>CM069606.1:32489315-33089315 GCA_035771175.1 Paratinospora sagittata | reverse complement strand
AAGCAGTAATACTCAAAACCCGCCAGTCTATCCAACATCTGATCAATGAAAGAAAGGGAAAAATGATCATTCCTTGTGGCCTTGTTTAGCTTCTGGTAGTCAATGCATACTCTCCAACTAGTGACTATCTGAGTGGAGATAAGTTCATCATCTTCATTCTTCACAACTGTAATCCCACCTTTCTTAGGCACCACTTGCACTACACTTACCCATGAATTGTCAAAAATTGCATAAATGATCTTAGCCTTCAACCACTTCAAGATTTCAGCTTGAACTACTTCCTTCATTGGTGGATTGAGCCGCCTTTGATGTTCAATAGACAACTTGAAAGAGTTCTCCATCAAGATCTTGTGCATCCAAATAGTAGGACTAACACCCCTGATGTCGGCAAGGACCACCCCAAAGCAGATTTATGCTCCCGTAATATTCTAAGTAGCTTTCTTCCTCAACTTCTGACAAGGCGGAGGAAATGACAACATGACATGTAGACTTAGCACCCAAAAATGCATACCGGAGGTGATCCGATAAAAGCTTCAACTCTGGCGTTGGCTCTTCTATCTCTATCTGTGAAGAATCCTCAATCTTTTCCTTTTTAGCATCAGACTTTTTCAAGACCAAGTGCTTCAAGAGCTATAACACACTGTTGGATATCATCATGTTCTGTCGCATCTCTCAGTGTGGAACTAACTAGACATCTCTCCAAAGGATCATCCGGAATGTCCACCTCATGTACCTCATTCACACACTCATCAACCACATCCATAATGTTTATCCAGTGGCATGTACTACGTTCCGATGGAAACTTGAGGGTGTTGTAGATGTTGAATAAAACTTCTTCCTCATTAACCCTCAAAGTAAGCTTGCCTCTTTGTACATCAATCAAGGCTCGCTCGGTAGTCAAAAAGGTCTACCAAGTATCAACGGTATCTCCCCATCTTCTTCCATATCAAGCACCACAAAATCAACCAGAAAAATGAACTTGTCTACTTTCACCAAAACGTCTTCAATGATCCCCTGCGGATAAGTGAGAGAACAATCTGCCAACTGCAAAGTTATGGTAGTTGGTTTTACCTCGCCAAATCCCAATTTCCTGAAAATAGCCAAAGGCATTAAATTAATACTTGCACCTAGATCACATAAAACTTCATCAAAAATAGAAGTACCAATAGTACAAGGTCTAGTGAAACTCCTTGGATTTTTCAATTTCTAAGGCAACTTCTTTTAAAGGATGGTGCTACATTCTTCCGTTAGCTTCACCGTTTCATACTCCTCAAGCTTTCATTTTTTTGACATCACATCCTTCATGAATTTGACATAGTTTGGCATTTGTTTAAGCACATCTGCAAAAGGAATATTGATGTGAATTTTCTTGAAAATTTCTAAAAATTTAGCAAATTGTTCATCAAGCTTTTTCTTCTGAAAACGTTGAGGAAATGGAAGAGAGGGCTTAAGAATATGAGGGTTATTCGCAAAGGTAATGGAACCCAACCGGTATGGCCTCTCATTTGGCTCGTCTTTCTTTAGCTCCTCTTGACTCGACTCTTGCTCTTGAACACTTGGTGATGATGATGTAGGGGTGGCCTTCTTGTTTTTGCTTTGTATATCAGCCCCTTCAACTTCTTTGCCACTTCTTAGAGTAATCGCCTTACATTATTTTTTAGGACTAACTTGAGTATTGCTAGGGAATGAGCCTTGTTGTTGGGCACTAACAGTTGTAGCAAGTTGCCCAATTTGAACCTCAATATTCTTCACCGAAGTCTCCAAAGTATTCATTCTTGATTTGGTCTTGTCAATCTTTGCCTTAGACTCCGTTATAAAACCACTCAAAAGGTCCTTCAAAGAAGGTTTCTTCTTTTGTGCTTGCATAGGTATGCCCGGTGGAGGTTGCAAAGTATTTCTAGTGTTAGAGTAGGAGAAGTTCTCATGATTTCAGATCCCCGGATGATACTGATTTGGGATTGGAGCATTACTCTTATAATTTTACCCCCGGTTATTCACATAATTTGCTTGTTATTCATTGGCATCTACTCTCGAATACCCCATACTTGCTACTTTTCAATGGATGGTTGTGTTTTGTGCATTGAAGCAATCTGATGAGATAACATTGACATTTGTGCCACCAACACTGTAATGGGATCAACCTCAAACAAACCAGCCACTTTCTTCACCGAAGCCCTCTCACTAGGAATCTCATAAGTATTGGAAACCATTTCTTCCAATAAATGGATAGCTTCCTCTGTTGTTTTTCCTAACAAAGTACCACCAGTTGCAACATCTACTAAAGTCCGTGTAGGAACGGTCATCCCATTGTAGAACATTTGAATTTGCATCCACACTTGAAAACCATGTTGTGGACACTTCCTCAGCAACTCTTTGAATCATTCCCATGACTCATACAGTGACTCGGTCTCCAATTGTTTAAATTGACTAATTTCAGCACGCAATTGGGTTATCTTCGTCAGTGGGAAGAACTTTTGAAGAAATTTCTGAACTAACTCTTCCCATGTAGCAACAATTCTAGGTTGCAACCCTTGCAACCAAGCCTTAGCCTTGTCCCTCAAAGAGAATGGGAACAAACTCAGTCTGATAGTTTCCTTACTTACACCATTCATCTTAACAGTGTCGCATTTCTCCAAGAATGATTGTAAGTGGATCATTGGATCTTCTATTAGAGAACCCTCATATTGGTGTTGTTGAACCATTGTTATCAACGCCAGCTTCAACTCAAAATTATTTGCATTGATAAGCGTTCTCACTATTCCAGAGTAATGTTTTTGAACTACTAGCCTGAAGTAATCTTGAAGGAGTAATTGGTTGTTTTCAACATCCATTGCTTCTTGTTCTGCTCTTCTCTCTCTTCTTAGACGTTCGAAGGTACGTTCAATCTCAGGATCTAATTGTACTACTTCAAAACTTCTAGCTTGCTACATAAACTTCAATTAGCCTAGAAAATAGAAACAAAAAGAGAAATAAAAAAAATTCAGAAAAAAAAATCTAGATTAAAATCTAAATCAATTACTAACAATATTAGCAAAAATAGAATGAAGCAATCTCCAACAATGACAACTTGTTACGTGTTAAACCGCGAGTGTACAGTATCAAGTTATAAAATACCGATGAGAATCGGATTATCGTCCTCTAGGATTGTGTACTCTAGTTACTAAATACCATTTTCACTAATTATTAATTTTATCTAGACAATCAAAGTATAAGATTTGAATAAACTAAACAATTAAAGTAAAATTAAATAGAAAAGCAATTAAACAATGGATTAATATCAATAAAGGAATATCTAGAGGTTCAACTTCACCTAACCGTCAATTATGTAGATTAGCTATGCCTATTATTAATACGTTCTTCACTTTTATAAGTAAAAACTTCTTAAATCTCAAATTCTCTCTCTCGAGTGCCGAATTAGAACATATTATCAAGGAGTTGATTTCGATCTCTCGATAAAAACCAAAACCCAAATAACTCATTAAACTTTGTGATTTTTTCTACAACTTCAAAAAATATCATAAACCTCTCGATTCTACGATGATCATAGGTTATCTTTTCCTTAATCCAACCCAAAGAACCCTCTCTCGAGTGCCGCCCCTCAAGTCTATGATCATTCAATCTGTGATCAAGAGATTAAAAACATTAAACCTAGAAAAATATAAAGAAATATGAAGAATCAATTAATAATAAACATAAAAAACCAATCTTAACACATAGAATCAAGTATAGGATCCATCTATCCTCTAGAAAACTAAATTAGTTCATAACTTGAACAATAGAAACACAAAACATGGTTATAAACTTGAATAAGAACATGGAATTCAAACTAGGAATTGTTCGGATGTGAATCTCCATCTCTTGTTTCCAACTTCTAGATCTTCTTCTCCACTTCGTTCTAGCCATCTTGCCTTATTCTCCCCTCTATGATCCCCTCGAAACCCTAAACAATGAAATATATATAGCCACAAGCCCATAGGAAGTCGAAATTGGAAGTTCCAAGTCGAATAGGAGAATCCCGCAACAAATAAAAACTTTCCAAAAACTGTCACAGCCCTGGCGCCGTGACGCCCAAGTTTTGGATTTTTGCACACTTTCTTCTTCTTTTCTCTTGTGGACTTAGCCATTTTTGTGGTTCCTTGGCTTGATAGGCGCATCTTTCTTCATTCCGTCTTCATGTATTATGTATCCATCATCCAAATTGACTTTCAACATATCTAAACACCTACAAAACAAAGTAAAACCAATAAGTAACACACTTAAATAATCAAATCGACTAACTTATAAAATTAAACACCGAAATAAAGCAACATATATCAAAATGTAACTAAACTAACAACTAAGTCAAAACTAACATAAACCAACCAAATAAATGAGTAAACTAACTTAAACATCATCTAAAACATACTAAAAACACATCTAAATAACCACTTATCAGGCGGTTGCTTGTATTGTTCAATGGCTTTTGTTGGCACTTAAGACAACTGATGATTCACAATGCCATAAAATTTCTTGGACTCGATGCACTATTACTAATAAGGTATGCAATGTTATTATTGATACTGGGTGTAGTAAAAATGTGGTTTTAAGGGCGTTGGTAAAGATGCTCAATTTGAAGACTGAAAGACATCCTTTACCAGACAAGATTGCATGGATAAAAAAAATGACCTGAAGTGCAGGTAGCGGATGTGTGCATAGTTCTTTTATCCATTAGCAAGTACTATAAGGACGATGTTACGTGCGATGTGGTTGATACAGATGCTTTCCATGTTCTCTTGGGAAGACCATGGCATTTTGATGTTGATGCTACTTGTAAGGGCGGAGACAACACTTGCATGTTTTGATGGTTTAATAGGAAGATTTTGTTGCTACCGCAGAAGCAACAACCTAAGCCTCTGAGTGTTAATAACTTGACTGGGCATCTCTTCACTACTGTATCAGGTTCTGAGTTTTTGGAGCAAGTAAAAAAATTGGATTTCCTCATGGCCCTAGTTTTCAAGGCTCTCTTGCTGACAAGCTTGCCATTCTGCGAAGGTTTGCCAACTCCTTTATGATTTTACTAATTTATTACCTATGGAATTGTCGTGATCCTTGACCGGGTGACGTCACGACCGACACAAAACACCAGATAATGTCATTCCAAGAAAAAACCTGAGGCCCTGCTCAGCCTCTACCTAACACTCCATCAATACCTGAACAAATACAATCCATCATGTATATGACAATGTATAATAGAACCATAAAATTTACTCCAAAATTCATCTACAAAGATCATAGTATCCTATCCATCCACACATGGTTCAACACATATACAAACACTTGTATAAACAAATATCTATTCCCCAAATACAAGTCATATACATGTACCATATCCACAACTCATCTATATGATATATATATGTTGTTACATTGTGATAGTTATATAAATAACCAAAATGAACAAAAGAATAAAAAAGACGACCCAATTCCCATCAAATCACTTACATCCAAGAAGAGGAAGACCTCACTCTGCTATTTAGGCCTTGCCTTTTTTTTTATCTGAACTTGAGAAAATAGGGAAAAGGGGTGAGCTTCAACTAGCTCAGTAAATATTCTCAAGATTATAACCTTATATGCATTTACAAGAACATGTATGTCATAGAAGAAACAATTTGCAAACACAAGCACAACATTTAATTTACCATACATGGATTCAAACTACATCATGTAATCATGCATAAGTTTTCCATAAAACATGCAAACGCGTCAACCAAAGTCAAATCTAGATAATTCAGCCTATATTTTCCCTTATTTCGTGCTATAAGGAATGATCATGACAGAATATCTTTTACTAACCTTTCTACCTTTACATTCCCCACAAAGGAATATCCAAGCCACAAAGTACTAATCCAAGTAACACCGGTGGAGCTTTCCCCAAAGAGCAAGTAAATAGAATGATAATTCACGCTTCTCGACATTTAATCCAAAATACCTAAGGCAACCCAAATGTCCAAAATCATTTTCATGAACACAAATACCATGCACATATATCATAAATGCATACATTTTAACAATTCAAGTAAATATGTAAAATGCCATAAATGAAGAATAAAAGCGAGGAATACTCACAACCAATCCAAAAGTCAAGAATTCAAGCTATACAACTCCCAATTTGATCAATCCAAATCAAAGTCCTGAAATAAGCATAATTAACACATCTTGATCAATTTCGAGCCTACACATACACATAAATATATAAACCCAATGTATATCCCAAACTTCTTTCATCCAATTCTCAAATCACAATCCCATTAAATCAACTCCAAATACATCAAAACCACCAAGAGTTGGATTAGAAGCAATAAGTACATTTCCAACCTTCTAGGGTTTCCATCAAAACCCACATGCATGTCCAATTCCCAAACTAAAACATTAATTCCTCAATTCTCATGGAATTTCTCATCTAAACAAGTAAAACTACTCCTCATCATGGAAATCCAACTCAAAATCACATGGTTAGGGTTTCCAATTTCGAAACCCTAACTCAAACCCCAATTCAAGTGCATGCAAGACATCCAAATTACAATCTCAAGCTAGAAATCACCATAAGAAGCAAAGATATGAAGAGATTAATGTAAAAATCTTACCTTTGGAGCCAAATCACCATACCCTAGCTCAATTTCTCCAATTCCCCTTCTCTCCCCTCGTTCTCCCTCTTTCTTAATTGATTTTGGCGCAAATGAATGAGAAATGAGGTTTGTTTCCTTATAGACTACGATGGGCCCACAATTTTGTATTTAAAAAAAAAACTGCCCAGACGCAAGGAGCGCGCTTCTCCCCTAAGGGAGAGCATTGCTCTGATTTCCAAAAGCTATTCTCGATCTTCACTTAGAGAAGCATGTTGCTATCTGTAGAAGCGCACTACTCCATATAAGAGTGTGCTACTCTCTACAGGAGCACGCTTCTCTGAGCCCTGTTAAGATTTTGCGATTGATGAATCAGGTTCTTCGGCCGTTTATTTGGAAATTCGTCGTGGTTTACTTTGACTACATTCTTATCTATAGCCACACTGGGGAGGAGCACTTGACGCATACCAAGGATGTTATTTTAGCTTTACAAGCTAATAAGTTGTATATCAATCTCAAAATGTGCAATTTTTTGACTGACCATCTTTTATTCCTTGGCTTTATAGTAGGAAATGATGGTATTCAGGTGGATGAGGATAAAGTCAATGCGATCCGCGATTGGCCAACCCCTAACACCGTGTGAGAAGTACAAAGTTTCCATGGCCTAGCTACTTTCTATTGGCATTTTATTCGCTGGCTCAATGCAATCATGGCACTTATTACTGATTGTCTGAAAAAGGGGAAATTTTAGTGAGGCAATGCATAGGAGGATAGTTTTGACATCATTAAAAAGAAGTTATGTTCTGCGCCAGTGTTAGCACTTCCAAGCTTTGAGAAGGGTTTTGAAGTTGAATGTGATGCTTCGGTTTTGAGCATTGGCATTGTGCTATCTCAAGAGTTATCCTCCGGATAAGTTCTCTTTACAGTCACAAAAACTAGGGGACGAGTTTTCTTCAAGAGGAGGGGATTGTTGCAGTACACAGCCACAACATCCCAGTTTCTATTTTCATATTTCAATTTCTATTTTCTGATTTATATGTTTAGTTTCCTACTTTTACTAGGTTTCTATTTTGTTATTTCCTATTCTTTCTCTAAGTTTTCATTCTTGTAATTAGACTAGGATTCCTATTTCTATTTTCTTGCTACTTTTCATCAGTAGGCATGTTATTTAAGCACATTAGAATTAATGAAAAGTAGATTTTTGCGTTTGTTCTTCTAATTTCACTTAAAAGCTTGTGTTCTTTGTTGAGAAATTCCTCTCAATGCTATTCCACTACACCTGCTAGCTTTATTCATTTTTGGCTTAATAGTCATTACATTGAGCTTAAAAACCCCATTGCTCAAATATCCCTTGCCTACAAAGATTCCACTTTTAGATAGTACAACTTTGTCTGACTTAAAAACCAGATAGAATCCATGCTTGTTCAGCAGCGAACGGAACACTAAGTTCTTTTGAATTTTTGACACATACAACACGTTGTTTAGAGTCAGCTCTTTTCCATAAATCGTCTTCAAGATCAATTTGCCTTGGCCCTTAATCTCAGACGTGGTAGAGTTTCCCATGAAAAACATCTCCCTCTTTTTACTAGGGTCGAAGGAAGTGAACATCCATTTATCAAAGCATACATGTCGGGTTGCACCGGTGTCAGTCCACTATTCACTTGGGTTCGACCCGACTAGGTTCACTTCTGAAACGACAACAGATAGGCTTATCTGAGAAACATCGTGAATGATGTCATCCACCACATTAGCTTCTTTATTTTTGTTCTTCTTTGGCAGCCTACATTCAACAGATCTGTGGCCCATCTTATCACAATTGAGGCATTTTCCTTGAAGTTTTGGTTTATTGGAAATACCTCTTTTTGGTCCCAGTTTGGACCCTTGGCTAGACTTGTTCTTCTTGGCTTTAAAACTTTTAGCACGTTCTACAACATTTGCCTTAGCTATAGTGTTAGTCCCCCTTTTTCTCAGATCTTTTATTGTCATCTTCAATACGAAGTCTAACAATCAAATCTTCAATGCTCATCTCCTTTCATTTATGCTTAAGGTAGTTTTTGAAATCTTTCCATGCAGGAGGTAATAGCAACTATTTGAAAGGTTTCACTCAGTATCATCCCTTTGACATGAATCTCGTGCAAGATCATTTGGATCTCTTGGACTAGACTAATAACTGTTTTGGAGTCTACCGTTTCGTAATATAAGAAGCGACCCACCACAAATTTCTTGGAACCAACATCCTCAATTTTATATTTTTGGTCTAGAGACTCCTATTGTTCCTTTGTCATCTTCTTCTCACTATACACATTGTATAGGGAATTAGTGAGACCATTCATCACATAGTTTCAGCAAAGGAAATTAGAATGCTTCCAAGCATCAATGACACTGATGACTTGGATATCGTGCATATCATCTTCAGATAGAATAACATCTTTTGTTGCCACCCCTTGAATTCCAATCCACTGAATTTCTCCAATTTTTCTCCATGATTAACAGGACATGTTGTCGGTACAGTTGTAGGAGTTGCCACTTGAGCCACGGAAGGGTTTGACGCTTGGGTTACGACAATATTTATTTTGTTCACAATAAAGTCACTTGCCATTTCTGAAACACAAAATCAAATTGTTTTTTTTTCATAAACGAATGCAAATTGGAGGTCAAAGCCTTAAACTTAGACAACTCATTGAAGATTGCTTCTAGAGGCCTCCAATCCGAATTCTTGATCTAATCGACTTGTGAGTCTCTAGACCGAGTAGAGGAGTCACATACACTATGCAAGGTCTCGCTTAAGAACCACTCTTCTAGAACAATTGAGTTGTCTCCTACTCACTGTTTAGCGCTATTTAGGACAAGACTCGTCTAGTATTAATCAAGTCAATCCAACAGAATTGGTGCAACTAATGAAAAATCCTCGCTAATGAGCTTTGTGATTAAAATATTATTTTTTGACAAAAATAATATTTTTTTTAAACTATTCAGAATATTATTTTTCCAAAATAATATGTGCAGAATATTATAGCCAAAATATTATTTTCTCAATAATATATATAATATTATAAGCAGAATATTATTTTTTGAAAAAATAATGTATGAGCATAACCAAATATATTTCCACAAAAAATAATATATATATATACATAGAATATTATTTGTGGGAAAAAATTAGTAAATATAAATTTCAACAACTTTTGTCCTTAAGATTTTGTTTTAAGTTGTTACCAATAATGTAAGGACAAACATATAAGAACTGAAATAATATTAAAATAAAACAACTAAGATTCAAATATTAATATTCTTATTACTATTTATACCAGAAACAACATAATAAGTTTAGAAATAAACCAAATTCAGCTGAGCAAAGGTTGATCAGGATGGAACTGAGGCCTGTGTAGCACACAATTTCCTTAAAATAGATTAGCCCCTCACGTTGGTCCAAGAGCTGGATCGGCGTCTATCTCCCAAGATACAAAGGTAGATGAGTAGCTGATAAGCACCTCGTCGCTACTTGGGCGAACTGAGCTTTGTAGAAGACTATCACCATAGACCAACACACTTCAAATCCACAAAGAAGAACTAGAAAAGAAGAAGAGAATTGTAGAGGCAAATGAGAGCTCTGAGAATTGATGTGGTGAAAATGAGGGGAAACACCCTCTTTTATACTAGTAAAAGGGGGTGGTGCTCTTAATGTCGTCATTAAGGGCACTAAATGGCCTTCATTAACTTTGCAAACATTAGGAATTTAAATTCAATTAAGAACATATAACATTTTTTTCAATTTAATTCGAATTTAAAACTCAATTAAGATTTTAAACAGTTACAAATTCAATTTTCATTTAATAATTTTCCAACAAGAGTCATATAACGCAAGATAACTAAAGGCATCACAGTAACACAAAACAAACTCTATCATGAGAATTGTCGACTTTATAGAAACATCTTGATGCAAACTTCTTCTTTGTTTGTAATTAATCGCCAACTTTTGTGCGCAATCAATGAATTCTTTCTTTCAAGATTGTGATCCCATCACCAACTTAACACTTTCTCGATTCTTGTCAATTCCCATGTTAATTTCTTTTATCCATTTTCCACTATGAGACATGCACTGTAATACCCTTGGTTTACATTCATATATATATATATATATATATATGGGCATTGCCCAAACGTTCGGGCGTGGATATACTCATTTCTCACACCATAACTCTCTCTCTCTCTCTTTCTCTTTGGGTTAGTTTCCTTTACTCATTTTGTGATTTTCTTTCTCCTCTTTTGAAACTCTCTCATAGAGACTTTCTTTGCGGTACGAAGCGATTCTCCTTGGGAGGAAGTGCCAGTTTTGGAAAGAAGTACAATTTAAAGGTGGGAACAAAACATTGGTTTGCGTGTCTTATGACTTTCATAAAGATTTCATTCATTTATCATTATGTCTATTATTCACTTACGCTGCATTATTATGTATAGTGTTCATACATGTCATGCTTATGCCTTAGTATTTGGAGTCCATGTATTATACTGTTACTACGCTGAATTTTGCGGTCAATTTGACTAAACCAGACTTAGTCTTGTCCTCAGTAACCTTGAATAGTAAACGGGAGGCAGTTTCTTGCTCTAGAAGACTTGGTATTTAAGTGGGACCTTGTGTTCCCACCTCTCGACCTGGGGACTGGTCTGGTTGGTCCCAAAGTTGTCTGCTTATATATGTGATACTGGACATCTTAACAATGCACGCGGTGATGCTAACCCTAATAACCATCACCAAACGCTGTCAAATTCTGTCTAATGTAAGTAAAGACCAGACCCGCACATACATAGTCATCATACATAAAATAAAAACCACCTAGGGACGTAAGTAGTCTGTGATCTATAAATTATTTACTGGTGCAATTGTGCCCACTATTATTGATGTTTCCCCTAGAGGTGGACATACAATGTGAACCCAGAATTACCTAGAGATAGACATTTGTACGCGAACCTAGGGCGATATACGGTCACAAAGCCATTACAAGATTGTGTTATGTATACTTACTTGTTAAGCTATGTTGCACTGTTTATGATGCTATGTTATATATATTTGATGTATGATTATGATAACTTCTTTATTAATTGTCATATTTACGAACTATTTTACCCATTGGGCAATAGCTCATCCCGCTGCTAACCATTTTACAAAAGTCTAGGGTGGATTTGGCAGAGGTGTTTTGGGCCCTCATTTTGTACCACCCCCTTACTTATTTGTTCAATTAGTTAGGGAGATATTTGGGAGGATGTTCCCTTATTATTGGCGGTCAAAATATATTCTGAAATTAATGAAAATAGACTTGCACTTGAATTGTGTGCATGCACACTCGATAACTGTCATAATGCATTCGCGCCCCGCCTGTGAGTGTCCTGCCGGTTTAGGCGCGTCCGGGCGGGTGTGACAATATATATATTTAGTTTATTTTTAAGAACCTTTACAAACAAATCATTTGAACTAGAGTTATCCAAAGTAAAAGAAAAGGCTCTTTTGTCTAAATTTTACTCGATTATCAAATTTGAAATTTCTTCTACAATAGCAAAACTCGGTGTGGAGTTAGTTGGCATAAGATTAAAATTTAAAATCATTTTCTACAACTTTCATTCCTCATCAATAAAATGAGCAGTAAGTTTAATACAACTATCAATTGTTATAAATGTCCACAAATTAAAAGTAAAACATACCTTTAAAAAAAATTGATTGAAGAGTCTTAAAAAGCCTTTATTTTCCTTTCCATAAAATTGAAGTATTTTAGCTTTGGTTGTGTTCCTTGTTATGTCCTTCACATTAGGATTAAGATAAAAATGAACATTTTTATAGCCTTCTTGCTTAACAAATTGAATCGGATACTCATGGAAGTGAATTGCATTGCCATATTTTCTTGAGGTTGTTCTTGATTTAATTTAATAGGCTTAAGTGTCAAATTTACCTCAGTAAGTGGTGAATATGTTAATAGTTGACCAATATCTTGTTTGCTACGCAAAATATAAGTAGATGTTTTTTTATACTATTATTACCATTATTACTATTTGCTAATGAACTAGTTTTGCAATGTTTGCATTTACCCCTCTTTTAACCATCATCAACTTTAGGAAAACTTCTAGGAAGCTGGAAGACCAACATCAAAATACACAAGATTGATTTTTTCTAAGACGTTTAGTTGAAATTGTAATATGACTTGTATTCTTGTCCAAAATATCAGACATACTCAAATTCAGCTGCAACCTGGAAAAATGTATGTAAGAATAGGAGTCAATAGTAAAAAAAAAATGAATATTTAAATGCAAATGAAGAACATAGTTGTGCACTGTTACTGACTTAATAGAGGTGGGGAGTTGTGTTCTAATTCTCTACTCCATTTCAAGTTTTGCAATCAACAAGAAAAAAGAAGAATAAAGTACATTTCTAGTTTTGCCAACAATACGAAAAGAAAAGAAAAAACCAAGAAAAAGACTAGAGCATGAAACTTATTGCTAGCATAACCAAGAAGAAAAAGAAAAAGAACCTGGTTTGTTGAGTTTGTGGTTGTCGATGGTAAACGAACAAGCGTACATTTTATTGGTCTGGGCTCTCTCCACTATGGTGGTAAAAAATCAATGCTTAATTAGAAAGCGGAGATTGAAAAGACAGTAAAGTGTAAAATCTTACGGTTATATAAAAAACTATGTTTTACCCTTGGTAACCAAGTATCCTTTTTTTACCTGTCCAGACTCGACTCGTTTTGAAAACTTAAGCATAATTTTACCCTGCCCGGTTTTAAGATTCTAATTCTCATACTTGCTTATAACCCTGCTAGACGATACCAGACAGATAGGTCTAAACACCAATTATCACCCCTAGTTTTTTAGGGATTGGCTTTCTTTTACATTATTTTTTATAATGATAATGTTGTTTGCATAAATAAGGATGGCAATGAAATAGTTACTTATAATCTTGGTGAATAAAAAATAATATGATTTTGTTTGTTGGTAACCAACACCTAAAAACTTGTTCAAAAGTTTTGCAAACCATTGATGGCAAGCTTGTTTAAGGCCACAGAGGGATTTATGGAACTTGCAAATGACATTATCATTTTCAAGTTGTTGAACACATGGTGGAAGCTGCTTGTGGACTTCTTCATCGAAATCTCCATGAAAAAAAACATTACTAATGTCAAGTTGATGAAGATGCCAATTTTTAAATGTTGTAATACCTAACAAACAACACATTATGGTGATTTTGGTCACTAGTGTGGAAGTTTCTTGGTAATCTCTTGTTGGTTAGTGGCAAAGCCACATTTTGTGTAAGGGGGGCAATTGCCCCCTTTACTTTTTTTTTTTTTAAAAAAAAATAGTATTAATATATTAAAGTGAAAATTTATTATTGCCCCTTTATGAAGTGTAAATTGACCCCCTTGTCCTTAGCTAATATGCTTGTAGGATAGGACAAAACTTAAAAAGTTTAACCTAAAAGTTATTTTGTCTATTACGTTTTATATCAACCTATAGTGTTTTTTGTTCTACGTAAAGAAATTGTAAGAATAGAATTGTACAAGAAGATAATCCCCAAAGGAAAAAGTAGGAAAAAGGAACAAAATCTATTATGGGATTTAAAAATAAGGTTAGTCTTGATTTTTCATTTTCTAATCACTCCCTTCAATGTCATCAATTTTTTAATCTTTCTTCTGTCTGATTTTGTACTAGCTCACGTACTCTTATTCCTTTACTATCTTTTTCAACTTGCTTCTTTTAAATTTTAATGGTGCAATGAGCGACGTTCTGTTATTACATGAATGATGAAATTAATTTCAACGATCTGGGTTTCTCTTTTGATGCAATTTTTGTTTTGGGTATTAAGGATTTGTTGTTATTTTGAGGAATTGGGGTTGTTTCAGTGTTGTGCTTAATTCCCACAAAAAAAAGAAGAAGAAAAAACTTGATTTTCCAATTTATATTTATATATTGTGATTGTTTAATCTTTATATCTATATGTCTTTTGTGAGATAAATTTGAATATTTTATTTTTGTTGTAAAAGTAATAAAATAAGCAAATAAAATTAATAAGAAAATAAAATTTGGATCATCCATTGCTATGATATAATTTTTTTTCTCTCTTTGTAATTTGGTTATTTTGGATAACAATTTATAGTTTTTATAAATCTTATTAATTGGATAAATAAAATTATCTAAATATTGTTAACATTGAAATACATAGCATGATTTTTTTTAGTAACTTTAACATGTATGTATATAATGAATATGTATAATTTTTTTAGTAAATTTACCAAGGCATGAAAACTCGTAGAGAGCAATTGTAATTTTATTTTTTTAATAAAAAATGTTTATGAATGCTATTAGATTTTTTTATATTTAAGTGTTCATTAACATATCTTGTATTGTACAAATAACTTTTTCTTATATGGTGGTGTTTGAGAAATTTTGGTTTTTGCCTCCCTTAATATAAAATCCTAGCTTCGCGACTATTATTAGTTATACCTTTTCGCGACTAGTTGTGTCTTGCAATGCTCGATATTTAGTGCCATCATGTTGATATTTAATCTTATAAACCTATTTGCAGTCAACACCTTTCTTATCATGCGGTAACTCTATGAGTTTCTCATGTCTAATTAGCTTTCAAACTTTTTTATAACATTTTTCTTTAGTGAATCGAGTGAAGGGAGAGTAGCTGTAGGCCTTAATTAATATTGATTTTTCAACAAACAAATAAGAATAAGAGTAATGTTTGTTTTTTTAAGTTTGTAGGCTTTTTTCAGTTTGCTATAATTTTAAGTTTGTTTTTATTGTGGGCCATTTTAACATTTTTATAAGAGTAATATTTCCTTAGAAATTATAGTGCAAATTGTATCATTCAAATATTTTTGGATTTTCCTCAAATCAGGTGTCAATGCAAAACTCAATGTAATTAAAGAGCAATATAATATTACAATTTACACTGTAAAGCAAACAATTATCATTTATCGGTTCATGCTTACAAGTGGTCTAATTAAGAATTAGGATGATGTATATTTGAGTTGTGGTGGAGGACATGGGGTGCAAATGTAATATAAACAAAAGTACTTTTGTGCTTTTGGATCAATATTGTGGAACATAATACATGCGGCTCGATGTTAACCTAGCGATTTAAGGAGAATTGAGTTTTGCTTCTGCCCCACAGCTTCACAACATTTTTGTATATGGTTATGCTAAAATTTACTTTGCACTTATTTGAAAAAGGTTTAGATTTTATATATTACATGTGTGCTCCTACATTACTTTGATTTTTGCATGTGATTTTTTTTCTCTTAAAAAAAAACTATATCAACCTGTTTTTGTTTTGGTATTTCTTCATATTTGTTTGATAGCAGGAAAAAAAAAATTTCTAAAAAATATAATTTTCTTGAGAAATAATCTATTAAGATAAATTTTCTTTTAAATTATTATTTCATAATTGTTGTCTTCACAACACAGGTGGGATGACACAACCTTTGTTTGGGACGAAATGTTTGTGTCATGGCCAGGTGTAGGGATGTTGACACGCCATTGAATGATATGCCACCATATTCCTTTAGTGGTGTTTATTTCAGATAAAACACAATAAGCTGGCCCGTGCCACTATATTTCCTTAGTGGTGCTCGTTTCAGGTAAAACACAATAAACTGGCTCAGTGGACACCACTTGGATTACCAAAAACAGAATAACATAATCAATCACCTGCAATGGTGAGAAAATTAGGAGGTTGAGGTTTTTTTAAAGAAAATGTCATAATCAAACATATAACTTTCTTATTTTCTTAAGAAAATCTTTTATTTTTTCAAAAAATAATAATTTTCTCACATATTAAAAAGACTCTTAATTATAGGTTACTATTCGTAAGGCAATTAAAAACTTAAAACAAAAAAGACCATGCAAAGATAGGGCAATAATTTAAGTAGAAATGAATCTCTAATTCCTTTAAATTAAAAGGTGTTGTTTAATATTTAATTTAGTTGTGACGTTCAAAAATCTTTTAAAAATGATGGTTTAAAGGGCATTATTGACATTATTAAAAAAGGGTAATGCTAGATAGACATAAATAAAAAAAAAAAAAAAAACTCAAATAATAAATTACACTTTTTTTTTTAAATTAAATCATAAACTAGGTTAAGTTGGCACCCACATACACCTTGGGTGGGATATGTATAATTCAAACTGATAAAATCAATCAAGGGTGTATGTGTGTGCTGTAATACCCTTAGTTGACACAATCTATACATATATATATATATATATGGGCATCGTAACATCTCGTAATTTTAATAAAATACATACGTTGAAGTACGCGTATATCGAGATGTATAATACATGTAGTTTATACGTATGAGCTAAATATATGCGTGAGAATACACGTGTATGAGTTAAATATACACGTGTATGAAATACATGCTATATTTAAGGAATATGAGCAAATAAATAAAATTGATTAATTTATGGGGTTGGTTAATTAAATATGTGGATTGGAGTATGATTTAATGAATTAATGAATAGTATGATTGAATAAATGAAAATGAAATTTGACGGGGAGAGTTAGTTAACTATTGAGATGAGGAGCGTTGGATCATTGTTTTATATAATCTCTCAAAAATCTCTCTCAACGTTGAATAAAAAAAAATTATAAAATAAAGATCTTTATATTTGACTATCTGTTTCCAACGTGTAAAAGAGGAAGGATAAGATGATATAGTATTATACTATTTCATTCTTTTATTTCATTCTCTCACGTCATTCTCTATTCTCTCACCTTTTTCTCATTCTCTCACCTTTCTCTCTCACACATTAAACAAAAAGAATAATAGAAAGGGGTTGAAGGAAAGAGAAGTTGCTGCAGAGAGAAGAACGAGCAGACAGAGAGAAAGGAAAAGAAGAACGAAGGGAGAAAGCGGACTTCGCGCGAAATCCGGAACCGCGATAAGTGATTTTCACTCTCTTCCTTCGTGAAATTGATATCTAAGCTATATGTAAACTTTCTAGCGGAGTAATTTTTACTGTGAGAGCCGTTTTACGACGTTTTCAAAAATTGGGATTTTGACCCAACGTGAATGAAAATCCGCTAGAAAGGTAGAAAAACGTTCCCTGAACTGTCGAGACCCTGAATATGTGGTTAGATTCAATTTCATGATTTTTGGAGACCATTTGACAATTTTAATACAATTTACATCTTTCAGATGAATAGTAAAGAATAAATAGTGAATAGTGAATAGTGAATAGTAAAAAGTGAATAGTACTGTGAACAATATTTTAATATTTTAGTAGCTACCGATATGGTAAATGATGATTCTCATGAAATCTATGGTCATTTCAGTGTTTAAATTGAGAGCTTAAGGGCATGGATAAACGCTCTTGAGGAAGCAATATTGTTGCTCGATTTTAGAGGTTGGCTTAGATAACCCGTGTAACCACTGTGAGTATAGTTTGTTTGATTTGGTTCTTGTATGGCATTGTACGCATATAAAATGTTTGATTGTATGCATGTGATATGTATATATAATGCATTGTGTTTTATGGATCATGCAAACTGATTTTAACAATTGGAGTTTGTAATGATGAGGTTTTGCAAATCCTCATTGTCATTTCGTTAGGAATTAGACCCGGATGAGGTTTTGCGAGTCCTCATTGTCAATAGGTCTGTCCTAACAAGGGTTGCGATCCTTGAAATGATTGTGAATTGGGTGATAAGAAGCTATGTCTACCTTGTACGGCCATACAAGGGTTAGACCCGCTCTCTTGCCTTGCGGAGGAGGGAGATTGTCATTATGTTATTGAAAATTTATGCAATTTATGTTGTTGACATGTATGATATATTCGTTGAATGATGCATGTGTTGAATAAGTGTTTGAAATGATTTTAAATGTCATATTTCTCTAAATGTATATAATTGTCATCTCAAGAACTATATTCACTGAGCTGTTGATTGCTCACCTCATTTCCTCCAATATTTCAGGTATTGAGTTAAAGGGAAAAGGAAAACTCCGTGAGTGATAATCACGTGAACCTTCGTCTGGTACGTGTATGTATGCTTGGAGGAAATAAATTATATTTTTGTTATTTTGATATGTATAATTATCACACACTATATATATGTAATATCACCTAGATGAGTTGTGTAGTAATATTATATAATGCTTGGGAATGATGAAATGAGATGATCATAGATATTTATCAGATGAGACTTTAATTTGTGGAATGAATGGAATGATTATAGAGATCTATATTGGATTTGAATTATAGTTTATAAAAAAAAAAAAATTGTTGTAACTTTTGGGAATTATTGTGAGACTACGTGAAGGCTGACAGTGTATTATATATTGTATATGAGTATGTACAGTGTATAGTATACTGTGCCGGTCATGACGTCAGCCTACGTCAGGGGCGTCGTGACAGGCATTGTCCTGAACGTTCGGGCATGATTTTTTCTATAAAAAGGGCCCCTCCCCCCTCATTTCTCACACCACAACTCTCTTCCTCTCCCTCTCTCTTTGGGTTGGGTTGGTTTCTTTCACTCTTCTTATAATTTTCTCTCTCTTCTTTTGAGACTCTCTTTGTGGTGCGAAGCTGTTCTCCTTGAGAAGAAGCGCCAGTTTTGGAAAGAAGTACAATTTGAAGGTGGGAACAAAATATAGGTTTGCGTGTCTTATAACTTTTCATAAAGTTTTTCATTCATTTATTATTATGTCTATTATTCACTTACGCTGCATTATTATATATAGTGTTCATACATGTCATGCTTATGCCTTAATATTTAGAGTCTATATATTACACTGTTACTACACCTGATTAGAGGCCAATTTGACTAAACCAGACTTAGTCTTATCCTCAGTAACTTTGAATAGTGAACGAGAGGCAGCTTGCTGCTCTAGAAGACTTGGTATTTAAGCGGGACCTTATATTCCCACCTCTCGACCTGGGGACTGGTCTAGTTGGTCTCATTGAAAGTTGTCTACTGATATAGGTGATACTGGACATCTTAACAATGCACGTGGTAATGCTAACCCTAATAACCATCACCAGACGCTGCCAAATTTTGTCTAATGTAAGTAAAGACCGGACCCACACATACATAATTATCATACATAAAATAAAAACCACCTAGGAAAGTAAGTGGTCTGTGATCTATATATTATTTACTGGTGCAATTATGCCCACTATTATTGATGTTTTTCCTAAAGATGGACATACAATGTGAACCCAGAATTTCCTAGAGATAGACATTTGTACGTTAACCTAGGGCGATATACGGTCACATAGCCATTATGAGATTGTGTTATGTATACTTACCTTTTAAGCTATGTTGCACTGTTTTATGATGCTATGTTGTATATATTTGATGTATGATTATGATGACTTTTTTGTTAACTGTCATATTCACGAACTATTTTACCCATTGGGCAATAGCTTATTCCGTTGCTAACCATTTTATAAGAGTCTAGGGTGGATTGGGTGGAGGTGTTTTGGGCCCTCATTTTGTACCCCCTTACTTATTTGTTCAATTAGTTAAGGAGATTTTTGGGAGGATGTTCCCTCATTATTAGCGGTTCCAGACTGCCTATATTCTGTACAAAATACATTCTGAAATTAATAAAAACAGACTTGTACTTGAATGGTGTACCTGCGCACTCGATAATTGTTATAATGTATTCATGCCCCGCCTATGAGTGTCCTACCGATTTAGGCGCATTCGGGTGGGGTGTGAGATGTGCCAACTCCATCTAATTTAGGATTTGAGACTTTCAAAATAATTGTTAATTTTCAAGTATTTGCATTATAATACATGGCATGGGTATACAAAATTTTAATTGTTTATTATTAAACTAAAATTTAATTTTAATAAATATTTGTATAGATTGTATTGGTATAAGTTTTATATAGGAAAAACGTGAATGCATTTTCACGAGAGTGAAAGGCAAACATGTGATTTTTTTTAATAAACAATATGAATAGTAAAGTAGAAAAGTAAAATGTTGATATCAATTCACATGTTGGATAGTAAAATGTAATTGATTAATTAACATGAATGATCAAACTTTTAGTCCTTTTTTGACAAAAGTTGTCTCATTTTATTATAAAATTGTTTTATTCCTTTTTGTTTAATTTCAACTGATCTTCAAAATTAAGTAGACAAAATAATGTAATACATAATTTATAGTGGTTCAACTCATAAACAAATGCCCATGTCCAATATATATAATATGATAACTCATGTACGGCATCATAATCCACTAATTTTTGTCATACTTGCAAATGTAACTCTCCACTACACAATAGTTTATTGCATATATAGAGAGTGGTACGAACATGGATATTGTTTTTTAGGGGAAGAATATGCATATTTAATAGGGTTAGATGTTCAATCTCTAATGATTCAGGAAAGTATTTCAAAAGGGATAAATACTGATCTCTTCTAAACTAGAAATATGTCAATTATAAGCTCTTCTCAACTTGGTTTTTCATGGGTTTTCCCAATTCTAGGTATTCCTACAAATTTATTTTTGTAGCTTTAGGGTGTCATCGGGTGGTTGGCATAAATGGTTAGAGGTACGAAGGCAATCGAGGGGTTAGAGAGTTCAAGTTACAACAGACAGACAAGAAATTTAGTAAATACAGTTGGGTGGGGAACTTCTTTCTACCACTTGGCATAGGTCCCATGTACAACAAAATGCGAGAGAAAGTAACACATCGAATTGAGATTAAACAAACATAGAATGTCTCAAATTTAAAAAACCATTGACATCATTAAAACTACTTCTATGGTCATGCATTTAACAATCTTGCTGTTTTTTTTTTTTTTTTTAATTATGAGAATATTAACAAGAATATTATTTTATATTTTCAATTAAGTCTTTTATGTCTTTGTCCTTTCAAAACACTTTTGAAGGTGTTTGACAATACATACTTCTAACTTAATTGAGGTGAAAAAAAATATTTTTATATATTTGAAAGAAGCTGGGAGAGACTAGCTTTTCTTAAAAGCATTTCTCAAAAAAGTACTTTTAAAAAAACTCTCTTAAATAAGGCCTTTCTCCTTTAACGTGGTAGTTTAACCGTTTTATTCACTCTTCTTATTGACATAATTCCAAAAAAAAAAAAAAAACATTGTTAGCAACATTAATAATTAATGAATGGAATGAGAAGCAGATTTATATAGCTACCCTCATTTAATTGGGAAAAGACTTATATAGTTGAGTTTAGTAGTGTAAAACATTAATTAATGACCAAAAAAATTAAAATTCCTTTTAAACTCAAAATAGCAGTAATTAAGGGCTTATTAACACTCATTTTTTATTCGATGATTTCAGGGTTTTTTTTTTTAATCAGCGAGATGATTTCAGATAGCTAAATTACTCTAATTTGTAAATTGCACAACTTGTTCCTCTGGTATGACGACACATTAATTTAATGTAATTATCACCTTTCGGATTTGTTCCTAAAGAATTGTGTATTGTATATATGTGTTTAATGTGAGATTGTTAATGCACCAAGACTTTCCAAATAATTGTTAATTTCACTTGTATAATTGTATTCTCATAAAATAAAATAAATGATTTGCACCCATTTTCTTCATAAATGCCACGAGTGATTCAACCGCATAACTCGTGTACAAATAGCTTCCTTACTCTTATTCGACGTGTGATATATATATATATATATATATATATATAGATGTATGTATGTATTTATTTATTTTACAAGGGACATGTGATATTCAATTATTATGGTTTTTCAATCATGTAAGATACAAAAATAATTTACCTAGAAAAAAAAAATTCCTTAGTAACAATATATAGTTTCTACGTGAAAACTTGACAGTTGATATAAAATTTGGCATCAACATGATGCCAACTAAATAGAAAGAGGCTCTTGCTGTTGCCTTATTCGTTGCCACTGGTGTGACCTTCTAATAATTACTACCAACCACTTTCTAATAATACTTTATAATGTGCTATGCATGGCTCTTGCAATCACATTCCTCTAGTCAAGGGTGGTCTTTTGCTCGAGCGTGGTAAGTAGTAGTGATCATTGTGATAAGTACTACATGAAAGCCACTATTCCCTTGGTTGTGTGTTTTTAAGCACTTGTTGGTTTCCCTTGGGCTCTTGTTTGCCTACTTAGTAAATACTTATCTTTACATTCATGAATCGACCCCAAAAAAGTGGAACATTAAAGAATGGAAGTAGTGAAAACTGCAAAGAAGTAAAAATAATGTCACATCCTCCGAAAATATCTTAACAGTATTTGCATTAATTGAGAAGTTGACAACATATGTGATATAATGATATTATTTTTTTAGTATTGACATAACGTCAAAAGATATTGGCACTAAAGTTAAAGGAAATCAGGACCTCTCAGTAAGAAAAAAAAAAGGCAAGCACAACGGCAAAGGATATAGGAACGGAATGAGAACCATCATGTGAACCAACTACTATGATCTCGCTCCTACTTTGAATGGAAAAGAGAAAATTTTTACTTATTTGTAAAAGAAGATAATCGAACTCCCAACTTCAAATGAAGATATTCGGATGCACACTGTTAAAGCTAACCAACATTTATAATATAATGATACTTACAATTACTATTTTACTACCTTAGTTAATATAAAAAATGACCAATAACAATCCAACTTTTTATAGCATTCGACTCAAATGATTTATTTATTTTTATTTTTTTTTTACTTGGCATGCGTGTATGATAGACAAAAATATTCTCGAGAAATAACCTTTTAGTAATATTTTTAGGTGGAAATTTCTTATGAATTTTAATTATACAAGAATATTTGTCACATGTCCATGTTATCAAATAGGAAATGAAGGAGTTTCATCACAAGTGAGCTAGAAGTGTGTGAACAATGATATAAAAAATTCTACCAAAAAAAAAAAAAAATCCTATCCTCAAAAAGGTGGGCCAATACTACATTTTATAAGAAAATATTAATAATATATACTCTGTTTTCTTATTTTCTAGAAAAAATCCGTTATTTTTTTTGAGAAAATACCAAATTTTGGTATCTATCAGATTATGTTTTCAGTATTATAATTTTATGTACTATCTTTACACTTATTATAAATTCAATTATTACAATATCATTCAACTAAATAGGAGTAATTTCCACGTAATTGGTTTAATGGATGAAACTATCTTTTTGAACAATAGGAACATAATTTAAGTCTAGTTATTTGTACAACCGGTAGCAAGCTTCATTTTTTAACTCCAAAATAGAATTTTGCAACATGGGTGCCTTTTTGAAAAGACATGTTTTAAAAACACACCTTTTATACACACTTTTCTGACATTGCATTCGAGAGTCATTAGATTGTCTTGAATCACATCTTCATTGCACGAATCAAGACAATTTAATAACTCTAAATATAATGTTAAAAAAATGTACCTCAAACATTACTCTGTTTTGAATGATTGTCATGTTACTTCGAGAGGTTGTACTTAATACTTTTTTTACATTAATTTTATCATCCAATTATTTGATAACTAGGAAAATACTATTTTATCAAGAAAATAACAATTTATTTTAAAAAAGAAGTTAGGTGTGATTGATAGCTAAGAAAATTTTTCTTGATAAAATAGTATTTTCTCGAAAAAATGTACTTTGACAAAATTTTCTTGTGATTATTTGGTTGGTCATGATAATTTTTTTTTTCATAATTGGGTTATTACAATTATTCAGTTAGATAAATGTAACTTATGTAAAGAAATTTTTTTATGAGAATTTTTTTTTTCTTTCTCACTCCCCTACTGAGAAAATTGTGATGAGAAAAAAAGGAGAGGGAGTCAACAAAATTTATTTTTCACATCTTTTATCAACCAAACATTAAAAAATAAATTTTTCTCAAAAAAATATCTATTCTCTCACCTATTTTACATGTGTTATCTAAATTGTTGTTTTTTACTATATCATAAATAAACTATGAATGAAATGAAGACTAAAGACACCACCAAAAAAGACGGTAAAGTGATTCGAACTCCCGACTCATGATCTATTAAGACAATAGCTCGAATCTTGTCGTCCGGGATATCACTCTCTCCCACTCTTGGGTTTGCCTATGGGGATAACCAGATTAGTACCAAAAATATAAAAAATAAAAAATTAAAACTAAGCCCACAATATTTTGCTAGAAAAGTGTGCAAATATCACATGGAATATACATTGCATGTGCTTGTAAAACCATTATTTAACTCCTAATTGACAATGATATCTCAGCAGATGATCGTTTACCATATCAACCAATATTCTTTTCCCACAAAAGAAATGTAATAATGGAATTATAAAACTACAGCTTGCTAGCCACTAGAAGTGAGAGAAGTCAAAGAAACAATACTAGTCACTTACCAAAATTATTTGAAAATCCTTGCAGTATTTACCAGCATAAATAAAGAAAAATACAACTGCTCCCTATTCCAAAATCCCCCCCCCCCCCCCCCCCCCCCAAAAAAAAGAACAAAAAAAAAAAAAAAAAAAGATTTTCATATGAAAGGAAAGCGTCCTTCCTCATAAACATATCCTTCGCTCCTCTCACCAAAAACAAATGCACCCAAAACTCGCTTTCCTTCCACATTTACTCCTTTCTCTCTTCAACCCATTTCATTTCATCTTCTAAACAACCCATTTCCGCCCAGACACAGAGGGAGCAGACAAGCTGAGAAATGGGTCTTTCTTCTGTTAAAGCTAAGAGCAGTAGCAATGAAGGCTGGGGTTTAGGCTTGCTTTTAGTCTTTTTCCCTGATGAAGAAGACAAGTACAACATAGATAAAAGAAAGAAGCTCTCTTCTTCTTCTTCTTCTTCTTCCTCTTCATCTCCATTTGGTAATGGCTGTAGCAGTAGCAATTCTACTACTAATCTCCTCTGTTCTAAAGCTCAATCTACCTTATCAATTTCCTTTATCATCATCTTCTTCACTCTTTTTCTCATCACTTTATTCACTTTTGAACGCACTGTACCCACAATTTCTTCTTCTTCCAGTAACAAAATCGAACTGGGTTTTCCCAGAAGATGGCTTTCAGAGAAGAACTTCAGGGAAAAACCCAAAAACAAGAAATCCATGCCCATTTCTTCTTCTAATTTTGCTTTGCAAGGAATGGGCAATTCTTTCAGAAGAGGAACAAAGGCCATGACCGATCTAATTGTAGCACATATACCTGAAGATACAAGAAAGGATGATCTTCGATTGTTTCTGAGAACTCTTCACAGATCGAGTCTCACTTCAAGATCCGACATTCTCCTCATCTTCCCTTCACCACCCTTTAATTCCCACAACTTCACAACCATAATTCAAGAAGAAAACGAGTCCTTTTTGCGACTCATCCACCTTTACAGAAACCACAAAGGGTTGCCCAGGACCGCTTTCGATGTGACCCAGTTCGTGAAACCCCGTAATAAGAAGGATAAACAAGGAAGCAGCGAGCCTATCTGGGGCCAAAGGCTTCATCATATCAATCACACCAGCAACACAGAAGAAGAAGAAGAACAAACCGAAGAGGACAATTACGAGTTGAATTGGGGCTCTGTGGTGGGATTTGAAGCTTCGGAGCTCGACCCAGAAAACGCGTTATCAGGATTTCTCGAAAACCCACCGCTGCGGTTGCGAAGATGGGCTTGTTATCCCATGCTTCTGGGCCGAGTTCGCAGGAATTTCAAGCACGTCATGCTTGTAGACGTAAAAGATGTTGTAATTCTCGGAGACGTGCTTTCCCGAGTCAGGTCTAAAAGTTCCGAATCAGTATCGTTGTGGAATGTAGATAGGAAGCGAATTCACGGGAGAAAGAGCTCGGAAAGAGTGAGAAAAGATTCGACAGGGGTCACGGCGGATGTAATAGCGGGCGGGATGCGAGGAACACGGCGGTTGTCGATCGCTGTGTTAAATGAGATAGTGAGAGCCGCTGTGGTAGGCCAACTGCAGCTGCGGAAGAACAAGATGGGGTTGGTATCGGATTCGGGGATTTTGAATCAATTGGTGCATAACGAATCGCTGTTGAAGAGCGTGCATGTGATTGTAACGGAGTCGCAGATTGCTGATGCTAGTTCGAAAAATTTGATGGTTAGTAGATCAGGTAATGTGAATTTTGTTGATGTTATTAGTAGGGAAATTTGTTCGTCTACTAAAGATTCTTCTGCTGTTTATAGTGATTGTTATTGATTATAACCATAATTCAGATGTTAAGTATAGTTTTATCACATTTGTCTGTCTTGCTATACTGAGTTTTGGGCATAGGCTGCTTTTTTTGGCTAGAAGCTAGATAGATAGGGGTTGTAAATCCTGGTGATCATCATGTGAATAAAATAAGATAGAAAAAAAAAAGATTATTATTCTTATTGCATTTTTATTTTTTTTTTGCTATTTTTCTTTTATATCGAATGACAGGATGTGTTACTATTAATCTCAAATTTTGTTGTTCGAGGCTAGGTTCGAGGATGTGCATCCGAAACCTTACATACTTAATGTTTAAGTTAGTTTATATATTTATTTTTATTTTTTTTTAAGAGCACTCATTTTCAACACATAACCTATTATTAAATATGTTGTCTGTCTTTAAATTACACATCAATACATGAATTAACAACATTTAACATAAATTAGAATAATATGTGCTAAAATTGTGTGGTGAAATCATGTATACCTACTACGATAAGGAGTTGGTTTGGTGGTGTGAACATGGAAAGGAAGTGCTCGGGTTCGAGTCTTACTTCCACTAATTTTCCTTTCAATTTTTAATAAATTGGTGGGGGAATTAGTTGGACTTTGTTCCGAGCCCCTGCCCCTGCCCCTGGGGGTGGATAAGCTGGGGCTATTGTATCTACTTAAAAAAAAAAAAGAAAAAAACATGTGTACATGCCATTTTCCTTTTTTCCCTTGCAAAATAGGTAGAAGTTTGTCTCTCTCCCAATAAATTAAGAGTTGGTTTAGACGGCCCTCACTTAACCCTCCAGCTTTTTGTTGTGTTAGCATCCGTTAACTTTTGACTTCGCCTTAGAATACTTGAAGAAATAAAAAAAAAAAAAAAAAGGCACAAAATTCAAATAGGCGCCGAGTGGCCGTTGTATGTCAAGGAGCGGCAAAGTAACATGCCCGATGATCCCAATGGTCATTGTGCTTGAGTTGGGTCTTACATTGACTCTAAAGCAATTTACAAAAAAGTTAAAAGAAACACTTTAGAAACATACTTTGTGAACAAGAATACTACATGTGAAGGCGCTCCTCATATATTTAATCTTTGATTCAGAAGAATTATATGTAATTTGATGATTATAAAAAAAAACGTGTTTTGGTACTGACTTTCAAAAATGGATTGTATTTTTATAATGTTGGGAAATGTGTGTAAGTGAGAATATGAAAAAAAAGAAAAGAGAAAAGGAAAAACTGGCTATGGGTGTGTATAATTTTATAGATTGATTTTAATAAGAAAAGGGGAGGCCATGGTATGGTATGAAATATGAATTATGATATGGTGTGGAAGGGAGTGAAAGTGAAGTGTGAGGATGTGAAAGAAAGAAAGAAAGAAAGAAAGAGGAAAGTGTCACGAAGGGAATGTGAGGCAGCTAAAGCGTAGGGAGTTGTGAACGCATTCATTAGGCCCATGTGCCCACCTTGAATGAATTGATCTGATTGATACCCGAGCCCTGAGAACTGCTGACTTTAAATGAAGAAAGAAGCATAGGCAGCTGCTACTCCATACATTGTTTACCATGCGAACCCCAAGTCACAATATTAGTCTCACCCTGCCCACCTGCTTCTCCCAATTTATGAGAGGGGAAAAAGAGAGAGTAGTATTACTCAATATTAGTCTTCATTAAAGCTAAATAAATTGCAAAGTTCATGAATGAAAAGATGAGGAGGAATGCACGCATGCATGTTATGTTCTTTTCAGGAGTAGTGTCTCTCTCTTTTCATCTCTTTCTAAGAACCATCCTTTGAAACCATTAAAAGAGGGTCGCATCGGAATAAGGGTCCCTCTGATGAGTTGTCATTGACAAATGCTCGTAATTAAGAAGCTACAAATGCAACCATCTCTTCCTATATATTACACCCACCACCCTACACCTCACCGACAGTTATTCAATATCCTCTCTTACCCACATCTAAGGTTTTATTTATTTTATAATTTTTCACCATAAAATGTGGAATAATATATGTGGCAAGGAGAAGAATTCCTCTCACATTCATTTTAAATATCTAAATTCAATCAACAATCTGAGGAACCCACGTACTCTATTATTCCAAAACCTTTTATTTTTTATTTAGGCCTTCCATAGGTTTTTGACCATCACATCAACCTTAAGTTGATTCACTTCACTTGTTTATTTACGCCTTCTGGTGATACCATATCAAAAAACGTTACTAGCAATTTACTTAGTTATATATATATACAAGATTAGAGGTAACTGAGACCTTAACAGAAACGCAAAACAAGAGGCAGTTAGGCCCCAAAGGAAGAAAGACAAATATTTTCACCTAAGTGAGGAGAAGACAGACAAAAGTAAATATACTTTGGCCATTGTATGTATATTTGTTGAAGCATATAAAACTGAGCAATTTCCTTGAAATCTCATAATTAAGAAACAATTTAATTGTGTCGGCTCTTATTGTCTTAAGCTTAAAATGAATCCCATGATATGATGGTTCTGACTGATTATACTAACAGCTAACTTAAAATGTATATCCCATCATCCAAATTATTCTAGCTATGGATCCATTGTGCCAGTGAAGGTTACCTTCTTAGCAGGAGCAACTACATCTAAACTTAGAAAAAGATGTCAGATTTTTTGTACCCTTTCGTCATGTACACAAGCTTGATGGAGCTACTCTTTCTACCCTAATATTAATGGAGATTTCTAGGCCCAAAATATGACTTTTTGTAATGTACATACGATCGAGTAGTGATATATACGAGAAAGGAACACTTGTAAAATGTAAAAGCTATATATTCCAAAACCTAAAAGACAAATGGATAGGTCTTTATTTATAATTGTGTTACCATAATGTACAAGGGATCAAATCATGTTAACAGCATATATAGAAATTAATTTCACATTCTATATAGGTAAAGAGTCAAACATGCCTTTTGGACCTTTCAAATATATATATAAGCCTTTTGTCTCCTATAGGACAACTACTAAGCGGAGTTAATAAAAATTATTCAAATTTGAAATATAAACATCCATTGCACACATTTTTAACCATATATATATATATAAAACAATGGAATGATATAAAGAAAAAAAAAACCAACTATATGAATCCCTATGCAAAATAGAGAATTCAATATATAAAATAAAAGCAGTTGAAACTATGGTTGAGTGGTCAGTGCTTTTGGGCCAAAAATAAGTTTTGGGTCGATTGATAATATCTGTTTTCTGGCTTAACTACGGTAGAAAAACAGTCTTTTTACATTTTAATAAAGTTGGTTGAAACTAGCTTTTCAAAAAATTGTTTTAAGAAGAGTGTTTGTAAATTTTTTTCCAAATAAACTCTAATTTTGTTGAGTTGAGTTGAATTGTAGAATATAGAAAGTGAAACATACATGTTAAGATTTACAACTACACCATATGGTTCGTTGACACTCGTTATTCATGTTGAGTTAGTATGCATATCCAAGCAAGACTCCATCATAAGGATGCTCTCTCCAAAGGACTAAACCATGCAGTCACTTACAAGATGCTTAGCCTGTTTTTTTTTTTTTGAAAGGAAACAAACATATTATATTAAGACTGCACATAAAAGTCATTACAAGCAGTAAAGAGTACCATGAGTACTCACGAACAAAAACAAAAACAAAAACAAAACAAGCAAGAAAACAGCAAGAAACAACACAATATCACATAAAGCATTCACCCCAACATCTAACCCCGTCGTTGATAAAGAATCCTCCATTTATCTTGAACGCAACAATCCATGAAGAAGCATTAATAAGAATATCATTCCAAAGACTATTGCAACTCTTGACAACACCTTTAAAAACCCGTTGATTACGCTCCTTCCAAACCAACCATAACGTAACTAAGGTGGCAACTCTCATAACATTTACACCATGATTACTCAAACCGCTAGAATTCCCCAAAGTGATACACTCCTCGAAAGAAGTCGAAGGTAAAAAGGTCCCCCCATTCCTTAACTTTCTTTCCCTCCATAAATACACAGAGTAAGAGCATCTAAAGAACAAGTGAACAACAAATTCTTCATCTTGAAAACACATGGGACAACAATGAGGTAGAAGTGCAATGTGAGGAAATCTTTTTTGAAGGATGTCACCCATATTTAACTTGTTTTGAAGCAAGGTCCAGCCAAACACTTTAACTTTGGATGGTACATGAGTTTTCCAAATAATGGAGGCATGAGGGAAGACTGGAAATGAGACGTCATCAATAAGGTAATGGAACAAGGAATGACAAGAGAATGTACCTGAAGTATTAAGGGACCATTCAAATCTATCATGACCCGATGACATTCTAATTGAACCCAATAAAGAAGACAAAGATGACAGTTCAACCTGCCCTACAGTTAGGGAAGTAGGAAGGAAAAGGTTCCAAGAGCCATGGTCTGAGGTACTGGAGCAGTCCAAAACATGTGCAATAGGATGATGAGGGTAGGTTGTAGCGTGATAAAGTCTAGGAAAGCGATCAGCTAAGATGGAGTCATCTAGCCAACAATCTTCCCAAAAGCGAAAAGAGCTACCATCTCCAACTTTCAGAACAAGATGAGGGAAAAACAAAGGAAGTAAAGACACCACAAATTTTCAAGGGCTTCGAAAGGTAGATTTAACAAAAGGGACAATTCTCCTACAAAACTCAATCTGTCTATGTCTACTAGTAATGACTCGTGGCCAAAAAGAATGGGCCTCCTTGTGAAACCTCCAATACCACTTTGCACAAAACACCTTATTCCTTAACAAAATGTTTTCAATACCTAAACCTCCCTTATCCACAGGCCTCTGCACCGTCTTCCAATTGACCAAAGGCAAGATGTTTAGCCCTCACACATCAACATTAATGAATGTTTACAAGAGGGGAGTTAAACAAGGAGCTAAAGTAATTGAAAGCATATCCAAGCAAGACTCACTCATAAGGATGCTCTCTCTGAGTACTTCTGAAAACCATACGATCACTCACAAGATGTTTAGCCCCGGCACATAAACAACAAATGTTTACAAGAGGGGAGCCAAACATGTCATTAAAGTAATTGAAAGAAACAAGACCATTAAAAGAGAGAAAACTTTAGAATAATACTAGATGGATACGGGAAAATTGCAATATATCGCATGCCCTTTATCACCTTTAGATTCTTATTGAATCATATGTAAATATGTGATTTAAGGACATCCAAAATAATCCAAAGGTCATCAGGTGTTGCAGTTTACATTGTAGTATAACTTCTCATTCAATTTAACATTATTCAGAGCTTCAATGCTTGCTTGGTGATTTAAACAATGCAAATGATGGCTATTTATAGGTGAGGGCTCAAGGAGCATTCAAAGCTATGCGAGAACATACTCTACGCTCTACATAATCAAATAAATCATCTAGCCAATGAGAATACAAGATTTTAGGGTATATTAATTGAATACACCCTACATAGTGTTTGAACCGACCCTTAGATCAATTTTATGACAAAAATGTTTTGAGGACTTTGAAAGTGTACTCGAAAGGCCAAGTCCCATGGATTAACATGGAGTTACTCATATGGAGTTGCACGTATATATTGATGAGTAACTCTATGTTGATGCAAGGAGCTCTGACATCTTTGGTGTTTGGTCCAACACACTATGACCAATGTGCTAGTATGTTGCTCCTATCAAAAACCCAATGCTCTCAGGAATTTTGATCAGCGTGTTGCTTCAGTCTACTAGCGCGCTAGTGACCTTTATTAGTGTGAACTGACTTTGTTGGGTTTTTCAAAAGTGGCATTTCTAACCTTATTTCCTTTTTATGCTTCATTTTTCTTCCACAAATTTGCAACAGATATATTTTTAGCTAAAAAAACAACTCTTTATGTTTTGGAAAGAGATCTTTTGAGCATGATTTGAAATTTATTCTAAGAGTTTTTTGAGCTTACATGTGTTACAACATCTTCATTTTGAAATCTTCATTCTTTGGTTTTTTAAGTTTCATTAAGTTTCCTTTTTACAACCAAAGAAAGATCACCTCTTTTCAGCTATGCACACCTCTTTCATATCTTTTTGTTGAGCATTCAAGGGAAGTATTCAAGAGTATATTATAAGAATTGGTGTATTCTTGTTAAAAGAATCCTCATCTTTATCATCTCTTGTATTTTGCGTGACATGTCAGTCACCGGCGAGCCTCGAGTGAGTGAATAGTTGTAAAAAAGCTTCTCATACCTTTTTTTCTTTTTTCTCTTTTTTTTTTTGGTGAAAATAAGTTTCTCATACCTGAAAGTTGATATTGTAATTAATTTTGGTCTTCATCCTTGAAGTAGGATCTTTAGTAGGATTTTGAGAAATTTTGAATAGGGAGTTCAAGTCGTGGACCCTACTTAAAGAGTATAACCACGTAAAAATATTTGTGCAAAATCTGTCTTTTATTTTTAGCTTTTTCTTTTTTGTTTAATTTTTGAAAGTTATAAATCCTGCATTTAATTCAATTCACTCCCCCTTCTTGGACTCTAAGTTTAGGGTGAGTTGATTAGATTCTTTGAGTCTTCTTGTCTCCTGGTCTATTTATAGATCCTTGTCCCAACTCTCAATAAACCTCTTTGTTCATTATAAAAAATAAAAAATAAAAACCTTTTTCTTTATCCTTAATCTTATTTTTAATTAAATTAAAAAAAATATGTTTTACCTTTCACTATTATAAAAACAAAGTATTTATATTTTTATAATATTTATAACAGCAACTGCTATAAAAAAATTTGTCAAGATTTTATTTTAACTTATTAATTAAATAATAAATGATAAGTTCAGATTATATTAGTGAGTAATGAGTCCATCCGTTGTATGTCTGATTCCCGTAGTACTGTAAGCATTATTTATTTTATTATATTTAGGGAAAAAAAATGATGCTATTAGATTATAAATATTTGATAAAATAATTGGAAAGGTTCAGATTTTCAATAAAGTTTTCTTTGTTAGAAATGATCCCCATGTTTGACAAATCATGGTGTTTCAAAGATAAAGAACAAAAGAACAAAAAAGAAAAAGAACAAAAACAACCTATTTATATATATATATATATATTATAATTATAGAATTATTACTACGTAAGTCAAATCAATCAATGAAATTTTCTGCTAGCTGCAGCCTATAGTAATAATGCAAATTGACTGTATTATTTATAAAGGAAAGAAAATTAATTAAACATCATCATCAACAACACATGTAAGAACATTCCATTAGTAATTTTAACCTAATCATAGAAAAAAAAAAAAAAAAAAAAAAGCTTAACTTTCCTATTTCTACGCTATTATGATACCAAAAATTGGAAAAAAAAATAAAAATCAGGGTGAGATTATTTTTGATATTCTTTCAAGGTTATCTTAAAAACTTAAATGTTGCTTTTTTAATTTTAAAGCATTATTTTATTGACATAAGGGATATTATAGTAATTTAATCAAAACAATTTTTTATTTTTTTTTCGTTTACTTTCTCCATTGTATTTGTATTTTTGGACTTAAAATTAACACATATCTAATTTACTCTTCTCAACTATAAGTATTCACTTTTTTTCTTTCTTATCCTTATTCCTATATTTCTATTATAAGAATTTCTTTTCTTATAAACAACAATAGCATTATAAATAAAATATTAACTATTTTTTTTAAATAAAATTTTAACTAAAGTTTTATAATAAAATAACGTAACATAGCCATAAAACAAATTATAAAAAGGTAGTCATTGGGTACCTCTATATATATATATATGACAACAACTAAATGGACCTCAATTATAGATTATCTACACCCCACTCATTAGCAAAACCCCACCCTAACCTACATACCCTCTTGCTACCCCACCCCAAGAACGCCAAAATTCCTCCAAAACCCTTCTCTTTTCATCTTCTTCTCCACCATTTCTTCATCTCCAAAACTCCTCCAAAATCCTAGCCTCTAACTTCAAAGCCCACCACTTCCATCTCTTGGTCTTAGTTGGAAGAATATTAGAGTTAGGAAAGCATCGTTTGGATCCCATTTGGAACGAATTGCCACTCGTTGTCTTCAAAGATTTTGCAACCTTCGATCCTTTAAATCAATAAGAAATGCATATTTTAAAGTTTTTTTTTGTTTCTATACACCTTTATTCATGAAATGGAGTATTTTTGTGTATTTTTGAATGTATTTTGTGAGAAAAATAAACAAGAACGAAACTCATCAATGGTGATGAGCTTCGTTTTAGGGTCAGCCACATAGGGCCGATGTGTACAGAACAAGGTCAGCTCTTTGTGACCGACCCTAATGTGTACAAGTCGGCTCTTAGTAGTCGACCTTACTCTATACAAGACAACCACTAAGAGCTGACCCTGAAATGTTGATTTTTGCATTTTTTTGTAATACTGATTAACTATTGGTTTGTGTATAGATATACCGAGGACACGCAATACCACTTTTACTGAGCAAAGTGGGTCATGAACTCGACTACAACATCGGAGAGAAGAAGACATCGGCGTACAAAAACCAATTTACCAGCCATCGTCAATGTTGCAGAAGAAGAACAAGAAGTACAACAAGAAGAGGAAGAAGTAGAAGAGACAAGCACGCAACACACTAACCAGGACAACCAGTGCATTGAAGAAGATGATAGTGCCCTTGTCACATTTTCGGGAGGCCCAACAGATCCCTCTATCCTTACTAGTTTCAAAAATCATATTACTTCAAAAATATGGGTTGACGACGTAAGTATTCATTCTTAGTGTGTAGTAAATATGTTGTTAACAATTATTTCTTGTTAATATTGACCATTCATATTAGTTTTAGTTTTCTTTTTTGTTTACAACATTGACTCCTACTTAGGTGTATAAATCATGGAGCACAGGTGGGTGAGTGAGATCTGAAATGCCACCTCGAGCCAAAAAGACTTCAAGAAATCATAAAGGGATATGGGTTGAGTCCCTGATTGGTTGTGTCAACCTATATGGTTCATCCTTAGCACATCCATCAAGTATACTTGATAAAGTATACTTGATGAAGTATATTTTGATGATCACAAACAAAATATTTTTTGGTGCTAACAAACATTTCTCAAGAACTTATCTCTGCACCAAAAGAAAAACCAAAAAAACCAAGGAACGACTCGATCAAAGAACTCAAAGCTTACATCCAACGGTCAAGATCGTTTCAACTAATGGACTTTAAGGATCACATCATGATTTCAAGATCACTTCACTCGAACGTTTCAATCAAGCTTCAAGACTACATCTCTCGATCAACGTTCAAGTCACTCAACTCCGAATTGCTCTCATTGAAGATCTCATAATGAAGAATTGGATCTAACGGTTATGAGAAATAAGAATACACAAAGTATCTAAGGTATATCTTTCTCTAATTGTTATTGCTCAAAATGTTTTTCAAAACCATGCATATATCATTTTCATATGTTCTCTAAATCTGCATGGTTTTAACTATATTTCAAATGATTTAATACTATATATTTAATTTGAAATATATTGAGTTTTTATTCGCATTTATCGAATATTTTATCGTGAGTCAAAACTGTTTTCAAAGAGTCTTTCAGGACGCTAATGAAATAGCAGCGCTCTCCTAAATTTGTTAAGTCGGGACGCTGATAGGTCATTAGGACGCTGATAATGCTCAAGGTTGAAATGAATTGATTAATCAAGACACTTACTTGTATATTAGCGGTCTTATATATTAGTCAACCTCTGAAGTTGTCAGGAAGCTGACTCAGCATCAGCTCACTGAAAGATTTTTTAAAAGTTCCTCAAAGAATGTTTCTTTGAGGACGCTGATGGTTATAAGTTGATTAAACTATCAGGACGCTTTTTGGATAGGAGCGCCCTTACTTTTGGAAATCAACTTAATAACTTTCAGAACATTGATTGTCCTTCAACGTGTTTTTAAATGTCTTAACTTGCAGGACGCTTACTCAGATAGTAGTGCCCTCATACACTTAATAGTTTTAAAACATAGTAGGACACTAACTGTGCATTAGCGCCCTCAAGGTTTAAGTCGTCTAAAGTCATAAGTAAGTCAGGACGCTTACGAGTTAGTAGCGCCCTCACATAAGTGTTCAGCAGGACGCTTAGACGTAATAAGCGCCCTCAAGGAACAAAATGACAAAGTTGATATTATGCCTTAGGACACTGATTACGGAATCAGGACGTTAATTCAACTACCGTCACTGTTCGAATGAGTATACTATGAAAGTTTACTTTTTCAGAACAGACACTTGCACAGAGTCCTTTTCAGACCTATCAGAGACCTTCTCTGATACATGAAAGAAGTTCTTCTAAAACTTTCCTCTTTCATGAAATCTGAAAAGAACCAGAATGTTAGTGAAAATCGCAGTTGCTATTTTCATATAACATTCTAGCCGTTGTGTGAAAACGTTCACATTATTTGAACTGCAAATGTCTAACGGCTATGTTCCACCAAGTCTATAAATACCAACACTTAGGACCAAACAACTTGCCAATCACTTTGTGTTGTGCCAATACTTTTTGAAAGTTAGTCTGAGTTAAAATGAATTTCATTTTCTAATCTTTTAAAGTATTTTTACTGATACCTATACGATTTTCATACTGAACTTCAATTCTATTTTATATTTGAAAATTTGTTTTTATATTGGTATCAACTCAAATTCTCAGCACTGATTCATATCTGGTATCATTCATGCTGATGATAGAATTTGAGAAATAGTTCAAGATATACAGTCGTACTTGATTTCATATCTTAAGTACTGTATTGAACTATATCAGTAGTTGTGTTAAACTACTGATCGTTGAACCAGAAGTTTTCATACATATATTCTATATCTATTTTGAAAATTGTCTGTGTCTTTGATTTACACCAGTCCTCTGTTTTTAACGTCAATATTTGGTTGGTATATTTTATCTTTCGATAAAGCACTGATTTTCATGTCATATCATTCATGCTTTTCAAAACTGCACTTGAGCAATACCGAACATTGAAAGGTAAATGACAGAAGGTGCATTTCAACTTAGCATTACCTATTTCACATTTCATATCTTTGTAATGCTATGTACTGTGCTTAATGTAAAGTGTTCTACTGCGTTAGAACCACCCAACATCTCAGTGTTATAATGTTGGTGTGTTTCTGGATTGAAACAACTAGGACAAGTGAAAATAGTTTACTTGATGATTTTAGGATTGAAATCATATAGGTTTTCTTTAAGCCTGTAAAAGGGTAGGTGTGTCCTTAACCTTAAAAATGATAGGTTATCTCTCAGCCTTAAAAGAGAAACCGGTTGTTCCTTATCCCGCAAAAGGATCACGGTTAGTCCTTAGCCAGTAAAAAGAACATGGGTTTCTCCTCATCCCGAAAAAAGGAAATTTGATTCTTCCTTAGCCAGTAAAAGGAACATGGGTCTTTTCTAATTCCGGAAAAAGGAAAATGGTTCATCCTTAGCCCATGAAAGGATTGGTTTGCCTTTAACCTGTAAAAGGACAGTTGTAACGGTTTGGTTCTCACAAGTAAGAGAATCAGTTAGTGGATTGAGTAAATCCTAATCGGGAGATTAGGTAGTGGACTTAGGCTTGGCCGAACTACTATAAATCTGTGTGTCAAACGTTTGCATTTTAGTCTGTGTTCTAATTTGCATCATATTCCAATTAACTTATGTAAATCACCTAAGTTATTAGAAGATAGTTTTAAAATTGACCATTGCACCCAATTCACCCCCTCTTGGGTGGACGAACAGGTTGCTCATACACGCACGCCAACAAGACATTGATTTCTGCATTCGTGGAGAGATGGCATCCAAAGACGAACACATTTCACCTTCTTTTTGGTGAAATGACAATTACCCTTGACGATGTTGCGATACTTCTCAACATTCTTGTCACAGGCATAGTCGTCTCAGCCATAACAATGAACAATAGCGATGCAACCGAATTACTAGTGCAACGGCTGAGAGTTTTATTCGGTGATGTGAAAGATGAGCTCATGAAGGGAAAAAGGCAATCCATGGCTAAGCACTGGTTGAAAGCCCTATTTGGTACCCCCCAAGTAAGGAGGCGTCCCCTACCCCCTAGTGGAGTGCATGACGAGGGCATTTTTATTATTCCTGTTACGCTGTATACCATTCTACGACAAGACATCAACATGGGTCCCCTGTCGCTTATATTCAATTTCTCATGCACGTGCACATGATTCATACGTACTCATGGGGTGTTGTATGTCTTTGCCTATTTGTATTGTCAGCTTGGATGTGCAACTAGAGCCTCGATTTGTCAGATTGCAGGGTATCTCACCTTGCTTGAGGTATATATGCATCATTTAACACTTAATGTTTGTTCTATATCAATTGATATCAAGATGTTTTGATAATGATTTTAATACAAAATGTGTATGATAGGGTTGGTTGCATGACCATTTTCCTTTAATTCTTTCTCGTGTCAACCATTCATATGAAAATAATCTGCCACGAACGCAACTGTGGGCCCAAAAAAAAGATGAGATTAGCTGAGGATCACGTGATAACACTGCGTAAGGCACTTGACATGTTACGCCTTAACGAGGTCAGTGAAAAAGTTTAGGAATTCAATGCAGTTTTATTTCTAACTATGACTTTTAGTAACATTGTGTTGTTGGTGTAATTATTTATATTGAATTTGTTCAGGTTGATTGGGACCCGTACTTTGATTTGAGAGAGACTCGACCAATCTCGAAGTTTTTTTTTATTTTTTATGGTTGTATAAAATGGATGGACGTTGTGGAACCCTACCATCCTGATAGGGTTCTTCGCCAATTAGGCCATGTACAAACAATTCCTCCATGACCCCTTCGGCCATTACAAGCAATTCGGGGTTCATCGGCGGGTCAATACCAAGTGAAGTATTACTATGATCAGATATGGGAAATATGAGATAATAGTGTACTTTCTACTCGAGCACGTGGTGAGCATCTAAGCAATACATGGGATGCGGTTCCGGGCTACCTCGAGTGGTTTACATCTATATCTAACCCGATCATTGAGAACCCAGTACGCTAGGATCCTGCCAACCCTCAACAAAGATATATGTTTGATAATGATGCTACCCAGGTAATAAAGTTTGTATTTCTTTCTTTTTTTATGTTGAAGTGAATTTATTTGTTATTCGCATGTAATTGTTGATTTGCATTAGGATATATACAACAGTGAAACAGACGAGCCCTGAACATCGTATTACAATGAATGCCCACGCTTGAACCAGAAGTAACAGTTTGTAGTGCAAAAATCGCCGTGGAATCAATTTTTTGTGTTCTGTCTGGGCTGAACATTTGTGATGAAGCTAGGCATTCCTCTACGATGGAAGAAGAGCAGAGGCCATCAATCCCAAGGAGCGATGAAGCGGGTCCGTCAGGGGTTTGAGCATATTCATGAAAGCGGAGATGACAATAACTTCATTAGTGTTTGTTCATTGGTTTTTTTTTTGGAGGGTTCGGGTACATATAATGAATTTCTTTGTTGATACTATTTTGAAAAAAACCTGACGATCATGTATCTTGATACGTTTTTGAAAATTTTGTGAATGAAATTTCATATATGTTGATACTATTGTGTATGTATCAGTTGTTATATTTCACCTTGGAACGTTGACTTTATAGGTCTATGAACATGTCTATCAACATTCAGACCTCGTTTGGGCGGTGGGGTGTCGTATCCCACATGTATCCCATATGATGCAAACAAGTGGGAAACGGTACCTCACCGCCCAAACTAACCCGGAATGGTTGTAAACATGTCTAAAATGTCATGGAATGCGGCCTAATGTAGTGTGGAATGTTAAAATGCAAAGAAACCCGAGAAATAGGAGGATCGACCATGTCTGGTGGACCAATACCTCTCTGTTCAGTAATTGAAAACAGACCAATATCTCTCTGTTCGATTTTGGATGACTGAACCTACTATTTACAGGTCGGCCATGTCTGGCCGACCCTCTTATTTCTCAGGTTTTTGTGCATTTCCACATTCCACATTACATTGGGATGCATTCCACCACATTCTTGATGTGTTCACAACCATTCCTGGTTATTTTGGGTTGCGGGGTACCATTTCCACCTTTAAACTCTAATGTAGAGTACGAGTGGGGAACAATACCCCACCACCCAAAATAACCTGGAATGGTTGTGAACATGTCAAAAATGTCATGGAATATAGCCCAATGCAATGTGGAATGTGAAAATGAAAACAAACTCGTGAAGTAAGAGGGCCGGCCATGCCTAGCCAACCCTTACACAGTAAGGTCAGCTCTTTCCCACCGAACAAAGAGATATTGGTTGATTTTGGATGATCGACCCTACTGTCTAAGGGTCGACGAGACATGGTCGACCCTCTTATTTCACGGGTTTTTTTTTGCATTTTCACATTTCACACTGCATTTGAGCTACATTCCACCACATTCTTGATATGTTTACAACCATTCCGGGTTAGTTTGGGCGGTAGTGTACCGTTCCCCACCCGTACCCCACATTAGAGTCTAGAGGTGGAAGGGGTACACCACTGCCTAAAATAACTCGGATTGGTTGTGAACATGCCAAGAATATGGTGGAATGAAGCCAATGAAGTATGGAATGTGTAAATGCAAAAAACCCAAGAAATAAGCTGGTCGGCTAGACAAGGCCGACCCATAAATAATAGGGTCAGTCATCCAAAATCGACCAATATCTCTTTGTTCAACGTGAAAGAACCGACCCTTCTGTGTAAGGGTCGGCCATGTCTGGCTGACCCTATTATTTCACGGGTTTTTGTGCATTTGCATATTTCATACTTTATTGGGATGTATTTGATCCAATTCTTAACATGTTCACAACCAAACCGGGTTATTTTAGGAGGTGGTGTACCCTTTCTACCTCTAAACTCTAATGTGGGGAACGATACACCACCACCCAAACTAACTCGGAATGGTTGTAAACATGTCAAAAATGTGGTGGAATACATCCCAATGCAATGTGAAATGTGAAAATGCCCGTGAAATAAGAGGGTCAGCCATACACAGTAGGGTCAGTCATCCAAAATTGGTCAATATCTCTCTGCTCGGTGGGAAAGAACCGAACTTACTGTGTAAGGGTCGGCTAGGCATGGCCGACCCTCTTATTTCAACGATTTTTTGCATTTTCACATTCCACACTACATTGGGCGGCATTCCATGACATTTTTGACATGCTCACGACCATTACGGGTTATTTTGGATGGTGGGATATTGTTCCCCACTTGTACCCCACATTAGAGTTTAAAGGTGAAAACGGTACCTCGCAACCCAAAATAACCTAGAATGGTTGTGAACATGTCAAGAATGTGGTGGAATGCACCCCAATGCAATGTGGAATGTGAAAATGCACAAAAACCCTAGAAATAAGAGGGTTGGCCATGGCCAAACATGGCCGACCAGTATATAGTAGGGTCGGTCATCCAAAATTGAACATAGAAATATTGGTTGATTTTCAATGACCAAACAAAGAGGTATTGGTCGGTCAGACATGGCCGACCATCTTATTTCTCGGGTTTCTTTGCATTTCAACAATCCATACTGCATTGGGTTGCATTCCATGACATTTTTGACATGTTTACAACCATTCCGGGTTAGTTTGGGTGGTGAGGTACCGTTCCCCACTCGTTTGGTGAACTTTGACATAATATACATACATACAAAAGAAAACAATAATTCAAACATCCAAATCAACATAATAGCACTCGAAGACAACAAATTTGTATATATCATCAACATCGAAGTCAATTACATCTTTTGTATCCACATTTCAAAAAATAAAAGTCTATACATATCCACATCTCCCTATATGTCAATCTGGTGATATGGGAGGTATCGGTGATGTAGGGGGAAACATAAGCTGTGAAAAGTACAACATTGCAATTATTATTTTCATTATTCTATAATTTACATTGAAACAAAATACAAAAAGAAAACAATTTTTACCTGCACAAAGTGGTTATCATTCACATAACTAATGCCAATCACTCGCCTCAATGGGATTGGTGGAGGTTCGGTTCTAAGGGGCAAAAATGTAAGACATTGCTGCATAGATAAAAACACCAACACGACATTGTATGCTGATGCTATCAACAACCCCATATCTGGGAAAGTCATCAACTTCTTTAGGGGTGCCACGGGGTCACTACACTGTAGAGAACTCATAATCTCTTGAACATTCTCAACACTACCGGAAAACGTTGTGTAGTATGCCTCAAACCTTTGTATCTTTCTTAGTAAGTCACCTCTGACTTTGTTCCAACAGTTTGCTCCCATACCCATGGACTTAGCGATGACTCGGTACCCACAATGTCCATCGACCATAACATCTCTGACATGGGCTATGTACTAATGCCAGCCAGGAGGGAGTTGATCTAGATATTCATGAGATCCATGAGACATTTGCAAGCGTGTCTTGTAGATCTTCCTTGGTTCATCATTCTTCGGTTTGGTCTTTTGCAATGATGAGATTGATGAACAAGTAGAGTACGCAGACAAAAAATGCTCAAATGACGAGGGATCTCGTTTTGTAGACCGATCACTCATCCTAGTCGGCCATTCTTTTGTTTTCTTCTTCTCTACGGGCACAGTGAGAGAAGAGGCCGATGAAGCAACTATCTCTCTGATTTTCTGTACAATTCTAGCTCTTCCAAAGACATCAAAACTATTAAATTTATCTTCAAGTAGACCCAACTCAGCCCTAAAATTGAAATCCATCTCGTTGTCCACTACTTTCACAGGAGTAAAATCTCGTTATTTCCAATGGATATCCACATCAGCTCTCTGTATGGGCATGCTAGATTGCTTACACAAAACAAGCTCGTGTGCGCATTACAATCCATGCGTTTTGTATATCACACATCCACATAAATTTTGGTCCAACCCAACCTTCTCAACACGAGCCAACTCCCCCCATATCTTTTTCAGTGCAACTTTAGAGATGAATCCACGCAAATGCATGATTGTAGAATCTTTGAAGTGATACTGAACAAAATTCAGACTTTTTTCAAATGATGACTTGATCTCTGTGTGTTGCAAAGCCAACATTGTATTAATTGCAGTTCATAATGTTTCAAAGTTGCCTTGAGAAGACCCTAAAGTTCTTTTTAGCTTTGACTGTGCACTCTCCACCCTTCTGGTTGTAGTATTGCCAAGATGCATAAATTGATCCGTCCACGCCTTCACAAAATTTTCTTTATGGGGTACCAACCATATCGTATCGATGTACGTAATCACATCAGGGTACTCAGCATACTCTCAAAACAATACATTTTTTTGATGATTTGTCTTCCTCCATTGTATAAAAAAAAAACCAATTCATTCCACTATCTCATAAAAGCTTCAAAGTCCTCATTCTTTGCAAACTTGCCCTTTGAGTTGACCAACACGTTCTTGTTTATGTGCCATGTACATAAAAAATTCATTGTTTTAAGGAACACACATGAAACAACATTCATCAAGGCCAAGTCCCTGCTTGTCACAATTATCTTGGGAAGAGACCACCTATCTAACAACTTCCTCAATTTTTGTAGTGCCCATATGTAATTGTCTTTGTTTTCAGATGTCATATACACAAATGGCACTGAAAATATCATATTTGTCGATGTGACACCAACAATCTCTAGTAATGAAAATCTGTACTTGTTCTTCTTGTATGTACAGTCCATTAGAAGTACATATGAAAAACACCTCAAAAGATTCACTGAAACAGGATGAGCCCAAAATATATATTGAACAACATCGGTACCTTCTTCACACCTGTGCCACTCAACATACTTATCTTCTTCTAACTTGTGCAATAGTTGTTGTTTTTGCGATTTGCCTCCATATTCCAACAACCTATGCTTCTGTCTAGCATTGTATATTGTCTTCAAGGTTGATGCATTATTGGTAGTTTTTTTTCTTTAAAGTCATCAATATGTCTTTTGGTCGGACATTACTTTTTGACATTTGTACCATGACTTCTACTTCATTATTATTCAACCTTCCGGCGTATGAGCGTCCTTCAAAGTACTTCGCAGCGGGATGGTTCTGGGTGCCATATGCAACTTTTAACGTCAATTCACCGTCCTGAGGGTTCTTGCCATTTAAGAGGAAAAGGCATCCGCACTTTTTCGTGCTAGTTTGACTTATCTTCCCCTTCTTAGCAGGAGTAGATTGTTGAGCAGTGGATTTACTCCTCCCATATCTCTCATGAGCAAAATTGTCCCGAACTCGCCTACTATTACCCCTAGCATCTGAGTTTCAAATTATGATCACTAATCCATTCCTTCTGCAAACCTCTTGGACCCATGAAACAAGTTCCTCCTGTATACTGAAGTCCTTGTCGGGGGTGAATTGTTCCATGTAATCAATGACCATTGCAAGTTCTTCACCCTGAAATTATGCAAAATTTTATAATTAGACAATCAATAACCAAAAATTGTCATTAACGATATCAAATACACCCAAATGCATAAGATAACAATTGCTTACACAAAAATTTGGACAAGTGTAATAAATGGAAGGGTCAGCTTATTAAGGCCGACCATTGTACAGGACTGTCGATTGAACATGACTGAAGTTCAGAAAGGAAGGTCGGCCCTCTGTGGCCAACTCTACTGTACAACGGTCGGCCTCGCAAGGCCGACCTTCAATCCAATTTTTTTAAAAACAAAAGCTTTTATTTTAATTTGCACACAACAAAAACTTACCTTTCCTTGATATACATCGCCACGAAAATAATCTCCTTTGACCATATTGATTGAAATGTGCGTTGATGGTATTGTTTTTTTAATGATTTAACCTAGAAAATGAAACAATCATTCATTCAACAAATCATCCAAAAAAACCTTTGAACATTGAAAAAAAATCCTAATAATGGTGAAATAATGTACTTACAACGATTACGATGTGTAAGGCACTCGAGACCGTCGAGAGAAATGTAATGACATTGCTCGAGCGTTGGAGAGAAGAAGATGGGGTGTGGGGTGAGAATAGAGTGTTAGGTTTTTTTTTTTTTTTTGATAAAGGTTAGTTTAATAATTTTAGGTGAGGGTATTTTAGGGATTACAACAAAAAGGTGGACTGAGGTATAGATAGTTTATAACTGGGATCCATCTAGGTGTTCTCATATATATATATATATTAGTGAACGTGCATGTACATTACACGTGATTGATAATTATGTTTTATGAGTATATTTTTATAATTTATATTTATTTTATTTTAATTTCAAAAGTGTGTAAGAGATTAAGTCTTATCATTTCTATATGTCGGCTAAAATAATCATAAAAAAAGGTAAAAATTGAAAAGGTGGGTTAGTTAGAGTTAATTATTTCAAAAATATCTCTTAATTGTTTGTAATAGGTATTGGAAATCAAAATTTTTAATAGATAAAAAAAAAAGAGTATTATTCAAATTATGCTAAAAGCAACACACTCTGTATTCTAAAATTGATTTTGTCCCTTGTTGAGAGAGAGAGAGAGAGCTTTTTTTTTTTTTTTTTAAATGTTTTAATTCGTGTCATTTCTTTTTCCACATAAAAGGTGTGATTAATATGGCCACCAAGAAAAACAACCCACCGACACGGCGCCATTAATTAAGATAAGTTGATACCACGCCATCAAAACGCTAGCCATATTCCTCTATTGCGATGGGTCCAAAACCAATTAGAATTATAAGACTTCGTTTTGAGTTTGAGGCGACCCGATCGAGCGTGGGGCTGTGTGGGCCCGATGAAAAGAAAGTGACGTGTTGGACTTTTATGCGAAGCTCACATACGGGTCGATGACGATTCGATTCGATTCGATGGGCCCATGTACTTGTATTCTTCTTCTTTTTCTACTATAAAGTTAAGAGTCATACTATAGATAAAAGAGAAAAATAGTGATGTATCAACTGTACCGGTGGTACAATCAATTGTACCGGTGGTACAATGTGACAGACCCATCCTAATAGTATATGTATATATGATCTTTCAATTCAAAGGAGATTAATTAATAATGTACTATATATATATATATATATATTGTAATATCTGGTTCATATGGTTCATATTATCATTTTTTTTAATGGGTCTTAAATATAAACTTTGCAGCTTCCCACGCATTTGATCTTAAACTTAATGCTTTTTTTTTTTTTTTGGGAAAATCTTAAACTTAATGTTAAATCCATGTTTATTTGATATATATATATATATATATATGAACTAATGTTTCAAAATTTAAGGTTCCATGGCATATAGTATTACAGTGAGCACATGGGTTTTAAATTTCCATGGAGTGCTCCACACGTTTAGTGTTGTCATGGTGATTGAGACCACAATGTCACGGATTCCCACGTATTCCACAGTCTAAAAGCCTCACTCTCTAACTCAATAAAAATTCTCTGCAATTTTCTTCTGTGTCTTACCAAGTTCACATCTCCTTAATTTATTGGCATTCTAGAGAATCAAAGAGATTTGATTCTCTCCAATTTGGAATGTAGTGGAGATATGATAACTATCTTAAGGTGATTATTAATGGGTTATCCCATTAGATAACTATCAAATTTCCTTAATAATAATTTGATCAAAATCTAAGATCTCCAATTGTATGATCAAATTCCAACATCTCCCACTCGCACATGATGTGTACGGAGTATATGGGTCGAACTCATCATGGGCCCAAGTTTGATCCATACATTGTTATTTTCCACTCGCACATGGTGTGAATGACAAATATTATTCTTCAATGAGGAAGTGATAAGCTAATGGACCGTGCGACCGTGAGAGCATCTGCATTCGAAAGCTCTATACTAGTAACTCATGACGAGCCAGTATAGAGACATCTAACCTTTTAAAAGAATGTTAGTGCCTCAAAATGCACTAGATTCATTTAGTCACATATGTTCAAATATTCCCTATCCTTCCAGGGCAATACTTAAACCTCAAAAAAAAAATCTAGTAGCATATTCTTACTTATATTGCCATCCTAAATGATGCAACATGAGTATCGCGCGATTAAGAATACACTACAGAGATATGATTCTAACGAATCTTCCTTTCGCCCTTACATCACTAGGTTTAGAATTAACTGTTTTCCCAGTAATGTCCCGTAAAGGTCGAATCACTCATGACCTTGGGTGACTTACCAAAGTAGTGGACATTAAGACTTCACTTCGTGGTGTAGTCAAAAGCAACGAAGGGCATCTCATTAGTCTCATATAGAAATGGACATATCCGAACTCACACAGTGAGGAAGCAGGGATCTTTCACTCACTTTCTAACTGGTCGACTTACACATGTAATGTAAAATTACAAGCTACAGTGGAGCAACTCTTATTTAGAAGAGATATGTTCAACTCAAAACACTGTATGAATTTTTAGTCTAGTCGCATCTATGCGCCTAACTCGAGTTCCTAAGAGCTCACATATCCAGTTTAATGCGTCAATAAAAGGATCTCTTATCCGGTTCCAAACAATAGGCTTAATGAATAGTGGGTTAATCCATTATTGGTTTTCAAAAATAGATCTCATCTTAACTCCAATGAAGGTGACATATTATCATAAAATGACCTATTGCTATTCAAGCAACATTAGTCAAATGTCTTATCTCTGCTCGCTCTACATGAAGCGCCAGAGGCGATTGCTCGTGTGAGTAAGCCAATCATGCCTATGAACATACTGTTATGTGTGTTGGTGCTAGTAATAATAGATCAAATACAAACAACCATAATAAACAATAAGGAATTTATTAAATGGTTTAATGAAATAAGTCTGTTACATAAAAAAAAAAATTGATTATATTCTTCGCAAACCCAAGGATTTAACATGTGCAAGGAAAAGATCTCTAGCAATTGGCTTAGTTAATGGATCAGCCATCATCTTATGCGTAGAAATATGTTGTATGCAGACTTCTCCTTGTTCTATTATGTCTCGAACAAAATTATACTTAATGTCTGTATGCTTGGTCTTGCCATGGTATTTGGGATCTCTGATGTAGGCAATCGTAGCTTGGCTATCACTATAGATAGTGACTGGTTTCGATGCGTTATGAACTACTAGTAAATGTTGCAGAAACCGTCAAAGCCAAATAGCCTCTTGTACCGCTGCAGAGCAGGCTAAAATCTCAGCTTCCATGGTAGATAGAGCAATGCACGTCTGCTTCTTGCTACTCCATGATATTGCACAATTGTTCAGCAAGAAAGCATATCCTGAGGTAGATTTGTGTTCATTTGGGTCACCGCCCCAATCAACATCGGAGTAGCCCAATAAACGCATGTCGGTACTATGATAACATAAGCACAAGTCCATCGTGCCTTTCAAATATCTCAGAATTCTCTTCACTTCCTTCCAATGTGCATCTCTGGGATTTGCTTGATAACGACTGACAAGACTGACTGAATAGTAGATATCTGGTCGAGTATACATCATTGCGTACATCAAACTTCCAATAGCATTGGCGTAAGGAACTTTTGACATATTTTGTTTTTCAGAAGGAGTATTAGGGCACATATCATGACTAAGGAGAATTCCTTTTGTGATTGGTGTATCTATGGGCTTGCAATTTTGCATATTGAATCGTTTAAGGATTGTTTTAATATAATGTTCTTGAGACAGTGCCAAGATTCTTTTTGAATGATTTTTATGAATTTTCACACCCAATATGAAGTTTGTCTCACCCATGTCTTTCATGTCGAATGTGGAAGACAACCAATCTTTAATCATGATTATGAACATCATATCATTCCCGGCAAGAAGAATATCATCCACATATAAGGGAAAAAAGACAAAATGTGTTCTTGAACGTTTAATATAGACACAATGGTCTTCATCAATCATTGTGAATCCATAAGATGACACAGCCTAATGAAATCTCAAATACCATTGTTTGGATGATGGCTTAAAACCATATATTGATCATTTGAGCTTGCAAACCTTGCGTTCTTGGTCTTTAGCTACAAACCCCGTAAGTTGTTGCATATAAATTTCTTCATCCAGTTCACCGTTCAAAAATGTTGTTTTTATATCCATTTGATGTAATTCTAAGTCCAAATATGCAACGATAGCTAAAAGAAGTCGAATAGATACAAATCTCACAACTGGTGAGAATGTTTCTTCATAATCTATTCCTTCTTGCTGGGAATAATCCTTAGCGACTAATCGTTCCTTATACCTCTCAATGGATCCATCTGCTTTGCGTTTGATTTTGAGAACCCATTTGTTCTCTATTGCTTTTCGCCCAGATGGAAGATCAACCAAGTCCCAGACATGATTAATCCGCATTGACTCCATTTCTTCTGTCATGGCTTTCATCCACTGATCACTAGAATCATATGAAAGAGTTTCTTGGATTGTTCTTGGCTCATTTTCATCATGTGGAGCTATCATGAAAGCTTCGCCTTCGATCTCAAAATGACGACGAGTACTTCTTCGCAACTGATCCTCAGAAACAATAGGGGGTGATTTGACACTCCCACTTAGATGAAGCTCATCATGAGCATTATCATTGATCGCCTCCGTTGGCGCATTAGGATTATTATTTTCTGAATCTATTTCGTACAAGGGAAGATCCTCAGTTGCTTCATGTTTGCTAGGATAGTCGTTCTCTATAAAGGTGGCATCTCTAGATTCGTACTCTGTGAAAACTTGTTCTTCGTTTTCACCTATGAACACATACCCTTTTGAGTTTTCAGAATATCTGATAAATATGGATTTCTTGCCTCGTGGTCCCAATTTTCCATATTGTTGGGATGGTGAGTATACGTACGCTGTTGATCCCCAGAATCTTAAATTGTTCAAATCATGTTTTCTACCCATCCAAAGCTCATAAGGAGTTGAGGGTACTGATTTAAGAATGTATATCGTAGTCATCAAAGCATCTCCCCAATAGAAATTGAAAGGTTTGCTTGAGACATCATTGATCGAACCATGTCTAACAAAGTTCTATTTCTTCGTTTTGCAACACCATTTTGTTGCGGGGTGCCTGGGATTGTTAGCTGTCTAGCTATCCCTTTTTCATCACAGAATTCTTTGAATTGATCAAAAAGGTTTTTATGACCTCGATCAGTTCATAATGCTTTAATATGTCTATCAAGCTGGTTTTCAACTAGAGATACATATTTCTTGAAGTAGTCCAATGCTTCAGATTTGTGGAATATCAAGTAAATGTATCCAACGCGTGAAAAGTCATCAATGAAGGTGATGAAATATATAGCACCATGTCGTGCTCGTATACTCATGGGTCCACAAATATCAAAATGAATCAGCTGTAAAGGTTGTTCGACTCTTAAAGCTTGACCAAATGGTTTTCTAGTAACTTTACCAGCCAAACAATGGGTACATATGGGCAAGTCAATTTTTGACAGAAAGCCTAAAAGGCCATCTCTTGCAAGTTTATTCATTCTATCATGCCCAATATGTCCCAATCTAGCATGCCATACATTAACATCCAAAACATTATTTGAAGAAGATGTAACAAGAGAGAAACTACTACCATTTATTGAATTAATGTGATCAGTATCAAAAACAATAAAACTATCAAAAAAGCAACCATATCCATAAAATTGAGTTCCTAAGTATAACATTACACCACTAGCATTGAAATTTAAATTGAAACCTAAATCTAAAAGGACAACTACCGAAACTAAATTTCGTCTGATGTCAGGTGCATAGAGGACATCATGCAGGAGTAAGGTCTGACCACCACGCAACACCAGCTTGCAAGTGCCAATCCCTTTAACTTCAACTTTGTTATTGTTTCCTACATAAATGCATTGAGCTCCCACTGGAATCCGACGACACTCTACGAAAGCTCCACGGTCTTTCGCCACATGGTCTGTTGCTCCTGAGTCAATTATCCACATTGGATGAGATTCAACAAGCAAACATGTATTGGAAACAAAACATTGAGAAAAGTAATAGAATAAATTACCTTTTCTTTTCGTGGTTCAGTGCACTCTCGTGCAAAATGACCAAGGTTACTACAATTGAAGCATTTTATATCATTTTTGTCCTTCTTGATTCCACCATGTCTGCTCCTTTTGTGACGATTATTATATAGTTTCGTAACCTTTCCATTCGTGGGACCTTGCTTGCCCTTTCTGGTATTTTTCTCGAACCGGTGGTACTTTTTTTTTTTTAAAATCAGTTGATTCAGCAACCAGAGCTTGAGTAGAGGGTTTGGCAGCCTCCAAGCGCTCAACCTCTAACTCAACATGTCGAGCAATATCTTCAAATGTTTTGATACCATCATTATGGATCAAAGTGATCTTCATATGCTTACAGTTCTGTGGAAGAGAGCGGACGACTGCATGAATCTGCTGTTCATTCGTGAGAACATGCCCAACATTGTTCAGTTCACGAATCATGTTTGACATTTCACATAAATGTTGTTTCATCGTATGATGTTGTCGTTTAACATACGTTTCAAACTTGATTGTAAGCTGCCACAACTTAGTAGCAGAAGTCATCCGAAACTTCTCTTTAAGGGCAGTCCACATCTCTTGGGTAGTCTCATACTGCTCAAATTGGCACATCAAGACATCTGTCATACTACTTAGTAGAGTGATGCGTGCCAGGCTATTCTTGCGTTTCCACTTTTGAAACGCTTCCAAAGCTCGTCTATGTTGCGCAGTGTTCCCACGTCCAGGTTCAGTCATGGTATGAGTTAAAGCTTCAAGAGCCTCTTGCTCCTCTAGTATGAACTGGACTCTTCGATGCCATATGTCGAAGTTGTCCCCGTTCAACTTTTCTCCCTTATTGAAGTCAGCAATAATACTCTTGGTAGCAGAAGTCATAGCTCTAAAATATAGACATTTTAATAGCACATATTAATACTAGCACCCATTAATACACACATTTATGTTTGCCGCAAAATTCTAGTTAAGTCAATGATAAATAATTTTAGAAAATAGGTTCGGAAGGTCACTTTTGTTCATAATCATCACCTATTTCTCTAAATCAAATAACCATTACTTAAACAATTCGCGCAAAACATATCATTCAATAATATCCAAATAATCATCCATACAGATGGAAAGAGAATGAAAAACTAAATAAGTTCACTGTTCACAACAATGTCTAATTCATGTTGCAATTCCATCATTTTAATCATGAAAAAATCAATGGTTAAGATCATATCATTCATAAAATTACAGATTTATCAATATGCTGAAGTTATATCAAGAATGTAACCGTTCAGATCTAAAGATCTTTGTAAAAAACCATATGTCACAGTTCATGTGTTTTTGAGAAAACATGATCTAATGATCGATTTTAATAATTAAAATTCAACGGTTCATGGTACATCACAACACATATTTCAGATTTGCACATTACAACATGAATTTGATAAATGTAGCTATACGGATGTAAAGATCATGCAAAAATATGTTAAGGTACAGTTCATGACTTTTGCCAAAAATCACCAGAAGGCCTTCATTTTCAGCCATCAAAATATTGAATGGCCCAGATGAACCAATTTTTTTTTTTTTTTTTGAAATGGTTTTTAACCTACTGATTTTGGGAGAGTTTTGCAATCACTGTGGCACACCTACGGACATGCAAATTGGTCCATTTCGAAGACCTCACTTCAGAGATTGTGTGGGTATGTTCATCAGCCGATGAGTTTGTCGAATTCCGACGAAAATCCGACCAAAAGGTGCAACCAACCCCCCACCCCTTTTTTTTTAATAAAAAAATCACCGGGAAAAAAAATTTGTCTCGATTAAAAAAAAATTCCGAATATATATATATATATATATATATTTTTAAAAAAATAACACCGAAACATCAATTAACACGAGAACACCCATATATGCTCTGATACCAATGTAGAAATCATTCGAATACAAATCATGTAAATCGAAATAAATTAAATAGAAATGCGAAAACATTACCAAGATCGTCTCAGGAGTGCTCCACGTGTTTAGTGTTGTCACGGTGATTGGGACCACAATGTCACGGGTTCCCAACGTATTCCACAATCCAAAAGCCTCACTCTCTAACTCAATGAAAATTCTCTGCAATTTTTTCGTGTGTTTTACCAAGTTCACATTCCCTTAATTTATTGGCATTCTAGATAATTAAATCTCCTTGATTCTCTCCAATTTGGTGATATAATAACTATCAAATAGTAGTTATCTTAACGTGATTATTAAGAGGTTATCCCATTAGATAACTATCAAATCTTTTTAATAATAATTTGATCAAAATCTAAGATCTCCAATTGTATAATCAAATTCCAACAGAAACTGATACATTGGTGAGTACAATCTAACAGCCACGAGAGCCTCTAGCTTCAATCACATTGGGGCTCTTGGATTCCACCCTTAGGATCAAGTGAAAATTTTAGCTTCAATCACATTGGGGCTCTTGGATTCCACCCTTAGGATCACTCCGTGGGTATTTGATACATAATAGCAAACGTTTTTTTTATCAACATAGAATTGTGTGTATTAATTCAACATGAAATTATATGTATTAGATAGCTCCATCTTGATCCAAGGATTCACACCTGTGAACATTTTCAATTTGGCACTACTTTTAAGGACACGGGAAGTATCTTGATATCAAGATGTTTGCAATTAAGTTGGAGACTTGGGAAGTGTGTTTGGACGCTTGAGTAATGAGAACTCCCTTGAAGTAATATTGATTCGCATGTATAGAAGTATTTCATGTTGATCTAGAGAACTTAAACACCAGAGTACCCTTTCCAAGTGTACTCCAAAATCTCTCTCTAAAGGTCCTTGCAATTTGGTATCATTATCTATGTCGATTCAAGGAACACTAAGGCGCTCAAAATATATTTTCTGAGTGTAAATACCGTATTCTGCTACACTTAATACTTGGCAGAGAGTTTTCTCTATTAGTTACCTTGGCTGACAATTTTCATTTGCAGTAATGCTACATTAATTAAAGTGGAAACTCCAGGATCTATATTGTTTTTTTTTTTGCTAAGTTGTAAGTTCTAAGTTAGCTGTGAAATTGGATCCGTGGTGCTGCATGGGTAAATCATTCAATATGCCATTCTCCATCTTCCCTAATGATTCAAAAAATTAATAAAAATTATTCTTTTCCCAAAAAAAATAATAATTTCAACGTGGTAGCCTTTCGAGAGTTTTTTCAAAAACATTATTTGAAAAAATATTTTTAAGAAAAATTGGTCTCTTAATTTCTTCTAAAAATAAATATATTTTTTTATCATAATTTAATTAAAAACAAATATTATCAAATACTCTTCAAAATATTTTTATTTTAAAAATGCATAATAAAGCCTTTATTTCTTGAGGAGGTTGGTAGTTGGGGCTTTTGACATGATTACCCCTAAAAAATATAATAATTTCACAAATGCCATCCATACAAAAATATTGTCACTTTTGCCTTACTTTACTGTTCCTTACACAGTCAGCGCACAGTCAGCCTTCCACTCAGCAGCCACGTCGACGCAGAGGTGGATTTTTTGACCGTTGAAGGGAAGGCGTCTTTTCAAAAGACGCCTTCCCTTCAACGGTCAAAAAAAATTTACCGTGAAGGGAAGGCGTCTTTTCAAAAGACGCCTTCCCTTCAAATGCTATTTTTTTTAAGTTGAGGGGAAGGCGTCTTTTCAAAAGACGCCTTCCCTTCGCTACATATTTTTTTTTTAACTTGAACGGAAGGCGTCTTTTCAAAAGACGCCTTCCGTTCAGCATTTTTTTTTTTATTTCAAGGGAAGGCGTCTTTTCAAAAGACGCCTTCCCTTCCCCATTTTTTTTTTTTTTTATTTTGTACTTGTGCCACCGAAGCCAAACCACGTGGTTTTTTTCAACCCGACCACTTCCGACACGTCCTACTATCCTCCCCCGATCCCCCGGACTCGACGGAATCCCATTCCCATGCCCGGTTGAATTTTTGGACCCCCATGCAGAATTCTAGTTAAATTGATAATTCAACGCTATTACTAAACTGTTCGGCCTCACCGAAGCCAAACCACGTGGTTTTTTTCAACCCGACCACTTCCGACACGTCCCACTATCCTCCCCCGATCCCCCGGACTCGACGGAATCCCATTCCCATGCCCGGTTGAATTTTTGGACCCCCATGCAGAATTCTAGTTAAATTGATAATTCAACGCTATTACTAAACTGTTCGGCCTCACCGAGGCCAAACCACGTGGTTTTTTTCAACCCGTTCACTTCCGACACGTCCCACTATCCTCCCCCGATCCCCCGGACTCGACGGAATCCCATTCCCATGCCCGGTTGAATTTTTGGACCCCCATGCAGAATTCAATGAATTCAAGTTAAATTGAAAATTCAAGGCCATTATTGTTTATACAATGTAATTTTCTTTAAAAAAATTAATTGAATTGAAGTATCAAGTATACATACATGTTTAGTACAACATTATCAAAACATATACAAGTTACAAAAAGATACAAGTTGTCAATCTGTGCCACATATTGGCCACTTACGTCGTTTATTGCGTCGTAAGTGATCTCTCGTATACTGCTGCAAAGGCACCTGAACAACTTGCTCCACAGATGGTGCTGGATCATCTGCAACGGGCATAGCTGATATGTGGTCATCCCCAGGATCATCATGCGCCTCAATAGCCGTATGTGCTATAAATGCACGTCCTCGCCTTGGCATTCTTTGGCGTCTACCTATCCAATGTCCTTCACCCAAGGTTGGATTGTCCTCGAATGAAGTAGCTGTCGGGTCGATATGAACATCGGGTATTTCATCGGCAAACGAGGATGGATCGTGACGTAATGGTGACGTGGGTAACTCTGTGAATGAATCAGCACGACCGGAGGGAGTGATGGGACTCTGATGATATGCTGATGATTGTCCCTCTGCTGTGTCCCTCCTAATCATGTAATCAGCATGCACACTTTGTAGCGTAGTCATTGATATCCTGTTAATGTCCCTCGCTACAGTCATATCATTCACCTCACTGCGCAAATGCATTTGAGCCACGTTGCAAACCTAAATAAATTAAAAGTGTCATACGTTAGCGAAAATAACTACAACTTAGGTTACCAATAAGTGAAAATGTGAATTGCATAATGTACTTTCTTACCAAGAAATCGATTGTTGCACCGCTTTCAGTCATATACCTCCTAGTTATTGATCGATACCAAATCATGTATGGATCATTGTACTCCATAGGCACCGAATAATTATTTTCACCAACTGCTAAGTTATCGACACGGCGTTGCCATTCATCAATGTAATATCTGTGCTTTTCAATCCAATTACTGTCACACTGGCTTCTCATATCACACTTGTGAAGGTCAATACTCGTGTCGCATTGCTCCGGAATCGTCTGTCTCATGCCAAATTGACGTAACACTCGATCTGGTCGATGTAATTCAACTATGGCGAAACAAATGAGTGGAGAAATGGTATGCCATATGTGTCGCCCATGCTTGCAATACTCTGGCAACGCATCAAGCAAATCCTCGGTGTATGGAGTCCATATGACCTGTACATGGACCCCTTACATCAAAATTGTAAAACATTGGAAAAAAATAAGGAATACATTAATGTAAAACGTGTGGAATATTGTACCTCTTCGAAACCTTTCGTGTCCAACGTCTCTCTATATTTATTCAGTACATGCGTTGAGACTTCTTTCTTTATTAACGCATGTCTCCACCTGTAAATAGTAAGGCGAAATTAATAAACGTTAACAGTAAATGTTGAAAAGGAAGATCGTTGTGGACTTAAGTAAGAAATTACTCATTTACCTATATGCCAATGGTGGTGGTGGCAACAGATGTGCATTTGGGCCCGCATGATCCTCGCGTGGAATGTTCAGTCTTCGTGGAGCCAAAAAAGGAAATCTATCCCATGCCCAGAGTTGTAGTAGTACAAGTGCTCCTGACACACCTCGTTTTTCATAATCAACTGCACGACACAATTGACGATATAACCATGCTAGCACTGCACTGCCCCACGCGTATGTCCCGGCAACATCGAAGTCCGCAAGAAGAGGCAAAACACATAGGTGTACCAGGTTGTTTGATTGGTCTGACAACAACCCACCTCCAATTAGCTGCAAAATATATGCCCGTGCATACTGTTGTATTTGAATTTCGGTTGGTTCTTCGGGTAAATTTGGCACTCTTTCTCCAAGGGTGACGAGACTCAATCTTCCCCCGCGTCTTTCTTTTCCAACTGGTATGAACCCGAGCAACTCAGCACATAATTCTTCGTAAAGAAGGTTGGTCGATCCCGTCACAGGTAGACCATCGACACGCAAGCCCAATTGGACCTCCACATCTTGCAGTGTAATAGTCGCTTCTCCGCAAGTCAGGTGGAAGGTATGAGTCTCTTGACGCCAACGCTCTATGAAGGCAGTTATTAAGTGCCAGTCTAACTGAATGTAGCCCACACGTGCAACCCCATAAAAACCTGCGCGCTGCAAGTATGGAATAATCCGCGGGTCAAGCGGAAGTGTGCGGTGGACAACGGCTTCCCTGCGCCGACAATGCACCTAATTGACCAAAATTTGGGTTCTGAATCGACCACAACATATTCTTGTTGCTTGGCTATACAACATCGTTTTACTCTATGTTGCAAGTCTTCCTTTGAGGGAAATATGAGTCCTTCGCAAAGATCTTGTGACTCGTTCCACCCCATCGATATGTTATCATGATTGTCTGATAATGGGGTCATAGCTTCATGATTAAGCTCCATGAAATTCGGTGATGGAGGCTCAAAACTTGCTGTGGTAGGTTGTGGTGTATCACTCATACTATGCAACTCAGTGTCTTGTAACTCTGTTTCTTCAATGCTTACGCCATTGCCATCTTCTCGTAGTGGCGATGCATACATAGACCCATCATTTTCAATTACTCTCAACAAAGGACGACGCAAATCAACAAAATTATCCATCTCATGTCCGTCATCCTCATCACTGTTTTCATCACTGTCGTGGTCTTCAAAATTAAAATCATCATCAGACAAATGTACATTTGAAGGGCTGCCATCTTCAGAATCATCGGTCATGTGATCGAATGTAGTATCAATTGGTGAAGCTGTACTCGGACCAATGTGCTCCATTGATCTTCGTGCACTCTGACCGTCAAAATTCATGTGGCTTCGCCGATGACCCTTTTGACGACCTTGGGTTGAATTTCCACCAACAACTTCTACATACACCTCCATATTAGTAGGAGGTGGGACCTCTTGCAACATGGAAAAAATATCCCTTAGCTCTTCCTCATTGCTAATCGGAAGAACCGTATAATTGAAATCCTTTTCGCCAAAAAGCAAAGGATATCTATAGGTGATATTGATCGTTGCACACGTTGAAATCCGCAGCTTACCTCGAATAACCCCTTCAAATTCTTTAAAATCAATGCCTGATCGAACTCTTACAAGCCCAACTGGCTGTCTATCGTATGATGCACCTCGCGAATCATGTACTACAGAACCACCACTGTAGCATATTATAGAAACAAGTCTATTTGTCATCTGTGTGGGATTAAGCAAAATACCATCGTCATTATTTCAAAGAAAATATGAAATTAAAGCCTATGACTTCAACAAAGTAACAATTAAAAGGAAATGTAATAAGGGTAATTTGTTGAATATGATGCACATATGTTTTAATTGAACTCATCAACTTTTGGAGTCATCTAGGTACTAAAATTCATATAGATAATCAGTAAAATTTTCATCCAAATTGACCAATCAATTATACATCCCTGCACCTTAGTAAACAGGTTGTTTAAAACAATTTTCAGATATAACTAGCCAAATCTGTTTTCCTCGTTTTAAGATTTTCTGATGAAGAAAACAATGTCCTAATCACAAACGAAACGCAGCCTAGCATTTCCTTAACAGTGGGTGGATGAAAACTGACTCACTGCATTATAACTTGTGAGACGAGAATTTACATCTAATACTGCAGTTTATGATCTTCATAGGAGAAAAGGTTCCTTGGGTGCTAGTTTCACTACAAACATGAATGACTAGAGAGTATTAACCTGATACCTTACAGCTACTCCGTTTGGTAGGATAAAAATTGCACGAGATGGCTTGACCAAGTGTTTCAACGAAATAATACTAATAAATTATTGTGTTTTAGGCATGTGAAAAGAACATTAATTAAAGTTATCATAAAGAACTTGCAGAAGAGTGTTTTTTGTATGAATGTTCAAGATAATCTCAAATACTAGAATTTGACTATTATATAAATAAAAAATGCTTAGGAGAACTGGAGAAGGATAACTTAAAAGTGCCATCATTTATTTGAATGAGTGATACAGTATACTAGCTAACATTTCTCAAGCGATGAGAAAATTCAGCATGAGCAATGGTTATGAAACTAAACAATATCCAGGGCACAAACAGATCGTGGAATAGTTGAAATTGAATTTATAAACTTGCCTCTACTTCAAATTTTGGCAAAGAGTGGGTCTTCTTTGAATTACTAGGTAATTGGATCTGATCAACAATAAATATGAATAACATCCTAGGTGGTAGAAGTTCAAATGATATTGAATTTTATACATGACTATAATGGATTTTATAGATTGGGAAAGAGTAAACGTTGGTGTAAACGACTTGGTAATTGAGATTTACAATAAATATGTAAATCTCTTTAATTAAAACTGTCTTTGACTTTGAAGATGATCAGTTCATAAGGGCAGATTTCTGTAAAAAATGTCTTTATATTTTTTTTTCCGTTACTCTGTAATCAACATCAAATAAAATAATTTTTTTCCCTTTGTAACTAAAACAGTACGCTCAGTTTAAAAAGATTTTATGGGTCAAGTAAATAGCCTAATACAGTCAAGTACCACAAATAGTATACTAACCAATCAATCAAGTACCAACATCTATCAATTAAATTACTTTATTTGAATAACACTTCAACCTGAGTTTAAACCTAAAACAGAATTAATCTAGGAATTCAGTTGATAGATTAATTGGTTTCTTGTGACTTTTAGAAACATGAGAAACTGCTTTGTCGTTCAGCTGTGTGTACAATGAGAAGAAAAAAGATTAATGTTGGATTGGTTTGGCTTCTTCTCAGTTCTCACGCGGTGCACTTCAGTGTTCAGGCAAAACGAAAGAAAAATCATGGAGAACAGAGCCGAGGTTGTGATTGTCTACTAATTCTCAACCAATACAGGGAAGCAACAGCGGAAAAGAACTGAAAGCACGAATCATTAAACCTGTTCTCTCCTTGATACAATAAAATAAATAGAAATTTTTCAAACTATTAAAATTTTTCAAACTAATATCACTTACTACTATCACGGCGACAGCACGGTGCGAAGTGAGAGGACGGCGACGGAGCTTCGCAACGGAGCGACGGCGACGGCAACGGAGCGACGGCGAGGGCGACGGCAACGGACGGTCCGAAGAGTTTCAGACAGAGGAGGGGGGCGAGGGAGTGTGGGAGTGTTTGCTCGCGGGTGGGGTATTTGTAGGGTTTAAGGGAAGGCGTCTTTTCAAAAGACGCCTTCCCTTAAAATAAAAAAAATTTTGAAGGGAAGGCGTCTTTTCAAAAGACGTCTTTCCTTCAACTAAAAAGAACGGTTTCGTTTGGGTGAGGGAAGGCGTCTTTTCAAAAGACGCATTCCCTTCAACTAAAAATAAACGACTTCGCTTAGGTGAAGGGAAGGCGTCTTTTCAAAAGACGCCTTCCCTTCAACTAATTTCTTTTTGAAGTGGAAGGGAAGGCGTCTTTTGAAAAGACGCCTTCCCTTCCACTTCAAAAAACACCACCTCAGCGCCGACGTGGCGCTTGTTTGGCGCGCTGACTGTGCGATGACTGTACAGTGAACAGTAAACTATGGCAGAGGTGACATTATTTTTGAGAAGATGGCATTTGTGAAATTATTCTTTTTTTGAAGGGTAATCATGTAAAAACTCCTTGGTAGTTGTGAAATTGTGTGGGTACAGCTGAGGCATCCATTCATTCGGTAACAGTGCATGTTCTAGCACATCTTGTCCCTCATTTATAATTCTGACTCTCTCATATCTGACTAAGTCGAACATCGACCTATAAATGGGTCAAATTCAAACTCAATTTAATCGTACAACTATATTTTTACTCATGACCGACCTTTGTCAGAACTTGAATCAATAAAACGGGTTAATCTGTTTTTGATTTGGGTCAATTTAATAAAAATAAAAAATACAAAAATGAAGTGTGATTTTATGTAGTTTTGGTGTACAGCTCAGCGCTGCACGCCTGCACCGACATTCAATAATAATTTTTAAAACAATTTTATATAATATTAATTTATTTACAAAACTATTCAGGACAATAAAATTATTTTTCATTAAAAAAATAAAAGAAATATGGATGAACAACATGAAAGCAACATTTTATAGTTTCTAAACCTTACTGATATGAGTAGACATTCATTACCATTAAATATCATTTAAGTAACTTAAAACTAATTATCATTAACATGTCAAATCTGTTCAACATTTTAATTTTTTTACTTATACAGTATTATCTTTAGATATGTATTAATTAGCTTCTAAATGAGATTTTCTTTTTTTTTTTCTTTGACTAAGCTGTATAGAAGCATCTATGAAATAGATGTCAATTTTACCATAAATTAGCATAAAATTTTTAAGAGAACAAATTATTTGATTTATTATAGTGGGTGATGCACAAGCCAGAAAAGCTGATTACTAACCAATGCTTGCTTGATGTGAGAAAACTTGTATTTCTTTCTTAAAAATCTCAATGAGTATATATACATGAAGCCCTAGGCTATATAAGGTAAACCTAATTTGTACATGGTAAGTACACATATATGGTAAAACTAAACTATGTAGCGTAAATACACATATATAGTAACATCCTCCTTCAAACTCAAGGTGGTAAAGACGAAGTCATCTTGAGTTTGTCAATTAAATCACGATGACGTTCAGGGAGATGTGTCTTTGTGAAAATGTCTACAAGTTGCAAGGCGAAGAGTGTCCTGCTTAATGTGTTGACAAATAAAGTGAATCAATCTCAATGTGCTTTGTTCGTTAATGAAAAAAATCATTATGGACAATCTGCATAGCACTCATATTATCCCAATAAAGAGTGGAACTGCTTGAAAGAAAAACCCCCATGTCCTGAAGCAACCAACAAATCCACAGAAATTTAGACGTTGCATCTACCATTGCTCGATACTCAGCCTCTGTACTAGATCTAGATACAACAGTTTGTTTCTTATTCTTCCAAGAAATCAGGTAAGAACCTAGTAAGAAAGAATAACCTGTGATGGAACGACGATCAGTAGAGTCACCAGCCCAATCGGCACATCTAAGAAAGCCTGAAGCTCCAAAAAGGAATGAGTTGAGAAAGGCCATAAAACAAAGTTCCCTTAATATACCAAAGTATACGCAAGACAACTGCATAGTGAGACGAACGAGGAGCATGCATAAACTGACTCACTAGTGTGACTGCATAAGAAAGGTCAGGCCGAGTCACAGTAAAATAGATGAAACTACCAATCAACTGCCTGTATAACGTTGCACCCGCCAGAGGTTTGCCATCAGTGGGCAACAACTTCGTATTCATCTCCAAAGGACTGTCAATAACCTTACTATCAGTCAAACCGACATGCGATAATAGTTCAAATGCATATTTGACTTGTGAAAAATAGTATCCATCGGAACTAGATGTGACTTCAAGACCCAAAAAATAACTAAGAGACCCCAAGTCCTTTATCTCAAAAGTCTGACCAAGAAAACTCTATAGAGCATGAATACCCAACACATCATCTCCAGTAATGACCATGTCATCTACATATAATAAAAAACTATGTAGAGCATGAATACCCAAACAAAGTTCCCTTAATATCAAGAGACGACGGAGGTCGTTGGTGATGGCAACCACGACGACAACGAAATAGTTAATCGCGACATTTTTTATGCCCAAATTGTATAATTAATCCCATCCAAAGTAATTTCTATGGGGCGTATAACTTCATTAGACGACTTCATGGCAATACTGTGATGGAGACGTAATTAACTATGGAAATGCTTAAATCTGTTGTTATGGAGATGTGTAATTAATGGCAAGGTTTGCAATGCTCAAATCTTAACTTTGAAAAAGAAATGATGGCTTTTACAATAAAGTAATGGCAAGGTATTACTTTATTTCTATTATATCTTTTTCTATTGACTTTTGAAAAGAAAAGTTAAAAAATGACTTTTCCATTTACATTTGCAGAGAGCCAAGAAAAAAGGCCGAGAAGAGAAAAGTGCAAACTTGATTCCAGCAGGTCACGGGAACTCGAGATCTGTTCGCGAGGCTTCAGGAAGAAAGGTTACCTAAGGTTCGAGAGAACTTATTTTGAAAGTGTCTGCCAGATTGACAAATAACGGGGGAAGAAAGTGTTAGGAACCCTAAAACAATCTCTGATACCATGTGAGAAAACTTGTATTTTTTTCTTAAAAATCTCAATGAGTGTACACATGAGTATATATACATGAAGCCCTAGGCTATATAAGGTAAAGCTAATCTATACACATATGTGGTAACACTAGACTATGTAGGGTAAATACACATATATACTAACACTTGAGAATCCAATTTTCATAAGAATTCCAAAGAATGCCCACCATTTGTAATGGGGTTGATAAATTAAGATTCAATAGGAATCACAACAGGTCATGAAACTTGTTTAATTTTCCTGAAAAATTTTAACATGATGTGGTTGTTCTCTGAATTATACAGATTATTGCAATTTCCATTATAAACACTTATTACATATAATGGATTTACTTAAAAGAATAGGAGATGACCTGAAAATGAACTTCCAGTGAATGCCGCTAAGGTATGAATAATACTTGTTGATTGTCTAGCAAATGTTATCTCCTCAAAAGCTTCAATACATCTCCAACTAGATGCAGCGATCCAGTTACAAGAACCTGCAATATCCAAAAACAAAAAAAATTGTGATTTCAGTTTTGTAATGCTCATTTTCAAAAACAACAAAGCATCGGTGTTCAACATTTTCCTATGGCGTTAATCATGGAAAACTATCCAAAAGAAATTTGGAAAGGTCTGAATGCTAGACTTTTAGAAATGTACTTCATTTTTATTTATTTATTTTTTGGAGAATGATGAAAGGACTCAAGCGCCAAACTCAGTTGGTGTACTCGGGGAACATGAGCTCCTTGGATCAACCCAGAGCCACGTGTGTAGGGCTGCTTTAGAATAATCTAGCGGACTTAAGCAACTTAAGTACATTAGCTGAGTTTACTCTCGAGTCCCTGAAGCACCGTCCTTATTTTTTACTATATTTATGAATAGTACTTGAGCGATGGGAATGCGAGAAGAACGAATTCTTGTAATTAAAATTCAAAATGAAACACATTCTACCTGAAGTCTGAGTGAAGGATCTTCTTTGACACAATCTCTTAGCCATTTAATTGTCAAAGGCAAAGAGGGAAACACCGCACATGAAGCAAAATGTTTATCCATACAATAGTTTTTCTGAGGAGCTTCGCCATCAGGGAACACAGTGGAAGGGACTATTTCTGTTTTATTTAACTTTGAATCCATATTTATAGCAACATCTGAGTCACAGATTAAGAAAAGACCACCTTGAAGTTAGATTAGAGTTCAAAACTTATAATTTTATTAAGCAACATCCATATCATGTATGATTTCATTCATCCAACTGAAAATACAATAGGTGAAAAGATGAGTAGCTTGATATGAGATTTAACTGTGACGTCCCTAACTTTCACTTAGGCTTATTTCTAGGATGTGTCCCAAGTATTCTTGAAAATCGTGGCCCTTGGAACATAGAAAAACTTGTATTAAGGTGTTGGGGACCTCAAAGACTCAAACTTAAATGGAAAATAACATTCATGAAGTGAATGGACCTTGGACTAGGGTGGAGTATGGTCTAGAGTTCACAAAAAGGGGAGAAATGGTGTTTCTATGCCTTGAGACTTGTTCAGATTGGATTATGTACAAGTGTATGTACAGGGAACTGTAGCGTTCTTAGTACTCTGGTTGTGAGAGTGCTAGACCGGGTGGCACTCCTGAGGACTTCATCCTATGATCTATGTGGAGCCGCAAAGGTTCTGAGTTGTCGGGAGAAGGTCGTTACATTTAAATATCTTATATAACTTCCTAGGCCGATCTTGACAGCATAATGGAAAGCTTGCAAATACATATAGCTTTCAATTCATAAGGTAGTTTCTCAAGATAATAGCACATTTTCTAGTTCTACTTTATGGGAAATTATAGCTTCTCTTGCTTAGAACACTTATACAAATTGGAGAAATTTAAGATAAACTTCTAAAGTTAGCACTTCGGGAATCCTTCAATGGATTTCACTTGGATTAAGAAATTAAAACATTTTAGTATGACAAGATAATAGCTTCTTGCATCAAGAGGGGGGGGGGGGGGGGAGACAATTTGATTTTGGACACGTAAATTCTCGTTGATAGGCCTAAAAATTGAACATTGGTATTGATGGGTCCATCTAGTTCAAATATTGTTGTTAGTTTGTATAATGCACCAATTTCTTCTTTTATTTGTCATCCAAGTGGTGGGGAGAGTAGAATTTTCATTGGCGTCGCGGGGGGAAACCCATCAAAGAGAGCCCTAAATGAAATCATCGCCATCATTCAATGCCTTAGCTCTTGTAGGTTAATAGAGGAAAAGGATAGGACTGTTTGGGTAGCGGATAGTTCCAGGGCTTTTTCTTCTAAAGCATTTTTTTCTTAACCCTAACCATTTCTTTGCACCTACAATTTTCATTTGGAAAGCACATCTACCGTCCAAACTCAAAATTATGGCCTAATTGGGTGCTCATAAGAAGCTTAATTGTGCCGATACTCTTCAAAACAATTTTCCTAGTAATTGTCTTTCTCCGAGTTGAAGTTCTTTATGCGGAAAGGAGGTTGAATCCATTAACCACATTATGGTTGGTTGTGACTTCACCAAAGGATTATGGAACAAGTGGGAAACTACATTTGCAATTTGTCGATGCCAAATATGAAGCACCTTTCTCTTTTCCAATTAGTGAAAATTGACCTCATCTTTTAAAAAAAAAAAGAAAATTGGCTTCTTCATCTCAAAAATCATTGCAGAGTGGTGTCTTGTTTTCAATTCTTTGGAGTGTGGAAGGACAGGAACGTTAGGATTTTCCAAGAAATTTTCAATGATGTTGATCAAGTGTGGGATTCTTCACACCACATGGCCTTCTTGTGGATTAGTGTTTTCAAGCTATCTTTAGGTTATAGTTTAGGAGATTGGTTACGGGATAGGGAACCAAATTTGTAGTGTTTGTAAGGGTCCTTAAGCCCTCTAGGGATTTTTGAACCCTTGGGCCTTGTGTTTTCTCCTTGTACCTTTCATTATCAATGGAATTTCGTATCTTGTAAAACAAATTGTTGATAGAATTGTAAATTAGATCCAAATCATCTCAAGGCTTCATGAATTGAGTTGGGACTTGAATCATTTATGTGTAAGATTCACAATTAAAATGTGAATAATATAGTTGCCCATATTAAGTACCTGGTTCAACAACAATTCAAAATGATTCACTACAATTTAGTTAGCAATATGGTCCCAATTCAAACAGGTTCACTAATGATTCATGTAGCAATTTAAGAACTCGATTCGAATTGATTTGTAGTGAATCGAATCGTGAAGCGTAAAATTCACCTATTCAACTCACAATTCAACAACTATGAGTCCAAGTATACTTGAAGATTGTTGTATTCTTGGTGAGGTTTGCCCCTTCCAAATATTCATCCTTAATGTTGCAGGAAAAATACATCCTTGCTACTCAATAGTATTTATTTTCTTCTTCTTTCGTACGATTATTTGCATGATTTGGGTTATAATATCGTCTTTTTCCGTGCTTTCTTTTTCGGTTCTATTTGCTGACTGTAGCAAGAATTGTCCAACTATGATTGTAGCATTGATAAGGAGATGAGGATTGTTTGGGAAAATTCTTTCTTTTAGGCTTCTTTATGGGTTAGTGCTAGCAAACTAGCCAAGGGTTATTCTTTGGGGCATTGGTTGAGGGGATGGAACCCCATATTGGATAGTTTGTGAATTTTTTTTTTTGTCTATTCTCTTTGGGTAGTGCGCCCTCTTGTATTTTTGTTGCACATATTTCATACTTAATACAATACACTTTTGTTTCTTGTCAAAAAAAAGAATTGTCCACCTATCATAGTGTTATTCTTTTGTCAGATTTTATATATGATTTGTTGTAAAAATAAAATAATAAAACACAGAGATGTAACTTAGTTCGGCTCTATGACCTACGTCCACAGGAGAAGAGGAGGGAATAATTTTTATTCATGGTGTCTCAATGGAAGAGCACCATATACATAGACATGCAGGGTAGACATGTAGGGTTGCACACATTACAAATTTGGTATCTGTTAAATAAGGCAACTTCTAAAATAATCTTTCTTGTAAATGGCAACAAAATCCCATAGATTTCTCTCTTCTCCACAACACTCTCCCTTAAGCTGGTGAATAAAGGTTTATCATTCCCAGCTTGGATACACTTGCTTGAAATGCAACATGGCTTAACCCTTTAGTGAGCACATTGGCAAGCTGATTATTGGTAGATACATATGGAGTACAAATCAACCCACTATCAAGCTTCTCTTTAATGAAATGTCTATAAATCTTTATATGTTTGGTTCGATCATGTTGAATTGGGTTATGGGCAATGCTAATTGCAGGCTTATTGTCACAATAGAGTCTCATAGGGTCATCCCAGTGTATCTTCAAATCTGTCAAAATTATCTACAACCATAATAACTCGCAAACCCCTTGTCTCATTGCTCGAAATTCTGCTTCAGCACTAGATTTGGCCATTACATTTTGCTTTTTACTTCGCCATGTCACCAAATTCCCACCAAGAAACGTACAATATCCAGTGGTTGATCTTCTGTCAACTACTGAACCAGTATAGCCTGCATCTGTATGTGCTTCAAGAACCACTCTTGTGCGTCGTTTAAATAAGATGCCCTGTCCTGGAGTCACTTTAAGATACTATAAGACACGGTTAGCTACTTGCAAATGAATATCTTTAGGGTTGTGCATGAACTGATTAATTACACTTACTGCATATGCAATATCAGGTCTTGTGTGTGAGAGAGAGATGAGTTTCCCTACTAGTCTTTGATACATCTCGTTATTAATAGTCGGTGCTTCTTCAGCATCTCCAAGCTTGTGATTAGGATCAATAGGTGTATTTACTGATTTGCATGCTAACTTTCCTTTTACTTTAAGAAGATCTGTGTTGAGATTTGTTTCCTACTGTTGATAGATTTGTTTCTTGTACAGAATTATTTCCTTAAGGATTTATTTCCTTTAAGGAATATAGCAGTTACCAAAATTGTAAATGTAGCCATAAGTACATAGCCCTGTATGTCTATATATATGGAGTTCCTCCATTAAGACATTACACAAGAATAAAAATCATTTCTCTTCTCCCGTGGATGTAGGCCATAAAGCCGAACCACGTTATATCTTTGTGTCTTTTATTATTCTAACATGGTATCAGAGACCTAGGTTATTATTACTAGGAAATTTGTTTCGACCTTCATCGTTGAAATCATCATCGCCGGCCTTCATCGCCGGAATCCCCTTGGTGGCCTTCATTGCTATTACTCCCGGAATATTATCTCTGCTGTTACTGCTACTGTTGCCGCTACTGTTGCCGCTGCAACTGAATCGCACAGTCTCTGCCGACGTCATCTCCATCATCTTCGTCTTCTCAATCACGATCTGTTCTTCCGCATCTGTTCTTCCGCATCACAGTCTTCCTCGTCTTCATCACTGGTTCGTCTTCATCAGCTTAAGATCTGCGAACTGGTTCGTCTTCTCAATCGCGATTTGTTCTTCCGCATCTGTTCTTCCGCATCGCACTGGTTCGTCTTCATCACAGTCTTCATCTGTTCTTCCGCATCTGTTCATCAGCTTGCGAACTGTCTTCTTGAAGAAGAGATAAGCATTCGTCTTCGTTTTTCTTCTTCGCCATCATCTTCTTCTTCTTCCTCGGCAACTTCCTCTTCGTCGGACAACTGGATCGCCTGCAAATCGCTACTGGTTCGTGCGATTCACTGTTCATCGTCTTCTTCACTGTTCGTGCGATTCACTGCAAATCGCGACTGATTCTACTTCTCATTCTTCTTTCTTCTTCATCGCGAACTGGTTCGCAGTAACCTGGTTCATCGCGAACTGCTATCACTGTTCACAACTGGTTCACAACTGGTTCATCGCGAACTGCTTCGCGCTGTATCACTGTTCTGCAACTGTTCATCATCTCAATCACTGTTCACTGATTTTTGATCACTGTTCACTGGTTTCGATCACGTATCACTGTTCACTGGTTGATCTATCTTCGTCTGTAACTGTTTCTTCTTCTTCACATCATCGAAGAACGACATAAAAAAAAAAAAAAAAAAAATGTCGGTTACTTCCGAAACAGTGCAGATAGAAGAAACAGTCGATAAAATAGAGAAAGGAGAACTACCGAACATTCAAGCCGCCTACAGACTTGATGGAAAAAATTATCTGAAGTGGTCTCAGCTGGTACGTACTTTTCTGAAGGGCAGAGGAAAACTAAGTCATTTTCTGGGCACTGGACCTACACCCGGAGATCCTAAGTTTAGAGCGTGGGATAACGAAGATGCTTCTATAATGGCATGGCTATGGAATTCAATGGCACCAAATATTAGCGATACATGCATGTTTTTAACTACTGCCAAAGACATTTGGGATGTTGTTCATCAGACATACTCTAAGGCCCATGATGCAGCCCAAGTGTATGAAATCAAAGTGAAAGTTGGAACAACAAAACAAGGCAACATGACAGTCACTGAATATGCCAATGTCTTGAAAAATCTCTGGCAAGAACTTGACCATTATAGGTGTATTGAGACTAAATGCCCTGCAGATGCTGTAATTTTGAAAAACTATATTGAGAAGGATCGAGTCTATGACTTTTTGGCTGGACTTAATGCAGAGTTTGATCAAGTAAGAGTTCAAACTCTCAGCAAAGAGTTACTAACTCTGAATGAGACTATCTCTGCTATCCGGATTGAAGAAAGCAGAAGAAATGTTATGCTCACACCTCAGAAGTTGGAAGGCTCAGCTATGATCGCCAATCGAGGAAATGATCAGAGGACACACACTCCGCGCGCTGAATCATCAAAGGTCCCAAATCGAGACAATAGGGACAATCTAAGGTGTACTTATTGTCAGAAGACTAGACATACAAGAGAGAAGTGTTGGAAACTTCATGGCAAGCCTTCAACTTCCAGTAAAGACTGGGGCTACACCGGAGGACAGCAGAAAACCAGTGGTCAAGCACATCTGTCTACTGAACCAACAATTGCAGCCTCCCCGGTGACAGACGGATTCAGCCAAGACGATATTGAAAGATTAAAATCCTTGCTTGGCACTCTTGACAAACCCTCAGGTACCTGTTCATTGGCCCATTCAGGTAATTTTCCTATTTCTATTGGATTTAACGTCTCGGATAAATCTTTTGCTAACTCTTGGGTTATAGACTCTGGTGCTACTGATCACATGACCAATTCTCCCAATATATTTCATACTTACAACCCATGTCCTAGTAGTCGGAAAATAGCCACAGCTGATGGATCATTAACCACAGTTGCTGGTATAGGTGATGTTCACATCAGCCCCACCCTTACACTCAGAAATGTTCTTCATGTTCCTAAACTATCTACCAACCTTATCTCTATTAAAAAATTGACCCATGATCTGAGTTGTAATGTGACCTTCTTCCCTACTTACTGTGCATTTCAGGACCAGGACTTGGGGACGATGATTGGACATGCTAAGGAACAGGACGGGTTGTATTACCTTGAGACACCAGTACATCCTATCACGAGTACCACTACATTTCTCTCTGAGCACAAACTTTCCAATAAAGAAAAGCTATGGCTCCATCATCGCCGCCTTGGCCATCCTTCTTTTCGATCTCTTAAAATCATGTTTCCTGTTTTGTTTAAATCTCTGAATGTTGAAGATTTTCATTGTGAAGTGTGTGAACTTGCGAAACACAAACGTATATCTTTTCCACTTAGCAATGAAAAAAGTTCAGATCCTTTTGATCTCATTCATAGTGATATTTGGGGTCCTTCTCCAATCCCTAATGTTTCTGGAGCGCGATGGTTTGTGTCATTCATTGATGATTGTACTAGAGTCTCGTGGATATTCTTATTAAAACAAAAATCCGATGTGAGCTTTATTCTCCCTACCTTCCATAACATGATACATACCCAGTTTGGTGCTAAAATCAAGAGATTTCGATCTGACAATGCTCGAGACTATTTTAATCAAACATTGGCCAATTACTTCCAAACTGAGGGGATCATTCATGAATCATCCTGTGTTCACACTCCACAACAAAATGGAGTTGCTGAAAGAAAAAACGGTCACCTACTTGATACAACCCGAGCCTTTTTATTTCAACATAATATGCCTAAGTCCTATTGGGGGGAAGCTGTCCTTACTGCAACACATCTTATTAACCGTCTACCATCCCGGACCCTTGATTTCAAAAGTCCTATGGAAAAGCTACGTCAATTTTATCCTAAGCTTAAAATCTCCAATAATCTTATACCTAAAATATTCGGGTGTGTTTCTTTTGTCCATGTTCATCAACCCAACAGGGGAAAGTTGGACCCTAGAGCTCTTAAGTGTGTTTTTGTCGGATACTCTTCCACTCAAAAGGGATATAAATGCTATCATCCGCCATCAAAGAAATTTTTTGTCTCAGCCGATGTCACTTTCTATGAACCTGAGCCCTATTTTACCGCTCCTTCTCTTCCGGGGGAGAATGACATCATGGAAGATAAGGATCGGAACTCCCTTGATAATCTTTCTGACTTTTTTGACCCCTTTACTCTCCAACAAACCAAACCTGAATCTCCCACAACCCATGTACCCAATGACGAACCTAAGGATCGGATGACTGGACAAGTGTACTCAAGGAATAAAGCCGCAGCTCCTGAACCAATGCAAGCTCAAGAATCTGAACCAATCCCTGCGAATGAGGTAACAAACCCTGAACCCTCCTTACAAATTTCATTAGTTCCTGAAACTAATAATGATCTTTTAGCCTCTGAACCTGACAATGACCTTCCCATTGCCATTAGAAAGGGAACAAGGGAATGCACTAAACATCCCTTGTATCCATTATCTCATGTTGTATCCTTTGAGAAGTTCTCACAAACCCATAAGAGTTTCCTTACCAACCTAAATAATATTCAGACTCCTACGTCATTATCCGAGGCTTTATCTAATACAAATTGGAAACAAGCTATGAATGTGGAAATGGAAGCCCTGGAGAAAAATACAACATGGGAGTTGGTAGACTTGCCTCCAGGAAAGAAACCTGTTGGATGCAAATGGGTTTATACAGTAAAATACAAAGCAGATGGGTCACTAGAACGCTATAAGGCAAGATTGGTAGCCAAAGGATATACTCAGACATATGGTGTGGACTATCAAGAGACATTTGCTCCAGTTGCAAAAATGAATACTGTGAGACTTCTTTTGTCATTGGCAGCTAATTATGACTGGGATCTGCAACAATTTGATGTAAAAAACGCATTTTTACATGGGGATTTAGAGGAAGAAATCTATATGGAAGTACCTCCAGGATTTGGCACCACAGATAAAGTGTGCAAATTAAAAAAGGCCTTGTATGGACTTAAGCAATCTCCGAGGGCATGGTTTGGTCGGTTTACCAAAGTAATGACAAGTATGGGATATAAACAAAGCCAAGGAGATCACACTTTGTTTATTAAGCACTCGACTTCAGGGGGAGTTACAGCTCTATTAGTATATGTTGATGACATCATCATGACAGGAAACAATGAGAATGAGAGACAAATGTTGAAGCGGTGTTTGACCAAAGAATTTGAGATCAAGGAATTAGGGAGATTGAAATACTTCCTAGGGATTGAAGTGGCACACTCTAAACATGGAATCTTTATCTCTCAACAGAAGTACATTACAGACCTTCTTAAAGAAACAGGGAAACTAGCATGCAAACCAATGAATACTCCTATTGATCTTAATCACAAGCTTGGAGAAGCTGCAGAAGCGCCGACTGTTAATAAAGAGACGTATCAAAGACTAGTAGGAAGACTCATCTATCTCTCTCACACAAGACCTGATATTGCATATGCAGTGAGTGTAATAAGTCAATTCATGCACAATCCTAAAGATATTCATTTGCAAGCGGCTAATCGCGTTCTACAGTATCTTAAAGGAACTCCAGGACAGGGTATCTTATTTAAACGACACACAGGAATGGTTCTTGAAGCATATACTGATTCAGACTATGCTGGTTCAGTAGTCGACAGAAGATCAACTACTGGATATTGTACGTTTCTTGGTGGGAATTTGGTGACATGGCGAAGTAAAAAACAGAATGTAGTGGCCAGATCTAGTGCTGAAGCAGAATTCCGAGCAATGGCACAAGGGGTTTGTGAGTTATTATGGTTGCAGATAATTTTAACAGACTTGAAAATACACTGGGATGGCCCTATGCGACTCTATTGTGACAATAAATCTGCAATTAGTATTGCCCATAACCCAGTTCAACATGATCGAACCAAGCATATAGAGATTGATAGACACTTTATTAAAGAGAAGCTTGATAGTGGGTTGATCTGTACTCCATATATGTCTACCAATAATCAGCTCGCCGATATGCTCACTAAAGGGTTAAATCATACTGCATTTCAAGCAAATGTGTCCAAGCTGGGAATGGTAAACCTTTATTCACCAGCTTGAGGGGGAGTGTTGAGATTTGTTTCCTACTGTTGATAGATTTGTTTCTTGTACAGAATTATTTCCTTAAGGATTTATTTCCTTTAAGGAATATAGCAGTTACCAAAATTGTAAATGTAGCCATAAGTACATAGCCCTGTATGTCTATATATATGGAGTTCCTCCATTAAGACATTACACAAGAATAAAGATCATTTCTCTTCTCCCGTGGATGTAGGCCATAAAGCCGAACCACGTTATATCTTTGTGTCTTTTATTATTCTAACAATCTGTAATGTACTTCTATTGAGAAATAAAGATTCTCTGTTTGGAGTGTGGCACTTCAATCCCTAGAAAGTATTTTAACCTTCCTAGTTCCTTGATCTCGAGTTCTTTGGTCAGAAATTGTTTTAGGCTCAGTTTCTTATGTGCATCATTTCCGATCATAATGATGTCATTTACATACACCAAAAGCGTGGTAACTCCCCCTGAAGCTGAGTGCTTAATGAATAAAGGTATGATCTCCTTGGCTCTGCTTATATGCCATTTCTTTCATTACTCTTGCGAAGCAACCAAACCGTGCTCTTGGAGATTGTTTAAGTTCGTATAAGGCTTTTTTCAGTTTGCACACTTTACCAGTAGTTAGGCTGCTCTCAAATCCGGGAGGAACCTCCATATAAATCTCTTCTTTTAGGTATTTGTGAAGAAAGACATTCTTCACATCAAATTGTTGTAAATCCCAGTCGTAGTTGGCGACTAAAAAGAGCAATACTCGGACAATGTTCATCTTAGCAACCGGTGCAAACGTCTCCAAATAGTCCAGACCATATGTCTAACTGTACCCTTTCGCTGCTAATCTTGCTTTGTATCTCTTCAGTGATCCATTTGCTTTGTACTTCACAATATAAACTTATTTGCATCCCACAGGTTTCTTTCCAGCAGGCAAATTAACCAACTCTCATGTTGCATTTTTCTTCAGGGCCTCCATTTCCACATTCATAGCTTGTTTCCAATTTTTATTAGATAAAGCCTTGGATAATGATGTAGGAGTCTAAATATTGTTCAAGCTAGTAAGGAAACTCTTATGGGTTGGTGAAAACTTCTCAAAGGACACAACATGAGGTAGTGGATACAAGGGGCGTTTGGTACATTCCCTAGTTCCCTTTCAAATGGCAATGGAAAGATCATTGTTAGTTTCAAAAGCTAAAAGATCACTGTTAGTTTCAGAGACTAATGGAGTTTGTAAGGAGGGTTCAAAGCCTGTTACCTCATTCTCAGATTCTTGAACTTGCGTCGGTTCAGGGACTACACTTTCTTCCTTGAGTACGTTTTTCCAGTCATCCGATCTATAGGTTCATCATTTTGGTTATCAGTGGGTTCAAAGAGAGTAGGAGGTTCAGGTTTGGTTTGTTGAAGGTTGAAAGGGTTAAAAGGGTCAAAAGGATCAAAAAAGTTCTAATCCTTGCCTTCTATGATGGCATTCTCCCCCTGAAGAGAAGAAGAGGAGAAATAGGGCTCATGTTCGCTAAAAGTGACATTCATAGATACAAAGAATTTCTTTGATGGTAGATGATAACACTTATATCCCTTTTGAGTGGAGGAGTACCCTACAAAGACACACTTGAGAACTCTGAGGTCCGATTTCCTCCTGTTGGGTTGGTGAACATGGACAAATAATACACATCCAAATATCTTAGGTAGAAGATTATTTGAGATTTTGAGCTTAGGGTAAAATTGACAAAGCTTTTTCATAGGACTTTTAAAAACCAAGGATCCGGGATGGTATGCGGTTAATAAGGTGTGTTGCAGTAAGGACAATTTCCCCCCAATAGGACTTAGGCATATTATTTGGAAATAAAAAGACTCGGATTGTATCAAGCAGGTGATCGTTTTTTCTTTCAGCAACTCCATTTTGTTTTGGGGTGTGGACACGGGATGATTCATGAAGGATCCCCTCATTTTGGAAGTAATTGGTCAAGGTCCAATTAATATAGTCTCTTGCATTGTCAGATCGAAATCTCTTGATTTTTGCACCAAATTGGGTGTGTATCATGTATCATGTATCCACGAGACCATAGTACACTCATCAATAAAGGACACAAACCAGCGTGCTCCAAAAACATTAGGTATTGGAGGACCCCAAATATCACTATAAATGAGATCAAAAGGATCTAGACTTCTTTTATTACTAAGTGGAAAAGATATACGTTTGTGTTTTGCCAATTCACACTTCACAATGAAAATCTTCAACATCTAGAGACTTAAACAAAAAAGGAAACATGATTTGAAGGGCTCAAAAAGAAGGATGGCCAAGGCGGCGATGATGAAGCCATTGCTTTTTCTTTATTGGAAACATGGTGCTCAGAGAGAAGTGAAGTGGTACTCTTGATAGGATGTATCGGTGTCTCAAGGTAATGCAGCTCGTCCTGTTCCTTAGCACGTCCAATCATCGTCCTTAAGATCTGGTCCTGAAATACACAGTAAGTAGGGTAGAATATCACATTACAACTCAGATCATGGGTCAGCTTTTGAATAGAGATAAGATTAGTAGATAGTTTTGGAACGTGAAGAACATTTCTGAGTGTAAGGGTGGAACTAATGTGAACATCTCCTATACTAGCAACTGTGGTTAAGGATCCATAAGTAGTGGCTATTTTTCGATTGCTAGGACAGGGGTTGTACGTATGGAATGTATTGGGAGAATTAGTCATGTGATCAGTAGCACCAGAGCCTATAACCTAAGAGTTGGCAAAAGTTTTATCCAAGACTTTGAATCTAATAGAAATAGGAAATTTACTTGAATGTGTCAATGAACAGGTACCTGAGGGTTTGTCCAGGGTGCTAAGCAAAGAAGTCTTTCAATGTCATCTTGGCTGAATTCGAAGAGCACCGAGGAGTCTGCAATTGTTTATTCAGTAGACAGATGTGCTTGTCCACTGGTGTTCTGCTGACCTCTTTTGTAGCCCCATTTTGTACTGGAAGTCGAAGGCTTGCCATGAAGTTTCTAACACTTTTCCCTAGTATTTCTGGGTTTTTGACAATAAGTACACCAGAGATTGTCCCTATTATCTCGGTTTGGAACCTTCGATGATGCAGTTTTTGGAGTGCTTGTCTTCTGATTATTACCCCTATTGGCAACCATAGCTGAGGTTTCCATCTGCTGAGGTGTGAGCATAACACTTCTTTTACTCTCTTCAGCCCGACCAATAGAGATAGTCTCATTCAGAGTTGGCAACTTTTAGCTAAGAATCTGAACTCGCCCCTGATCAAGCCTAGTATTGAGTCCAACCAAAAAATCATAAACCCAATCGTTTTCAATGTAGTTTTTGAGAAGTACAACATCTTTAGGGCATTTAGTCTCAATACAACAATAATGGTCAAGTTCTTACCACAGATTTTTTAGTATATTGGCATATTTTGTGACCATTTGGTTACCTTGTTTGGTTGCCCCAACTTTCACCTTGATTTCATACACTTGGGCTGCATCATGTGCCTTGGAGTGTGCCTGGTGAACGGCGTCCCAAATGTCTTTAGCAATAGTCAGAAACATGCACGTGTCACTGATATCTGGCGTCATGGAATTCTATAGCCACGCCATTATTGATGCATCTTCATTGTCCCATGTTGTAAACTGAGGATCTCCAGGTTTTGGTCTAGTGCCCAAGAGGTGACTTAGTTTCCCTTAACCTTTTGAAAAGGTACGAACCAGTTGAGACCACTTTAGGTAATTTTTTACATTGAGTCTGTATGCTGCTTGAATATTTGGTAGTTCCCTTTTTTCTGTGTTGGAAACTATTTCTTTAGACTGCATAGTTTCTGAAATGACTGACATCCCCTTTTTTTGGTGGTAGGCGTTGAAGAAGAAAAGAGAAAAAGAAAGAAAGGCAAGAGAAAGAAGACGGCGCAGGAGAAAAAGAAAGACGGGAAAAGAGAAAAAGAAGAGAGAAGGCACAAGAGAGAAAGAAAGACGGGAAGAAGAAGAAGTTTACCGAAGGTCATTCACGGCTAGCAGCAGCGACAACAGTAGCGATGGCAGAAAGGAAGAAAGAAAGGGAGCGTCTTACTAGAGCAGGTAGCAACAACAGGGTACGGCAACAACGAGAATCTGTGACGAACGAGTTTCTTCAAGCAGCAGCAATGGGGTTTCTCAAGCAGCAACGACAGCAGCGACGGGTGGCAGTAGTAGCAGTAGTAACGACAACTAGCAACGACGACGAAGAGCAGTAGTGGCAACAAGCAACAACACCGGCGACGAGTAGTAGCAGCAGCAGAAAGAACAATACCAACGAAAAAGATTTCAGCGATGAAGGCCTATAGATAAGATTACAACAATGAAGGCCAAAAAATTCCCAATTATTCGAGCCTAAATCTCTGATACCATGTTGTAAAAAAATAATAAAAAAAACACAGAGATGTAACGTGATTCGGCTCTATAACCTACGTCCATGGGAGAAGAGGAGGGAATAATTTTATTCGTGGTGTCTCAATGGAAGAATACCGTATAAATAGACATACAGGGTTGCACACATTACAAATTTGGTATCTGTTAAATATGGCAACTTCTAAAATAATCTTTCCTATAAATGGCAACGCAATCCCATAGATTTCTCTCTTCTTCACAATATGATTCAAATAAGATGTGTGGGTATGTGATGTGGCATGAACCTATGATGTGAGTGTAATTGTAGGGTGATTACAACTATCCACGACCTCTCAATTGTATAACACAACAAGGAGTTCGAGAATTTGAACATGTGGTAAGTAAGAGGTGGTATGGATAATGATTGGGCTGCTGAAAAATTTGTGCGTTAATGTGTCGCCATATGGCCATTCTCAACAAATGTGTGTTTCGTTAGATTTTAAGTATGAGTTTGACTTGAGATCATTCATACTCTGTATCGTAGTAGTACCCAGGATTGAATGGGATCTTCGTGCTCTATATGAAAGAGGCTCGAAGTACTTAGAAATTAGTAACTGGATGTGTCGTGCATTTTGATGTTTGAAACCTGCTTGCATATCATTTGGTTGATTAATACTTGACCTATTTCTAATGATTCTAACAAAGCTCTCTATCAATTTTATATAACCAAATAGATTTTTCTCACCTCATTACTTAGGTATAGGCACGTCGCACCAGTGCCTTGACAAGAGAATTGGACTGTGTTAGATGGTGTCTTAGTAAAGTTCATTTTACTATTGAGTCTAAGTGAGACCTACAATAGAAAAAGTTATGCTCTAAAGTCTGTGTCTATGTAACATAAGCAGTTTTAACTCACACCTGAACTCGTGGGATTGACCACATTTGGGTTGTGGTGACTTGCTTGGGCTATGAGAATTAGCCTACTATGTGAATTGTGCTTGAGTTTCTAGGTCAGGCTTACAAATTCAAGGTGAGACATTTTTTTCCATAATCACTTATGCATAAACTATACCTATTACCGAATAGGACCTTATAGGATCTCTAGTTAAATTATATTGTTTGATTATGTACAATGGGGTGGTAACATGTATTATGATGCCTAACAAAGAAAAAGAACCTTGTGCTTTGCTATTAGGCTGAGAGAAGAGCATGTCTGAAACCATGCTTGATCTACACCAAGGTTAGCCTCAACATTGAGCTTGTATATGATAACTCGAATTATGGGCAAGACTAGCATACAAAGAGAAATCCTATTGTTGTGAAATTGTATTAAAGAAATTAGAGAAGAGGCAAATGCAAAAGTAGAATTTTCAACAAATATTTTGGAATCAAAATGTTTTAGGATAAACAATTCAAGTGCAATACAATAAATGCAAAATTTTGTAAATAGTATAAGTAGAAATAAAAGTAGGTTGATATGATAACCAAAAGTGATTATTTTTTTCATCTTTCAATCAACTACAAACATTGAGTGAAGCATTGAATGAACACTGCTAAAAATGAGAGGAGTAATATGAAATGATATAAGATCAGCAATTCTGTTTATAGACCAGAATTATGGAAAACTAAGGAAAAAATGCAAAAAATAAAGAGAAGGTGATGAGCAGAAAACCTAGAATGATAGAATAAGGAATAAAGTTATTCTAAATAACCCAGGGGCAGCACCCGTGGGGATGAAAAATTAGCTGAGGTGGTTTGTTCATGCAATATGAAGATCAAGGACTAAATCTGAAGCTATGAGTGTTATACTGGTGAAAGTTGGATGTGACTTGGGCTATATTCTTGATGTAATATAAGAGTGGTCTCAAGATTGTCAACTTAATAGAAAATATGATAATGGAAGATAAGAGTCCAATGGTTTAACAAAATTATAGTGTTTTTGATTTCAAATAGTTGGGATAAGGATTTTATCCTGTCATACTAATTATTGGAAATCACCACACACTATAGTAATTCAAAGAGATAACTGTGAAAACTTAAAAAGATAAAGGAATAAAAGTTTCAATTTATATGCTACCTTTACCATAACTTAACTTCTCCCAGATTTTCTGTAGTGAGAATTGCCATGACAAGTCTTGACTAGTTATGTCTGATGATATGACTGAAGTAGCAGAAGTGACCTTGTTATATTTTGACATACTCGGGACAAAAAGAGCTTTACTGAAATGAACACCTGATTCAGTTGATACAAGATTACACAATGGGTTAGTGCTCTGTCCAATATATGTTCAAGAAGATTAGGTACACAAAGAGTTTGTTAAGTCTATTTCAAATTTCTGCAGTTGTTTATAATAGATATTTGTATATGACCATGCTTTGTTTTTAGAAGCTCTACCAGAGTAAGCACAGTTATGGACAAGTTGTGGAAGCAAAATCTGTGGGTCTCTCACATCCATGCAATTGAATAGAAGAATCTACAAAGAAAGAACAATGAGTGGCTTTAAAACCCAGGTAAAGAGAACCAACAAAAGAAGTTTAAAACAAATATGAATAACCACAAGTGTATGTATTAATAAGGAGTTATTTTCCTATATTTGTTTCCAATGCTACCTTCTTTGAAATTTTGCTAGAATGCTCAAAATTTTTGATGTCGTGTAGAACATCACCATTTCCCCATGGTGCTCCAATTATTTCAAACCTAGAAGTCTTACTTTCTTTTACAGCTTTGGAAAACCACCTTGCACAAGCATCTATGCTCTCAGGACTGTGAGCTCCATCCAAGTAAAAGATCAGTTCTCCAGAAGAATTTTCTTCCTCTTCTAACAACTTACAAGATTTCACAGAAGCATCATAGACAATGTGACCCCGTCCAGAGAGACAAGCAGTTGAAAGACCTTTCAGAAAAGGCTCTGGTAAACTTGACCCTGGTTTTGTCTGATTTCAAGTCCAGCGAAGTTAGAAAATTCAAAACAATAGGGAATACATAAAATTTAAAGGCCCCTCAAGAAAAGAAAAAAAGAAAAAAACCTCTAGATATAGACCCCTTACTGTTGGGAAAAATGCCCAAAACCTTCTAATTTCACAGATTTTCAATAAAGAAAAGAACAATAGAAATCAACACCCACAACTTGAAGATATGCGTGGAAAAACCCCAAAATCAAGGAAAAAAACCACGGGCAAAAACAATATATTCCATTATCAATTAACAAGTACCTCAAAGGAATTAAACACCTCAAAATTCTATACCAAATAGTACACATATTTGAAACTTTGGTAAAGAATAAGAACAGAAAGAGAATACCCAAAATAAAACCAAAACTCCAACCGCGTCACCTGCACAAGCTCTAAATTCTTCTCTTTCACATAGCTTCCAAGGACAAAGCTTCACCTTCTTCTAGATCTTGCTCACTAGTTAGGATTGATAGACAAACAATGAGGGACCTCCTTTATTAGACTCTCTAGCTACAATATTAGAAACTGTGACCAACAAGGAATCCTCATTCTAATATAACTAGAATAACATGCTTTCCTAGTTCAAATACAACTACACCATAAGACGACTATCCATATTTAATAAGTCCTAATTACTTTCTAAATATAATTGTCTGTGTTTTACTCCAACAAAAAATCTATGTTTGACCCAAAATCCAACACCTACATATTTCACAAATTATTCTCCCTGATATGTCTAAATTAGCCAAGTCAAATGAATTGCATAACTACACTAGAATTATATCCAACATAGTTTGCAAATAAGTAAGCCCAAGTCTAATCAGTGAATGGATGGCACAAGCAGCCAACAAAACTGACAAAGGAGCATTGTTGTTCAAATAGAATTGGTTGCAATACAACATGTTCAATTCAAATAAAAAAAAATATGAACAGAAGTTGGACTTTGAGATTCAGAAAAATTTATCTATAACTAAGTTCAATAATATTTAAAAAAAGGACTTTTGAGATTCATAAAAGCAATCAAACTAATGACAGAGAAGCTACAGCCTAATAAAGATCTCAATTGTTGACAACTTAAGTGCCATTTACATAGCAAGCATAAAAGAACACTATTGAATATAGTATAACAAAGCTGGTTAGAAAGAAATAGTTGAACAATTTAAATTAGTTCAACTTAAATGTTTTCTGCTTCTATACATCCTAACTCAGTCAGCAATTGTTTTTTGTACCCACAAGTTGAAGACACGTAGAAACATGTTTAAGCAAATCTTAGTGTATTCCTGTATTGTTCTCAAATGTTACCATGTCCAGTTTTATGCTTTCAAATACAAAAAGAAAAAAACAAATACCTGTCTTAATTCATGGTAATTTGTAGCATGTACTCTTTAACAAGAATAATGCATTTCATATTTCTATGATTCTATCATCATCTTCAACAATGAAATAGTGTTATAGACTTGTGTCTATGGTTTATCGAAAGATAATCTCAATGTTCTTATTCTAGGAGTGATTGGTTCACACTCCAATGTGTTGGCAATTAATGCTTGAGTCACTTGACAATTAAATAACCCATGGTTATATGGTGATTTGTTCTATTTCTTATCCTTTCTAGTGGCTCTCATCACAAAAGAGGTAGTAGATACAAATAAAAGATATGTAATGAAATGACATGAGCAATGCAAGTTGAATCAAACCAACATTTTGGAAGTGATCCTTCATGTTTCCTGTTTCTTGAAGCCAACATTTGCAAAGAGCAACGGCAAGAGCAGCATTTATGTATTGGTGATCACCAGCCAAGCTAAGTTCTACATCTGCTAACTCTTTTGCGCCAAGAGGTGGTACTACTTCCAAGGGGACCTGCATTAATACCAAATAGATGAAGTTGAAGCCTGATCAACAGAAAGGAAATGCCTAATAACATTTATATTTCAAGATTTTTTTACATTTGTTCACTTGTGGAAGGTGGTAAAGTATAACATGAAGCTCCCTCAAAAGCTATTAGGTAGGAAACCAAGAATTTAAGTAGTTTTACACAAAACACAGTTTGTTTTACTTGGGTTTCACTAGCTCTACAAATTTATAAATATAATAAGTATCCAAATGTATGATGCATATGCATGTTTTATTTCATTTTTAATCCAGAATTTTGAGAGGTAAAAGACTTATTTGACAACACCCAATAACCTTCCTTCCAAAAATAAAATCAGTTTAATCATGCAATTAAACTGCCATAAAGAAGATGATTTATTCAGCTATCTATTTATTCTATCTTATGGAACATATTCATATCCATAATAACTTAGAATCTTTCACATGCTTCTTTATGTTCCTCCTTTGTTAAATCATCACCACTATCATCCTCCGGTTCTCACTTCCCCATCAACTTATGTCGCAACGTCATCCTCTTCTTAAGCCCTCTCAATGAACAATCCTTTGTGGTTTATTCTGGAGCATTTAGAATGCTGATGGCTTGTCTCACCACATCAAAAATAATGCATCCCACCACTAGATCGTGTTTGTGGCTCTATACAAGCTTCTTCCTTGTGGCCTTGTGGTAGTGGATGTCGAAGCACGTGGTTGGCTAGCATAATTGGTAAAGAACATATTCCCTCCTCTGTGTGCAAACTGCTTCTCATACTGCAAAGCCCCCCTTTGGTGCGCTTCAGACACTATGACTAAATCAAACATGTTCAGATCATCCTAAAATGGTAGTTGTAATCCTCTGATGTACTGAGACACTAGTTGATCTTGTGTTTCCATAATATCATTTCTCGCTAACAACTGATAAAACTTTGGTGTAAATCATTAATAGAGCTCATTCCTTCGCATAGATTTTGCAGCTATAAAGAGTATGCACATAATTGAATGGAAGAAACGTCATCTTCATGTCCTTTTTCACCTTTTCCCACGACATAATCTATGGCTTAACAAGCCTCTCCTTTATGACATTCATCTGCTTTCACCATGCTACCACCACATTGATGCTTGCCCTCTAAGCCTAATAGCAACTAATGAACTCGCGATAACCAAAAACTTCCTTAAATTTCAAGAAACCCCGAAAGGCGTTAAGCCAATCAAGAAACTCATCGACGTGGAGATTTCCATAGAACTCAAGTACATCAATCTTGATTCTGGCGTTAAGCAAAGCAAGAAAATCATCGACTTGGAGATTTCCATGGGATTCAAGTACGTCAATCTTGATTCTAGTATCCCAACGCTCATTATTGCCGCCATGGACAATCTGATTTCTTGGTCTTAGTAGATTTCTCTCTCATCATCGTGGTGCAGGGACGAATGAATTACCTTCTTCATTTGAATCAATCACTGCAAGAAGGAAAATGAGATCTTTTTGCATTGGCAATTGTTGATTATGCATCAACACTAGAAATTGTTGCATAAGTTGTGCGATTTGCTATTGCATCTATGGGAAATCATAACGCCTAATCTCATCCTCCAATTAATTTTCATGTTGTCATCTCCTTGGTGGCACAGTGATGGAATGAACACAACTTTGATACCAATTGATGTAGGGCGCCGAGTCAAGAAGATGAATTCACAATTCTGTAACTCGTTAATTCTAGGGAATACCAGGAAAAAAGAAAGAACAAGAAGAGACAATGGAGGAATAAGACCTCAAAACTCTTCTCTAACTCGTTAATTCTATAGACAATGGTTTATATACTATTAACCAACAAACATTCCTAATTTGGGAACATTACCAAAAATAGCAAATCTAGCAAAAGAAGGGGCGCTTTGGTACAACGGTTAGGTTTTTGCCATGGGACCAAGTGGTCACGGGTTCAATTTGTGGAAATAGCCTCTCGTGAAGTAAGGGAAGGCTGCGTACAATTGACACAAATGTGATCCGACCCTTCCTTGGGATCTCGCATATGCGGGACCTTCATGCATCGAGCTGCCTTTTTTAGCAAATCTAGCAAAAATAGTAAATTTATTGAAAATAATAAATTTACTGAAAAATGTAAACATACAATAAATAAAAATATACTAAAAATAATAAAAATGCTAATTTGAGACCGTTACACCCCAACTAGTCTTTCTTTGGGTATCCATACATTGTAATAAGCTCTAACTCGTGCTGCATTACATCATCTAGAAATCAAGGTGTGAAATATATCTTATCTAAATAAATTTTTCAGTAAATTTTATAAGTAAAATGAAGGTTGAGCCTTGACACGATAGTTGAAGTTGCTTAATTGTGAACTGAAGGTCATATCTTTGAATTTGGAAACAACCTGTCCAATATGAAAGTAAGGTTGTGTACATCATTCATTCCCCAAGCCCCGCAGTGGCAATAGCCAATGCATTGGGTACATACACCTTATTTTAAAATTTTATAAGTAATATGAAATCCAATGACATTACCAACACAAGCTCATGAAGCACAAACTCTTACATGGCAATACATGAAATGCAAAATATTCCAGCACAAGCTCATGATTTGTTTGGTTTACCGGCGTCGACGCCGAGGGTCGGCTAAAGACATCCTCTAACGAGCGGTTGTTGATGAAGATTCGATGCGTGGGTTGGTGAATAGCGACTCCAGCAAGCGTCTTCAAACAATGGTGTTGGACGCAAATTGTAGCGACGGTGGCTCCGAAGATGAAAGGGTGGTTGATTCCTTGGCGGTAGACTCGTCGCAATATGAGAGTAACTCTTCTAACGATGAAGCTCGGCTCGCTGATGATGGGGCGTCTGTTATTCCTGTCGTGGCTGACGATGTGCACAAGCATGAGGCTGGTCATCCCGTGGATCAAGTATGTAAACCATATTTTATTTTTGATGGTAATTGTGACGTTCATGCTCTTCTTCCCCTCTATCCTCCCCCTCCATCTCTTTTTCTTTAGTTGGGTTGGGAAATGCCCAAAACCGGTCCCTCCATCATGATCAAACCCATCCCAATTTTTGCCAACGGGTCCCGGCAGTGTGTCCTGCGTCTCCTGGGAAGTGTGTCTATGGGGGGGCTGGGGGTTGTGGTTGTTTGAATGGGATGGCTAGTCATAGGGGCGTTGTGGCATGCAAGATTTAAAGACTGGATGTATCTACCGGCCATAGGCTCTGCTGGTGGCCTGTTGCTAGCATGGGACTCAAGGGAGGTAAAGGTGGATGACAGGCTTTTTGGGGAGTTCTCTATGTCGGTCAGGGTGGTTTCAAGGGAGAATGTTGATTGGTTGTTGACTGGTGTGTACGGCCGAATGATAGAAGAGCAAGATGTCGGTTCTGGGATGAACTTGCAGGTATTGGTAGTATCTGTGGTGAGAAATGGTGTGTCGGCGGTGATTTTAATGTTGTTCGTACTCTTTCGGAGAAGTGGAACAGCGGGAGAAATACTAAGAGCATGAGGGATTTTGATGCTATTATCAGAGAGATGGAACTCAGTGATCCCTTTCTCAATGAAACCTTTACATGGTCAAACTTTCGCTTGGCCCTTGTGTGTTGCAGGCTTGATAGGTTCTTGTTGAGCGGTGGCTGGGTGGAGTTGTTTCCATTTCACAAACAGGAAGTGGGGGGAAGATTGGTGTCTAATCATTGGCCTGTTATCCCTTATACTACAAGAGCTAATTGGGGCCCTGCTCCTCGTTTTGATAGTCGTTTGATTGACCACCCAGAATTTCAAAATCAGATTAGTGGTTGGTGGAGGGAGGGGCCTCAGTAGGGATGGGAAGGTTTTAAGTTCATGCAGTCTTTGAAGTTGGTGAAGTCTAGGCTTCACGGGTGGGGCAAAGAAATTATCGGCAGGGAAACTGGGAGAAGGAAGGAACTTAAGATAATGGTGCAACAACTCGATCAACTAGAAGGAAGTCCTGATTGGAATGAGATGTTGGCTCGAGATAGATCATTGGCTAAAGCAGAACTATGGAAACTATGTAATAGCGAGGACCATGCTGCATTACTAAAATCAAGGGTTCGGTGGCTCAAGGAGGGTGATGCAAACACGAAATTTTTTCCCCGGCTTATGAATGGAAGACGATCTGTCAATACAATTTCCAGATTGGAAATGGACGATGGATCATTAGTTGAGGGTGAGGTGGAGATTGTGTCTAAGATCACAGAATATTTTCGTGATCTATATTCGTCCCATGGAAGACGTGCATGGGGGGTGGATGGGCTTGATTGGTGCCCCATTGGAATGGTGGATAGGATCGAGATTGAAGCATCTTTTGACATGGAGGAAGTGAAGGAAGCGGTGTTTGCTTGTGAGGGCTCCGGGGCTCTGAGGCTTGATGGCATGACTTTGTCCTTTTTCCAAAGTTGTTGTGATTCTATTAAAGATGACCTTATGAAGGTGTTGGTGGAATTTTTTGATAACGGGGTTATTAACGGATGCACAAATGAAACATTTATATGCCTTATTCCTAAAAAGACAGCTTCTCGTAGGGTTGTAGATTTTAGGCCCATAAGCCTTCCCACAAGTTTGTACAAGATTGTGGCGAAGGTTTTGGCAAATAGGTTGAAGGGTGTGACGCCCCGAAAATTATTTCATCTAGCCCATAACCCAATTGCACTTTGCCCAAACTCTATGCGTTGCCTTAATATGTTTGGTGTTTGTTTGATGATTGTTTAATGTTTGTATAGTTGATGCTTGATAATGTATATAAATATGTGTATCATAAATTGTATATGGGTCGTGTTAAATTAAATTATAATGCATATGTTATTATTTATGCATGGGCCCATTAAACCATGAATTAATATGAGGTAGGATTGATTGAATAAAAGGATAAATGAGAATGAAAATTTGGTGTATTAAATGGATTGGACATTTAAAATACATGGAAGCATGAGATTGGTTAAAGTACATGTGGTTGGTATGGGTAGTATGAGACCAACACATGTGAAGGTTGGTGCATGAAAGTGGACAAGTGTCCCATGCCCACTTCTCTTCTTCAAGGAAGTGCTAGAATGAGTGGAGGAAATCAAGGAGAGAATCAAGGAGGGAATCAAGGAGAGAATCAAGGAGGGAATCAAGGAAGTGCTAGAAAGAGGTGAGTGGAGAGAAAGGAAAAAAAGAAGAGAAAGAAAAGAAGAGAAAGGAAAGAAGAAGAGAAAGGAGGGAGTTGCAGGAGGAAGATCTCTGCGACGTTTTCATCAAAGAGTTGGATCTTTGCGATATATGGTCAGATTGAGCTCAAAATTTGTCAGCAAGTTCGTAGCTTATGGTTATTCATTCTGGTCGGTGGAGATCTTGATCAGAGGTTTCGTCTAAGAGATCTAACCTCTCAAACAAAGCTGGTCGGAAAGTCTGGATTTTTCGTGCCGTTTCGCTCAAACTTCTAGATCTCCTTAATCTACCGTTGGATGGATATAAAATTTGGGTATGTAGTGTACAACTGATATTTCTGCATTCTGAACGGTGGAGATCTTGATTAGAGGTTTCTTTTGAGAGATCTAACCTCTCAAACAAAGCTGGTCGGAAAGTCTGGATTTCTCGTGCCGTTTCGCTCAAACTTGTAGATCTCCTCAATCTACCGTTGGATGGATATCAAATTTGGGTATGTAGTTTATAACTGATATTTCTGTATTCTGAACGGTGGAGATGTTTATGCGTTTAGTATTTTGTGTGATATAGTCATCTGAGTTTGAGTATTTGCAGCAGGAAAGGAGAAATTGTCTGATTAGAGACTTGTTCATCAAAGATACTTATCTTTTCGGTCCACCGTTGGATTGGGCTGATATTTGGACAGAAGGTTTGTTTCTTCACATACTTCAATCAGTACGGTTGATTTTGTGATTACATATTTCTGTTGGTAGATTGATACATCTGAACAGAATATTAAATGAAGAATTGGTAGGGTTGCTTATATTAGACCTAAATTTAGAATATGAACTTAGACCTTTTCAAATAGGTTGCATGTCAACTATGTTGACCTAGTTGCCATTGTTGATGAACCCATGATGCAAAATCAATGATATACATGGCTGAACATGGTGACCTAGTGTAAATCGGCAATATGGCCTAAGTATGAAAAATTTCATATTTTAGGGCTTTTGATGCTTTCGGCCTAGAATCATTGAATTGATGCAACTTATGTTTAATTAAGCATGATTAGGGTTGATTATGCTACTGATTTGGTGGTTGTGACCATATCATGGGTTAGGCCTACTTGTGATCAAGTGACCCAATTTGGGCATGTTTATGCCTAAGGAATTGAAAATCAGTATTTTTGATTAATAGAATGGTTTATGAATGAGAACTATGCATTAGAGGCCTAAGTCATGTGATTTGAGTTGAATGATGGGATTAGATGGGATTTAGGCCTATTGTTTATATGTGGGCTGATTTAGGGTTGATGTGTAATGTCTATATGATTGAGCATAGAAATTGATGTATGGTAGGATATTGATGTATGTTTCAGGATCTTGATTGGGTTGATTCGGTTTGGTGGTCGTGTGTGGTTAAATACTCTCGCGAGGCTTGGTTGTGAGTAGACTTCATTTATGATTATATCTTTTATGTCATCATATCACTTATATATATTGTATGTTGAAAGCATGAATGTGTTCTAATGTTTTGAATGATGGATTGATTTGAGAAAACCTTATGACTTTGGTTGGGCCCATCTATCTGGCTAATAGGGGGACTTAACATTGTCATAGGAGGGTTTTAGGAAAGGAAATGATTGGGGTCAACGGTACGGTGAAATAGACGTGCACTAATAACCCCAAATAAAACATGATTCGGATCAACGGTACGGTGAAATAGACGTGCACTAGTAACCCAATGCATGTGGAATGTGGATCCAAATTGATAAGCTTTTACTTGCATCGAACTTATTATAAATGCTTGATATGTATATGTTATGAGCTTTTAATCATGCTACACATTGACATGCATACATGATATTTATTGATGAGTATTGATAGCATATTTGAATTCTATTCACTGGGCACCGTTGGCTCACCCTCATTTTCCTCTTTCAGGTCCTTCTGTCCCGAATAAGGGCAAAGGAGTAGTTATATATTGAGGGCCTTGCCTGCGAGAGAATCCAAAGCCTCGATGTGAGTTGAGCGGCATTTTGATTGAACTGTGTTTTAAATTATGAAGTATTATATTTTGGATTATGTAATTATAACACTTACCACATTGTAGTATGGGTGAGTTGGGACTTGTTAGATAGACCATGTGGGCATATGACGTTTTTTATTTGTACCCACAATTTTGGACTTTATGTGTATGTCAATTTTAATGGACTGTAGGGATTATGATTTTATTTGTGGTTCATTTTTATGGATTATCTCTTGTCTTTGATGATTAATACGGTGGGTAGTTTTGTTTAGTACCTTTTGATATTATGTCGTTGTTTGAGATAAGGCTCGTAGGGTCTCAACCACCTCACGGGAGTTGAGGAGTGGTCGGAGATGCGTACGACGGGCGTCCCGCCCCGGCATTCCGCACGCTATTCCCTGCGGGGTTGGTGGTCCGGGGTGCGGGGTCGCCACAAAGGGGGTTCTACATGGCACTATATCGGAAAATCAGATGGCTTTTGTTCAAGGGCGTCAAATTGTTGATGCTGTGTTAGTTGCAAATGAGTTGGTGGAGGAATATAGATCTAAAAGGAAGGCGGGGGTTGTAATTAAACTTGATTTTGCTAAAGCTTATGATATGGTGAATTGGGAATTTCTTGACTATGTGTTAAAAATGAAGGGCTTTGGTGTGAGATGGAGAAAATGGATTCAGGGTTGCTTGAGGTCGGTGTTTTACTCTATTTTCATCAATGGCCGGCCTAGGGGCAAGATCAATGGGGAGCGTGGTCTAAGGCAGGGCGATCCTCTCTCCCCTTTTTTGTTCCCATTAGTGGTGGATGTGTTGGGGAGGATGTTTGATAAGGCTCGAGAATCAAGATTATTGTCTGGCTTTGTTGTGGGGAGGGAGAAGGTGGAGGTTTCCCATTTACAGTTAGCGAATGATACGTTGATTTTCTTGGAAGTTGATGGCAGTGCATCTCAAATGCAACCATGGTGGTTAAATGTTTTTGTTGGATATCTGGCATGTCCATCAATATGGCGAACAGCCAGTTGGCAGGAATTGATGTGCAACAGGAGTGGTTAAGGAGTATGGCGGGTCATCTGGGGTGTTCTACTGCTTCGTCGCCTATGACGTATCTGGGCATGCCTTTGGGAGGAAACCCTTCCAAACTTGACTTCTGGGAGCCGGTGGTTTCTAAAGTATCAAGAAGGCTTGATGGGTAGAAGAGGTGCTTCCTGTCTAAAGGAGGTCGACTCACATTGATAAAGTTTGTGTTGGATGCACTCCCAACATATTATCTCTTTGTTTTTCGGGCCCCAAAGAAGGTGGTGGTTCTTTTGGAGAAATTAATGAGAGATTTAGTGGAAGCATGACGCTATCGAACATGGTTCTAATCTGGTGGCATGGAATTGTTCAGAGAGTTGTGGATCAGGGTGGTCTGGGTATTGGAAATATATCTATTAGGAATAAAGCTCTAGTGGGGAAATGGTTATGGAGGTTTCCTTGCGAGAAAGATCGGTTGTGGGCGAAGGTGATTAAGAGTAGACATGGATTGCGGGATAATTTTCAGGACGCTGGATTGGCATCTAGAGTAACCTATAGGAGCCCATGGAAATTTATCCATTCAGTTTATCCGATGTTCTTACCCTTAACTAGACTTAAACTTGGGTGTGGTAGTTCGATCCGATTCTGGGAGGATCTTTGGTGTGGGAATGACTCCTTCCAATCTCTTTTTCCTAATCTTTTTTGGCGGTCTTCCCTACACCATAAACCCAATGCTGAGTTTGTGGTTAGGGACGGGGGACTATTGTCTTGGGACTTGCGCCTAGGTGAGAACTTATCTCTTAGGGACGATCAAGAGTTGGATTCCCTTGTATGCTTTCTTGAGGGGTGCTCGCTATCGGAGGATTCCGATAGAGTTTCGTGGCCTTGGAAGTCCTCAGGTTTATTTTCTACTAAATCCTTTTATGCATCTCTTCTGAATGTCCCTAATGGTCCTTCCTTTCCCTATCATAATCTAATTTGGAAAGCACAGGTGCCATCAAAATTAAAATTTTGGGGATGGGTAGCTGCCCATGGGAAGATTAATACTGGAGATATGTTGCAAAAAAGATTTCCATCTATGTGTTTGTCCCCACATTGGTGTTATTTGTGTCGGCAGGATTTGGAATATGCTGGCCACTTATGCTGGAGTTGTGCATTCTCCAATGAGGTGTTGAGTAAGTGGTGCCTCCATTTCCCAATGATGAGTGGTGATCATAGTGCGGGGGATCCCATAAATATCTTCTCGTTTATGGATTACATCCACCCCCCGTGGGGGGAGCATTGGAAGGTGGTGTGCTTGGCGGTTTTATGGTCACTATGGAAGGAGAGGAACAGTCGGATCTTTAATGGTGTGGAGGAGCCGACGGCTAAAGTTTGAGAGCAATCTCAATTTTTAGCCTCCTTTTGGGTGGCAAATAGCAATTTGTCAAATGGGTATTGTCTAGGGGATTGGCTCCGAGGGTGGGGCAAGTTTGTATAATTTTCGATTTTGTGGCCGTGGCGGTGCCCTTATGCCTTGTGTTTTGGTTTCTTGCCTCTTTTTTCATATATATAAAATTTATTCATTGTTTCTTTTAAAAAAAAATATTACAAATGTAAGTGATACATTGAAGAATCCCTAACTGTTAATGAATGAGAAAATTAAAAATGCATTTGCCTTTGTGTATGCATGCAACAATATGAAATCCAATGACATTACCATCAATTCAGAGGCCCTTTCTTGTAGTACATCCATAGCTTCCAAAGGTTGATATACTGTGAATGCTGGGATTTGAGGCTTCAAGAGCAAAAAGATATCAAATGATTTCAGATAATACTTGTAATGAATTACTAACTTGTGCAACACTTATACAAAACTATAATAATGCTTAGTTGATAACCATAAAATCTGATCTATGCTTAGGTAGTTACTCAGTTTACCTTCAAAATTCCAGCCTTGTGAGAAGCAATTTTTCCGAGGGTATTTCCTGTGTAACATGATTAGATATTAGGTTTTGATGTTCTGGTGGTGTCAATTCTCCCAGAATGTGGAATTAGAGCATTTTTCCATGGTTATAGAAATTAAAATAATAGGATAATTGCATATCCATGACGATCTCTCATAACATATCCAAATTCCTAATAATTTTAAAATAATAATGGAAAAGTATTTTTAAAATGTCATATCCACAATATTTAAGTCCTCGAAACTATGATTATATATCAATTCTGAATAAATGCATCATAGATAGTTTTTTTATTTAATTCATGTTTAATGGATATATCCAGCACTTTATCTCCTTCAGATTTGTTATTCCTTTCCCTTTGAGTCAATGATTACAATATTCTATGCTATTCATAGAAATATGCAAAATCTTTAGGAGACGATGTAATTCCTATTGAAGGTTTTGGAAGAGCCTAGGGGAAACTGAAATCTTGTGGTCAACCAAATTGTTTAACAAGATTTAGCATCTTAATACCCATATATAAAAATAAAGGGGATATTCAGAATTGTTCAAATTATAGAGGAATTCAATTGATGAGTCGTACAATGAAATTGTGGGAGAGTACTAGAAAATAGAGTACAAGTTAAAACTTTAGTGTCAAACAATCAATTTAAATTTATGCCTAGGAGATCAACTATAGAAGCTATTTATTTATTAAGGAGATTGATTGAGAGGCACAGGGAGAAGAAGAAACACCTCCATATGGTCTTTATTGATATAGAAAAAGCCTATGATAAAGTAACTAGAGAAATAATAAGGTGGGTATTAGGGAAAAAAAGAACTACAACTAGGTACATGGCACTGATGAAAAATATGTATGACGGGCCAAGGACCATTGTAAAATAAACAATAGGAGAAACTAACGAGTTTCCAATTACAGTAGGTTTACACTAAAGATCTGCCTTAAGCTCCTACCTTTTTGCACTAGTTATGGATGAATTAACTAAACATATTTAAGAAGATATTCCATGGTGTATGCTCTTTGCTGATGAAATAGTACGTATTGACTTGACCCCATAAGCCTGACCCACCAAATAGCATGTTGCAGCCAAAAGTAGAACCCCATATTTCTTCTAGAAAATTTCCTAATTGTTTCAAAGCAACTAGAAAGAGATTCTTTAACCAGAAAGAATTCAATTCTGATGTAGGATAGCTATCTAGAAGTTTTCGCAACTTAAATATGTATGATGGAATCATCAAAGATTTGATGTTTTCGAACTTTGTTTGTAACTCACTAGAGGTTTGGAGAGAGGCTTTAGAATCTAAAGGGTTCGAGATTGGTAGGACTAGAACTAAATACATGTGTAATTTTAATGGAAGTAGAAATACAAACGAAGACGGTGAAGATTGGAAGTCAAGAGATATCATGGAGTGAAAATTTTAGGTATTAGGGATCCATTATACATAAAAAAAAAAGGGAAATAGGGGAAAATATGAACCATAGAGTTAAAGCAAGATGGGTCAGCAAACATGGAGTTGGTAAAGAGGTGGCTTTAGAACCCAAAGGTCTCAGGTTCAACTCTTGTCACTGCCTCACCCTTAGGGTGAGGGGGATTAATGGGTCAGGAACCGACCTAATTCCTCCCCAAAAGTATAGTCTAGTGTTGAAGCTGGTTATACATCTAACAACTAACATTGTTCCTGTTGTAAAATAAAATAAAAAGGAAACACAAAGATGTAACGTGGTTCGGCTCTATGGCCTACGTCCACGGGAGAAGAGAGGAGAATTCTTCTTATTCGTGATAATTCCTCAATGGAGGAACACCAAAATAAATAGACTTACAGAGTTGTTTGCTTATAGTAACTTTTACAATTTCAGTATCTTTTAGATATGGAACTCCTAAAAATATTTTTTCCTCTAAATGGCAACGCAATCCCCTAGATTTCTCTCTTCTCCGCAACACTTCCCCTCGAGCTGGTGAATAAAGGTTTACCATTCCCAGCTAGGACACACGTGCTTGGAATGTAGTATGCCTTAACCCTTTAGTGAGCACATCAGCAAGTTGATTTTTGGTAGACACATATGGAGTACAGATCAACCCACTATCAAGTTTTTCTTTAATGAAGTGTCTATCAATCTCGATATGCTTGGTTCGATCATGTTGAACTGGGTTATGAGCAATGCTAATTGCAGGCTTATTGTCACAATAGAGTCTCATAGGGCCATCCCAGTGTATCTTAAAATCTGTCAAAATTATCTACAACCATAATAACTCACAAACCCCTTGTCTCATTGCTAGAAATTCTGCTTCAGCACTAGATCTGGCCATTACATTCTGCTTTTTACTTCGCCATGTCACCAAATTCCCACCAAGAAACATACAGTATCCAGTAGTTGATCTTTTGTCAACTACTGAACCAGCATAGTCTGCGTCCGTATATGCTTTAAGAACCACTCCTGAGGGTCGTTTAAACAAGATGCCCTACCCTGGAGTCCCTTGAAGATACTGTAACACACGGTTAACTGATTGCAAATGAATATCTTTAGGGTTGTGCATGAACTGACTGATTACACTCACTACATATGCAATATCAAGTCTCGTGTGAGAGAGATAAATGAGTCTCCCTACAAGTCTTTGATACATCTCTTTATTGACAGTAGGTGCTTCTCCAGCTTCTCCAAGCTTATGATTGGGATCAATAGGTGTGGTTACTGGTTTCCATGCTAACTCATCTGTTTCTTTAAGGAGATTTGTAATGTACTTTTGTTGAGAAATAAAGATCCCCTGTTTGGAATGTGTCACTTCAATTCCAAGAAAGTACTTCAACGGTCCTAGATCCTTCATCTCGAATTCTTTGGCCAGAGACTGTTTCAGGCTTTGTTTCTCATGCTTATCATTTCCAGTCATAATGATGTCATCTACATATACCAAGAGCGTTGTAACTCCCCCTAACGCTAAGTGCTTAATGAATAATGTATGATCTCTTTGACTCTGCTTATGTCACTTCTCTTTCATTACTCTGGCGAAGTGACCAAACCATGCTCTGGAGATTGTTTAAGTCCGTATAAGGCCTTTTTCAGTTTGCACACTTTACCAGTGGTTAGACTGCTTTGAAATCCAGAAGGAACCTCCATATAGATCTCTTCTTCTAGTTCTCCGTGAAGAAAGGCATTTTTCACATCAAATTGTTGTAAATCTCAATCGTAGTTGGCAACTAAAGAAAGCAATACTCGAACCGTTTTCATCTTGGCAACCGGTGCAAATGTCTCCAAATAATCCACACCATATGTCTGAGTGTACCCTTTCGCTACTAATCTTGCCTTGTATCCCTCCAGTGACCCATCTGCTCTGTACTTAACAGTATAAACTCATTTGCATCCCGCGGGTTTCTTTCCGGCAGGTAAATCAACTAACTCCCATGTTGCATTTTTTTCTAGGGCCTCCATCTCCACATTCATAGCATGTTTCCAATCTTTATTAGATAAAGCCCGGATACTGATATAGGAGTCTTGATATTGTTCAAACTGGTAAGGAAACTCTTATAGGTTGGTGAAAAATTCTCAAAGGACACAACAAGAGATAGTGGATACTAGGGACATTTGGTGCATTCTCTGGTTCCCTTTCTAATGGAAATGGGTAGATCACTGTCAGGTTTAGAGGCTAAAAGATCACTGTTAGTTTCAGAGACTAATGGAATTTGTAAGGAGGGTTCAAAGCCTGTTACCTCATTCGTAGGACTTGGTTCAGATTCTTGAATTTGCGTCGGTTCAGGGACTGCAGCTTTCTTCCTTGAGTACATTTGTCCAGTCATCTGATCCATAGGTTCATCATTTTGGTTATCAATGGGTTCAAAGAGGGTAGGAGATTCAGGTTTGGTTTGTTGAAGGTTAAAAAGGTTAAGAGGGCCAAAAGGATCAAACAGACTCTGATCCTTGTCTTCCATGATGACACTCTCCCCCTGAAGAGAATGAGCAAAAAAATAGGGCTCATGTTCACAGAAAGTGACATCAACAGAGACAAAACATTTCTGTGGTGGCGGATGATAGCATTTATATCCCTTTTGAGTGGAGGAGTATCCTACAAAGACACACTTGAGAGCTCTGGGGTCCAAATTCCCCCTGTTGGGTTGGTGAACATGGACAAATGATACACACTCAAATATCTTAGGTATAAGATTATTGAAGATTTTGAGCCTAGGGTGAAATTGGCAGTGCTTTTCCATGGGACTTTTGAAACCAAGGGTCCGAGATGGTATGCGGTTAATAAGGTGTGTTGCAATAAGGACAGCTTCCCCCCAAGAGGACTTAGGCATATTATTCTGAAATAAAAAGGCTCGGATTGTATCAAGCAGGTGGTCGTTTCTTCTTTCAGCAACTCTATTTTGTTGTGGGGTGTGAACACCGGATGATTCATGAAGGATCCCCTCGTTTTGGAAGAAATTGGTCAAGGTTTGATTAATATAGTCTCTTGCATTGTCAGATTGAAATCTCTTGATTTTTGCATCAAACTGGGTGTGTATCATGTTATGGAAGGTAAGGAAAACAAAGCTCACGTCGGATTTTTGTTTTAGTAAGAATATCCACAAGACTCTAGTACAGTCATCAATGAAAGAAATAAACCATCGTGCTCCAGAAACATTAGGTATTGGAGAGGGACCGCAAATATCACTATGAATGAGATCAAAAGGATTTGAACTTCGTTCATTACTAAGTGGAAAAGATATACGCTTATGTTTTGCTAGTTCACACACTTAACAATGAAAATCTTCAACATCTAGAGACTTAAACAAAAAAGGTTCGAAAAGAAGGATGGCCAAGGCGGCAATGATGAAGCCATAGCTTTTCTTTATTGGAAAATTTGTGCTCAGAGAGAAATGAAGTGTTACTCTTGATAGGATGTACTGGTGTCTCAAGGTAATACAGCTCATCCTATTCCTTAGCACGTCCAATCATCGTCCCCAAGTCCTAGTCCAGAAATACACAGTAAGTAGGGAAGAACGTTACATTACAACTCAAATCATGGGTCAGCTTTTTAATAGAGATAAGATTAGTAGATAGTTTAGGAACATGAAGAACATTTCTGAGTGTAACGGTGGGGCTAATGTGAACATCACCTATACCAGCAACTGTGGTTAAGGATCCATCAACTGTGGCTATTTTTCGACTACTGGGACAGGGGTTGTAGGTATGAAACATACTGGGGGAATTGGTATGTGATCAGTAGCACCAGAATCTATAACCCAAGAGGTAGCAAAAGACTTATCCGAGACTTTAAATCCAATAGAAATAGGAAAATCTAAAAAGAAAAGAAGAGAAAAAGAAAAAAAAGAAAAAAAAAGGATAAAGAAAAGATAAAGGAAAGAAGAAGAGGAGTTGCAGCGATGGCGGAAAGAAGAAGAAAGATGGGGAACGAATCAACGGTAGCTGCGATGCGGAAAGCAGATCAACAGTAGGCACGAGCAACGACGAACCAAAAAGGGTGAACCAATGAAGAGATAAACCAACGATGATGGAGCACGAATGATGTGTTGCAACAGTAGTGGCGATGGAGACGAACTAGCAGCGATGGAAAAAAGGAGACGAGGAAGAAGAATTAGCAGCAGAACGATGGGGCTGCAACGATAGTGACGATAACAAAGTAGCAGCTGCAGCGAAGGAGACACGGCGGTGGTGCTGGAGAACAACAGCATCAACAAGAACGATGGATTAGTGGTGGTAAAGATCAACAACAGCAAAGGCTTTTGACAACAGTGGCGATGGTGAGTGGTAGCAGTAGCAGCGATGAAGGGTAACTATGGTGACCAGCAGTGGTAACAACGACAACCAACAGCGTCGATGGTGACAGTAGCGGGTTTCAGCGGCGATGGGTGGCGTAAGGTAGTAGCAACAACAACGCAAACAGCAGTGGCGATAGTAACGATGTTGCAACAGCAATGAAGGCTACGATGAACAGTGGTGGTGGCGACGACGATGAGGCCAACCATAAAGATTCAGCTATGAAGGCCGGCACAAAAGATTTCGGGGATGAAGGCCGAAAAAATATTCCCAGTTGTACGAGCCTAAGGCTCTGATACCATGTTGTAAAATAAAATAATAAAGAAATACAGAGATGTAACGTGGTTTGGCTCTATGGCCTACGTCCACGGGAGAAGAGAGGAGAATTCTTCTTATTCGTGATAATTCCTCAATGTTGGAACACCAAAATAAATAGACTTACAGAGTTGTTCACTATATAGTAACTTTTACAATTTCAGTATCTTTTAGTGGCAACTCGTTAAAATAATTTTTCCTCTAAATGGAAACACCGTAAATGGCAACGCAATCCCCTATATTTCTCTCTTCTCCGCAACAGTTTTTTCTAAAAAATAAAAAAATAAAAAAATAAAAAAAAAGCAAGATGGGTCAAGTGGAGTGCTTCTGGAGTGAATGATTGACACATCACATTTAGTTAAAAGGAAAATTTTATAGAGTTGTTATTAAGCCAGCCATGCTATACGAAACGGAATGTTGGGCAATTAAAAACATGTTAACAAATTTAGTGTAACACATATAAAATTAGAAATGAGCATATTCGGGAAATGGTAGGAGTAACACCAATTGGAGATAAAATGAGAGAGAACCGACTAAGGTAGTTAAGACACATACAATGTAGGCCTTTGGATGCACCAGTTAGGAAGAATGACCTATTAACATTACATGGTAACAATAGAGGTAGAGGAAGACCTAAGATAGCATGGACAGAGACAATTAAGAAATATTTAACTTCTTGTAATTCGAATGTCAACTTAGCCCATGATAGAGCGGAGTGGAGGAAGCAGATTCATGTAGCCAACCCTATGTAGTTGGGAAAAGCTTAGTTGAGTTGAGTGTTGTTGTTCTTGTTGTTATTAATTTTTTTTTTTTTTTTTTTGACAAGAAACATAGATTATATTATATATGATGATAATTAAAGAGAGGCCATCAGGACGAGATGTCCTGATGAACTTACAATCTGTCCAAAATGTTTTACCAGCTCACAAGCCACTCCCCAAACCTATAACCTAGAGAAAGCTTGTTGGAGCTAACCCATCGAGCAAACAGAATGAAGGTCTTCTCCCAAAGCACAGCAGTATTACAAAAAACATCATTAAAGATACGGGTGTTCCCTTCTTCCCAAATACACCACCGAATAACAAAGTAAATACAAACCCTGTATTTCCTAATATTTTTATCAACAAGACTGTTAGGAAAAACCAGAATAGATTCAAAATCTGACAAACTCATCCTTGGACATCTCCTATTCCACTACTGGCACAACTCCTTCACCTTATCGCAATCCCCAAAACAAATGACCAGTTGATTCCTCACTTCTCCTACATAGACAACACCAAGATGGGGAAAGCATAGTGTTAGGGAATTTCTTCTATAAAATATCAGCAGTATTCAGTCTCCCCAAAGCAACCAGCCATGCAAGAGATTTGATTTTCAAGGGCACATGTGCCTTCCAAATGAACTTGGCATGAGGAAAAGAATGAGCATTAACAAAAGAAGATATGTTCAAGAAGAAGGCGTTTGAAGAGAAAATTCCAAAAGGATCCCCACACTAGCAAATGATATCATTGTCTTCATGTAGAACAACAGTACAAAGTTGTTGTACGAGAGAAGAAATTTCATCAAGTGAAGACCGAGAAGGATTCCGTTAGAGGTGAAGCTTCCAATTTGGAATTGAACAATTAGACGATGAAAGAGGCATGACAAAGGAGGATAATGATGCATTGTGGAGGTTAGAGAGGTTGAAAAGGTTAGGAAATTGCACCCTAAGAGACGTATCACCAAGCCACACATCTTCCCAGAAACGTATGGTATTCCCATTTCGTACTTTCAGTCCAATTTGGGGAGAGAATAGGTGGTAATCGAGTGGATGAATTTCCAGGGATACTTATAAGTAGTACGGGGGCAAATACCTGCATCGCGCCCATTTTCATGCAACCCATGACGACTTCTGATAACCTGAGCCCATAGCGTATCCTTCTCCATCAAAAAACGCCACAACCACTGCCCGGCCAATGCCTTATTCCGCATAATAAGATCACCAATACCCAAACCACCATGCTCCTCATCAAGTTTAATTGTCTCCCATTTAACCAAATGAGAGCCTTTTTCCTTATCCTCATTCTCCCAGAGAAAATTTCGCATTTTCTTCTCAATAAAAGAGGCCACCATCCTAGGCATATGAAAAGTTGACATGAAGTATGTAGGAATAGCTTCGAGAATAGATTTCAAAAGAATAATTCTGCCACCTCTCAATAAATAGCTTTTCTTCCAACTGTCCACCCTGCAGCTACTTGTTTGAATGACCGGATCCCAGAAAGACAACTTCAAAGGGTTGCCCCCGAGTGCCATGCCCAAGTAATTTAAAGGCCAAAAACCAACCGTCACACCGAACCTCTCAACCCTTTCATGGATCACTGCCTCAGGAATGTTTATTCCAGCCAGTTGACATTTAGTTGGGTTAACCCATAATCCAGAAATAAAACAGAAACATTCAAGGTTCTGGAGGCTACACCATCAATCTTGATGAAGAAGAGGCAATCTTCAGCCTATTGTATGTGTGAGATGTGAATGTTATCCTTTCCAACTTTGAATCCCTGCATGACACCTTTCTCCTTTGCCTTATTTGTGATACCAGCAAGGACATCCGCAACTAATGTGCAGAGAAAAGGGGAAAGAGGATCCCCTTGTCTTAAGCCTCTCGACCCCACAATTTTCCCCCTAGGTCTTCCATTTATAAAAATGGAGAAAGTCGTTGTGGACAGACATCCCTAGATCCACTTACGCCATCTGCTTCTGAAGCCTTTCATCTCCATCACAAAATCAAGGAAGCTCAATTTCACCGAGTCATACGCTTTGCGAAATCAACTTTCAACAAGAGACCTTGTTTCTTGGACATTCTCCAGTCCTCAATTGTCTCATTGGCAACAAGAACAACATCAATGATCTGCCTGTTCTTAAGAAATGCCATTTGGGTTTCAACAATAATAGAAGGAATGACATTCCGAAGACGATTAGCCAAAACTTTGGCAATAATATTATAAAGGCTGGTTGTAAGACTGATAGGCCAATAGTCTTCCACTTTCACAGAGTTGATTTTCTTTGGAATAAGGCTAATGTAAGTTTCATTGGTGCATCTGTTTACCACCCCGTCATGGTAAAATTCCTCCATCACTCGAAGGATATCATCCTTAATAATCTCCCAATTCTTTTGATAAAACAGCATTGTAAATTCGTCAGGACCAGGAGCCTTCTCCCCGTCGCAGCTGAAAATAGCTTCCCTAATCTCATCAATGGAAAGAGCTCTCTCAAGCCAAAGTTGTTGAAATAGAGAAATTTTGTTCCAACTAATACCATCAATACCTCACTGTCCACTACGATTATCAGAGAACAGATTACTATAAGAATCAACAATCATCCGGGTACTATCTTCACCGCCTTCCACTAATGTACCATTATCATTTTCGAGCCTGGAGATGACATTCCTGGATTTCCTGATACTTAGCTATATGTGGAAGAACTTGGAGTTTGTATCCCTCTCTTTGGCCCATTTAATTCTAGCTTTCTGACTTGCCACTCGTTCCAATCTACAATCAATTGCATGAAGCTCTTTAATCAACTCCACTCTTCTCAGTTGACCTGCCAATGACTATGACGGAGAACCTAACTGAGAATCCAGCTCCTTAAGCTCAACTAAGTACTGTGATTTATGAACAATATCCTGCGTGATGAAATTCCTGCTCCATTCTTTCAATCTCAACTTTAGAAACTTTAGCTACTACATGAACCTGAAACCCGCCCATCCTTGAGGACATGGATGAGACCACCATTGCTGCACCAACTTCCCAAAATCAAGATGAGACAGCCATATACGTTCGAATCTGAAGGGGGTAGAACCCCAAACACCTGTGGATGTGTTCAAAACGACAAGCCAGTGGTCGGATGTGATCCTATATTCCACTTCCTGTCTAGCTCCAGGGAAAGACTCCTCCCATTCAGTATCAAATAAGAAGCTGCCAAGCCTAGACAAAGACGGCGGGGCTCTGCCATTAGACCATGTGTATGATAAATTCCGAAGATCAGGGTCTCAGAGTTGGAGATCACTAATCAGTTCATCGAACTCCTTCATACTTTGTGAAATAGTGGAACAATTCAATTTCTCCTCCATTCTTAGGATGATGTTGAAGTCACCCCCAATGCACCAATTGCCAGAGAAAACAGCTGACAAACCAGCTAACTCATCCCAGAAAGCTTGTCGTTAATTACAAATGCACGGGCCATAAACAGTAGTAAACCACCAATTAGGTTTGTCTCTCCCAGAGACTTTAATTGAGATTGAGAAGGTGGCGGAAAAAGTTTCCATTATAGTAACAAATCGACTATCCCAGAGGATTAACACCCCACCTGCAGATCCCAAAGCCGGAAGAAGGGTCTAGCTAACAAATTTTGATTTCCACAACTCTCTAATAAGGCTGAAAGACACCTCTGATTTTTTAATCTCCTGCAAAGCGACAATGTTTGGTTTAGCCGAGCAAATTGTCTTCTTAATAGTCTGTCTCTTCTCAGACAAGCCACAACCGTGGATGTTCCATGTCATTATCTTCATTGATAACCAGCAGAAACCCATCGGCCTAACTCCTCAAACCACCACATTAGTGTTAGTGGTTTTATCCACTAACTAAACATCGATAGTTTTGAGGAATTGAGCAATCTCCACATAGCAGGACTTGCACTGCAGCACCTCATGCTCTCTACCTGAACTGAACTCAATTGATTTTTGCATAACTCTGGTGTTGGATTCATTCTCCCCTTTATCTCCGACTCTCATACCCATGGACCCTGGACGGTGAGTGGGTGAGGAGTGAGAGGAAGGGAATTGAGAAGAGAGTGGTTGGCCAGGAGAAGATATGCGTGGTGCATAATCAGAATTAGAAACAAGAACCACAAAACGTACCTTGGCTTGTTCCTTGTTGAAATCAGCAGCCTAGTCCATTTCTTCAACCTCGTCAACCCAGCAAGCACTTGTCCTACCCTCCATTCGATCCTTATCGAAGACAAGATGTTCATCATCGCAGCTATTTTCCCAATCAAACTCGGTTGCAGAAACAATTTTGTCACTCAGAAAAGGAGGGTAAATTCGACCCGAGTCAGCAGAGGTCCAGCACTCTAACTGCCATCTTTGGGGGCAATCCGGGCCTCGAGCCATCTTTGGTTGATTTTTTTGATAAACCTTCAAACCCGACGCATTAAGAGCTTTGGGCTTGCGTGATGGCTCAGAAAAGTCCAAACGCGCAGATCTTGTAGGCTTGGCCTATGTTGCTTATAATTGTGAAACTGGGGCCCCACCTAAAAGCCCATCTGAAGAGTGATCATGACCAGCCTGAGTAGACTTGTCTTTTCCTGAGACACGTGGCGCCTCCCCAACATTTCGATCCTGCGACGTGTTGCGTCGCACAGCAAATCGTCGCATGTGTCCTGTCACATTTCTGACTGCCACCACCTCACTGTCACCAAACGTGGCCGCACTATCGTCCCTAACCTCCTTCCTCCAGTGTCGACGGGATCGCCGATAGGCGTTGTCTTTGCCCTCTGCATAAGCATTAGAAATTCTCAATTGTTCAGACGTTGCCCTGTCATCATGCTCATTACAACTAACCGAAATCCATTTTCGTTGTAGGTCAAAAGGTCGGCGCTCCATACTCCAGTCACCATTGGAAACTTCAACGAAAGCCAACATGAAACTCGAGGAAAGTCCCTTAACTTCATGATGGCCATTTCCATGGATCGTTGGCTAACAGTGGACGTTGCAATGTCTATCATACTGCCGCACATGTCCGCCACCTTAGCAAAGATCTCCATCTTCCATCGATCCAGGGTAAAACCTTTAACCCCAATCTAGCTATTGCGACATGCAATCTTCATGTCGTTCCAAAGAAGGTCCGGTGACCATGGTTCAAATCGGATGTCCGTCTTCAATTCAGCAACTTTCCCTTTCGTGAGCCTCGCCGCCTCCTCAAGGTTGCAGCAGTGAAGCAGAGCCCTAGCAACATCCAACAGCTTCAACCGAACCTCCCGACCGACGATAACAGCAAGCTCCAACTCAATCTCATCCCAAGAGTACCGATTAGAACCACGGTGAACAACTTAATCCAGAGAAGGTGTTGGTCATTTATCAGAGGCCACATATGTTGCAGTGCCATTAGGTTCAACAGAGAAACTCTTATTCCCCGGAATTTCAGCCATGGTGGGCACATTTTCCTTCGTAAAATCAGAGCTACCATTAGAAATGGTTTCGTCTCCAAAAAGAATGGCTCATAGACCATCTGCAGTGTTCTTCTAGCCAACACCATTTGCTTCATTAGGGATGAAGATGGTACGCTATGTATCATTTTCAATATTGGTGAGCCGAGGGAAGCAACCATGTCGATTACTGAAGGATTCCACTATCAAGACATGATTATGACCATAGCGAACACGTTTGAAACTGTCGTCCTTCCTTTCCCTTCTAGCCTCAAGCACCTTCTCCATCAGCCATTGAGCAGCATTAAGACCCAAGAAAAACGAATAAACCCTAGCTTTCGTCGCCTCCTCGAACATCACCTCAGAGCCATCTCTCGAGAGGCACAGCATGAACCATTTGTATCTAGTCCGAAAAGTTTGCATCATCCATCATTCGTCATAACTAGTGTCGCTCAAAAAAGACGACTGAAATGATCTTCTGGAGGACCAAACGTTTTCTCCTTTTCGAAAGTCTGTCATTCTCGACGGAGGAAAACCACCAAAAGCTACCCTCCTTGTCTTTCCTTCTTTTGTCTTCCTTCTTCTACTCACCACCTTCCACCCGTCTTGTCGAGCCCTATCCTCTTCGTACACCTTCGTAGACCCCACCGCCTTTCTCCAGTCGTCGCGCAGAGCCCGAGACATTTTTCTTAGAGAAACTGCTTTTATTTATTAATTATTATTACTATTGTAATTGCTTTATGTCTTCTTATCCTTATTATTGTTGTTGTTGTTACTATTGTATGTCTTTTTCTAGTGTTCATGCCCATGACTTGCTCATGACTTTTATTATTTTGAATTTTGAAAAAAAAATCTAAATCTAGGAGACAACGTGTGGAAAAGTGAAAATTAGTTGACATCTAAATTAATGTTTAATCCTTTTAAACATTAAAAGTAACTTTTTTAAATAAAAGATAAGATAAAATTTTGAGTTGCAACATGGAACTCTGGGAAAAAATGGCTTTACCATGGAAAGTTGAAGTACTTCTATTATATATATAATATAAATTATTAAGAGAGTCAATATTTTAGTCAATTAAATGATGATTCTTTTTATGTGTGCTTTCATGGATTTGATCGTATTCCAAAATAGATATACATAATGCAGAATATTATTAGACCTAGTTATGCTTAAGAGACCAGCCCCCCTTAATTTTTGGTATCGTATTGATATTTATTTTAAGAGATTTAAAAAATTTTAACATAGAGTTGAGTAATGTATAATATTGTGGACTTGAAGTCATCGAATTATATTAGAGGCTTAACTGCATTAATGGCAGAGTTATTAAGTTTAATAGTGGACCTAGGAGTTAATTGGGCCAAAGGGGACCTAACTAATACTGTAAGTCATATTTTTAGTGAGTAGACCAAGACCGACATAAAGAGATAGAAGGTTTGCCCCTCCCCCCTCCCCCTCTCCTCTTCTTTTCTCTCCTTTCTCTACTTACTACATAGAAGAGAGGGCTGTCATTCACACTCCTGCTGCTACAGCCCTCTTCTTCCTAAGCTTTTTAAAACTCTAGATCTAGGAGAGAGAACTGCTGCATCGTTCTCCATTCCACCCCACTCGTTCTATTGCATAAGGTATATAAAAGGGTGAAGAAGACTGCAAACAGTGGCTGCAGCCGCTTAACCTTCTCCCCCTTCATTCTCTCCAACTTGTAGCTGCTTCTGAGGACTAAGGAAGGGTCACATAGGGTGCAAAAGCTCCCTTCTTTTCTGAACTTTCTACATTTTCAAGGCAAGGGTAAGTCTAAATTCCCTTCTAGTTTTGCTAGAACTAGAGCTTATTGCTACACTTTTTAACCCCATTCTCTCATTTGATCTTTCAGAAAGGTACAGCTATTGCTACACACATCAAAGGAAGCAAAAGCAATCACACTAAAACCAATTAACCAGGAAGTGAGCACAAGAACATAGACTGATTTATTACTCTCTTTAGATATGTTTCAAGTCCCTATGACTTTTATTTTGTTTAAACTTGCTAACCTTGGGAGTAGATACCTTATTATTGGATGTATGTGACTTGTACATTGTCTTAAGTTTGTCACGTTGACATTAGCTTAAGCAGGTGGATTCATTAAGTAGAAATTCTATGTGATGCTTTGCACATGTAAGGTTATGAAGTATTATTGGAGTGAATTCCAAATCATAGGAACAATGATTTAGAGGATTGGACGACCTCTTATTATTAAGCGATGCACACATATTATGCATGTGTCGTAAACCTAACATGGGGATTACAGTAACAAGGATCCATGATTGCACACATATAAGTGTGGAAAGTTGAGCTGCATGAAAGATACAATGTGTAAAACATCCTTATGGAGGAGAAAGATTTATAAAGTTTTAAATAAGATGAAATCATGTTCTAAGTTATGTTGCTCTAGTAAGGGTGCCTTGAGAGGATACCCACTTGTTAAAAAATTTTAAGGATTTGTAATTGTTGAGATGAATGTGAGAATCTAGAAGCATGAATTAATGCCAACTAAAACAACTAGACTGAATTAAATCTATGAAGCGCGCATGTGTTTAATGGCGTGCATTTGATTTGCATAAGCATAACCTAAAGTAGGAAGACTAATTTGAGGAAACGGTAATGATATTTTCCTGTTGGCTTCAAGGTATTGTTGTGTCCTAGTGACCATTCTTCCTGTTACAGGTGGAAGTACCCAGGATGGGATGGGATCACTATGCTTCACGTGAAAGTTGTTGGAAACTTCGAACTAATAGCTATAATCAATTTAAAATGGTTGTGCTACTCATTAATGTTATAAACTTCTATGCAATTTTATTTCAGTTGATTCATTTCCAATGACACTAATAAGGTTGCTTTTGTTACCATATAATCCATTGGGCTTCAAGTTTACTCTTGCTTTATTTTATCTTGCAGTTACATGCGCCAATATGGATGCTTTGGTTTGAGATCAAAAAACTTGGTATATATGTATGGTGCAAGAAGTACATGCCAATTTATATTTGCATGGTACAAAGAGTATCACGGTTATCGACCTTCATACCAATTTATTTACAATAAACACTACTAGTATGGAGCACAAGTCGACTCTATCAATATACAAACTTTACAACAACCCAATCAAAGCTTCTAATGATATTACCCTACTATTGTCCTATGTTACTACATTTCTACTTTTCTTTTCTTTCGTTCTTATGGACACCGGTTTGCTAAGGAAGTGGTTTATATTTGAGACTCGAATAAATCACCCATGATCTAGTAGGATGGACCCAATGTGGCCAGGTATTCTATGGTCTTTAGGGTTGGCAGTATAATATTTAACTAACCAAGCTTTGTAGTGAGGTTAGTTGTCTAGGTAAGACCTAATTCAAGGTGTTATATAAATACTTAGTAGTTTTTTTTCTTTCCTTTCTATTATTAGTTTTTCTACAGTAGCCTTTCCGCACAATTTTGGCTACCATTCCTTCCCAATACTTGAAGACATCTTATGTATAATGTATTTTAGCAAAAAAAAATTCATGTTTTTTATTTAAGTTTCTGTTTTTTAGAGAAGTTTCTATTTTGGTATTTTTTTTTTTTTTAGTGGTAGTTCTAAATAATTTTTAAAATTCGTTTTTATTATTTAAGTGTATTAAAAGTGTTTTAGTGTCCAAATAGAGTTCTAATAGGATTAGGAAGTCGCTTTCTTGTTATAGATAAGTTAGGAAACTTATGTTTAGGTGTTTTAGGTAGTTTAGAAGTTGTTTTAGAGGAGTTATCTATATAAGGAGCTCCAATTACGAAATTCGGAAAAAAAAAATCAATAGCAATTATTTTCTTTTTGAGAATTCTATTCCATAGAATTTATTTTGGTTTAATTTTTGAGTATTTTCATTCTTACTTCCGCGTCGAATCTACATCAAAATTGGTATCAAAGCAAGTTTGATCTTGCTCTTTTTCGTCAATGGCGCTAAAGAGGAGAGGAAGACCCACAATCAATTCTCGGGTCGATCAACTTGTAGAATTGGAAACCAATAATGCTAAAACTATGAATCAACTGCTGAAAGGTGTTTTACGCTTGACGTTGTCGCAGCGACAACTTCAAGAATCGGCCATTGTCCAAGATCAGGGAGAAAGTTGCAGGTTCTCACGGCAATCCTACAGTTCACTCCACGATTCAAAGCAGGGGTCTGAATCCGACCAATCTCATGTGATTAATTTAGATCACAGGGATCGCTTCTATTGCCGGCACTTGCCAACACCACAACCTCGTCGTGAGGTTTGTTTCACACGAACTACTACAGATGAATGAAATGAAGAAGAAAATCCTTTTGATAATCCACCCATATTTGATGAATATGGAATCTGAGGAAGAGGTTGTTATTGGTGATCAGGGAGGGCTATTAGTGATTCAAAAGTTAACCTTGGCTCCAACAACTAAAGGGGATGATGCGTGGATCAAGGAAGAACTTGAAAACTCAGTTGCTAATCAAGGGGGGTTTTCATATTCCACAACAAATATGTGATGCAAAAAGGTGAGAGTCGAGTTAAAAATCGATATTCCTGAATTTCATGATAAACTCCAACCTGATGAATTGGTAGATAGACTATTTGCAATTAAAGAAAAATCAAATTTCGAAGAAGTTCCAGATCAGGAGCACGAACTACTTGTGGCCACCAAATTTAGACCTAGAGCAACCACTTCCAAGATGCAGGTGCCTAGCAATTTTCACTTACTTGATGATTTTACTGTTCAGCATCCTCCATACTACGATGATTCTTCTGGTGGTGATTCGAATTTGAGGACGAATTCTTTTCAACAAGGGGGAATGATGTATAATATATTTTAGCAAAATAAAAGTTCATCTTTTTTATTTAAGGTTTTGTTTTTTTAGAGAAGTTTCTATTTTGGAATATTTATTTTTTTTAGTGGTAGTTCTAAATAATTTTTAAAATTCGTTTATGTTATTTAAGTGTATTAAAATTGGTTTAGAAGTGTCTAATAGAGTTCTAATAGGATTAGGAAGTCGCTTTTATGTTATAGATAACTTAGGAAACTTATTTTTTAGGTGTTTTAGGTAGTTTAGAAGTTGTTTTAGAGGAGTTATCTATATAAGGAGCTCCAATTACGAAATTAGAAAAAAAATCAATAGCAATAATTTTCTTTTTGAGAATTTTATTCCATAGAATTTTGGTTTAAGTTTTGAGTATTTTCATTCTTGCTTCAACGACGAATCTACATCAACATCCTTATTATAGTATGCTATTTTTTACATTTTTCTTAACTTAACAATCCAAAAAATTGATAGCCCCATCAATTACAAATATGATGTAGAAAAGAAGATACCCCCTCCCCCCAACAACCCAGCCAAATCCCAAAACATAAAGAAAAAGGAAAACTATAAAGAATGAGAATTCAAATAAATTACATACCTAATACTTCCATATGATCCATCCCTAAAGATGAAATGCCACATACAACAGGTTTCTTGATCTGTATACGTTTAGCATTAATTTTATTACCATCAGCCCATTCATTAGAGACATTTCCAAAATACTATTGAAGAAAGGACAGCAAAACATTGAATTCTTAATACATTTTTATAGGTATTGCACTTTCCAAGAGGATTTTGCCTAGTCAATGTAGTGCATAGACATTGCCTTGATGTGGCCTAACAGAAATCACATAATAGATATAAATATATTGATTCTATTTTTAAATAATTGTATTTTGTACTAACTAACTAACTAATCAATGTTTCGAAATTCAAAGAACTGATATGTATCTGAAGGTAGGTATTTAAATTAAATCTAGTACTTCTGGAACAAAACATCTGAAAAAATGAGGATACTGATTTCAAAGATTTTTGTAAGTACACTAGGTTTAATACTACTTTTCTTTTCTTAAGTATGAGAGTTTATGCATAATATAATAGAATGAAAAATGATGGAAAAAAAGGTCAAAATCAACGGTATGTTCACTTCAAAGACCCATATAACCTGTCTAGGCAATTCAAGTTGAAAATATTTAAGCAAAACCCTAGTTTATGACTAGGTGATGCCTTGACAATGTTAGCCTGTGTTACACCTAGATTTCAAAAGAAATAGTTATAAATCCAATCTAGGCATCAAATTTGCTTAAGAAACACAAACATACCACATTTGTTGAATCCATCATGCCCCCTAGACCAACTTCAATGATAGCAACATCAACCTAAGATAAAACAAATCTTTCTCTTAGCAATGGATATAATATGAAAATAATAAATATGAAATTGCAAGTTCATGCTACAAAAGGTGAACAAGGAGAGTCCATAAAAGAGTTGCACCGTAACAAATCATCGACTGATATTGTAAACCCAATATGGTCATTTTTACATGATACAGTTTTGTTTTCATAGATATTCAATATTGGATGGATGATACTAAATTGGATTTTTTCTCATTTCCCTTGGTACTTACTAGAAATTTCTAATATTCAAATCACGATCTGGTTGACAACCATATAAAGACAGTATATAATATCAATTGAAATTGGACAAAGATTTTTTCTAGCAAAAGCTACACTAGTGGAAGTCAATACAAAGAGAAATGATGTAAGCTTTTCAAAGCTAAAGGAGAGAGCAATACCTGGTAAAAGGAGATATGCTTCCCAAAAGATGGAAGCACATCTCTATTCTATGCAATTGGCAATAGTTTTGCATCTTAGCTACTAAAGGTATCATACATTAAAACAACCAATGCCATTGATATTGAGCAAAATTCATAACAGCAGGGAATGATTATTCGACATAATTCTCCTAATTTTCAATGAAAATTATTGATTTCTCAATCATTGGATTACGAATCAGACGTAATTGAATTTATCAAATTAATACAAAAATCCCATCAAAGTTAGGTACATTATAGAAGTAATTTGTAAAACTCAAAAAACCCTTTAGTATTTTTTTACTTTTCAAACATAAGATATTCCTAAAGAATAAAAGTATGTGACTTTAAAGTACAATTTCATATGTAAGGAATAAAAACTAAAGAATCTCTAAAGGAAGAAGCAAAAATAAAAATTTTAAAACTCTAATTTAAAACAAAAATAAACATGTAATTTCTAAACTATGTGTAGTAATCCACTTCTCCTATAATGGTAAGCAAAAAAGTAATAAAACAATCTTGTTACTCATGCAATATGCTCAACTAACATTCAGACTATAAATTTCACTTTAAACCATTATATTTCATGATATAATGAGTTTAAGGTGGCATTTGGTATGCAGGAATCTCTGGATGGGAATGGGAATCGCTTTCCTAGGAAAGTGATTGAAGGCAATCTTAGACAGGAATATTACATTATTGTGTTGGTGGCGCATACGAATCTTAAACAATTTTTCTGGGAAAATCATATTACCATGTTTGGTTGTGCATCGGAATCTAATACAATTTCTTAAATTTTAATGATATTAAATAAATAATTAATCAAAATATTTTAAAATTAATTTAAAATTAACAATAAAATTACAACTAAATCAAGAAAATTACTTTATTAATATTAAAATTACTATTAGTTACAAATATTAAATTAAAAAATTTAATTACTTAATTTCAAATTAATAACATACCAAAGTTAATATTGAATTAATTAGGCATTTTTAATAAAATAAGTTTATTTATTATTAATAATATTTTTATATTTTTCAAATTATTTAAAATTTATTTATTTTTATGAAAAATATTAAAAAAAAATTCTCTAATAAACTAAAAACAAACGTTTAATAAAAATAGAAATTAATTTTTTGAAAAAGTTGTAAAATAATATTTAATAAAATTAATATTTTTTTAAAAATTACTTATTTTATATTAATAAAATTAATGAAGTTATTTTCAATAAAAATATATAAATAAATTGATTTTAAATAAATATATTATAGTGAATTTCAATTAGAGATATTTTTTAGAAAATTTATGAAAATTTTTTCCATTAAATTAATTTGAATTAAAATTATTTAATTTTGTAAATTATTTAATTTAAAAAAAAATCACTTAATATTTTAATAATATTATTTACTTTTCTTAAATAAATTTTTTTAATACCTTAATAAAATTATTTTAACTTTTTTAATAAAATTAGCTCATACTTTAATAAAATTATCTATTTTTTTAATAAAAATATTTAATGTTTTAAGTACAATTAATTAATTTTACTAAAAATAATTTTTATACATAAAATTTAACAATTTTTAAATAAAATTAATTGATTTTTATTAATTTTAATGAAATCAATTACATTAACTAAAAATAATTTTTATGTATAAAATTAAATAATTTTCAAATTGAATTAATTAAATTTTAGTAAAATTGATTAATTTTTAGTAAATTTAAAAAATTAATTTTATTTTATATTATTTTAAATTTAAAATTACTATGTTTTGATATTAAATTACTAAAATTATTATGAAATTTTATTAATTATCATTATTATGTTAATAACATTTTATGGAAGTAATTTGAAACCAAATAACATAAAAATTATTTTGCTTAATAAATAAATTGAAAATAAAAATAAACTTTTTCATGGTAATCACTTTCCCGAAAAATTAAATACTACCTATATGGATGGGAAACACTTTTCCACTCCCAAAAAAGCGCAGAGGAAAACAAACATGAGAATCTTTAAGATTCTCATTCTCATCCCCTACATTACCCCATACCAAACACCATTTAAGTATATAATTATGTTTGCTCAAGGATATCTAAAAGAACCATAGATCTTTACAACATTTAAATATAACTCTATTAGTTCTCTACAATGTCGAATTTCCACAAAAATTCTCCCTGTTAAATTGGACTGCCTTAAATTAATTCCGAATTTTAAGGACCAAAGTTTAGGGCAAATTCAAATTTTCGATCCTTTCATACTAGCCACCTTTAACAAGTCTACAAATAAACTTGAAATGAAGTGATTTTGGCCACCAAGGATGATGCAGTCTACATGAGATACTTTACCTTGGTTCCCTTGAACCTTCAACATTCATATGCTATCTAGTATGGCCGGACCTAGTCAAGAGCATCAGATGCATGATGGACATCTTTGTCATATCCAATTCCAAATGATCAATATCAAAAAAATATACTTATAAGCACCAAATAACATCATAAAAGATGGTGATAGCTAGATATTTCCATTAAACTAATTCCTGCTCACAATTCATTAATATATACACCTATACTTGTCAAAAAGGATCAAACCGCCCTAGACTTCGGTCAATTGAAAATCAAAATTAATTCAGGGAAGTTTAATTCGATGTGGAGAAGTTTTGTAAAAATTCGCTACATTAGAGAAGTTTAAAGATTTTTTGCATATATGCTAAACTATTTCAATATATCGTAATATAAGCTAAAAACTAATATAAATAAAAAATTTTAATACCTAAAAATATCTAGAAATGACCTAACAAAATCAATCTTGTTAAGGTGGGTTGATGACTCTAAAATGGTGGATTTTGGTCTTAATCCTTTTTATATGTTTTGACTTTTAATTTTGGTAAGCATACAAAAACAGTTTTTGAAAACAATTTTTAAGTAGTTTTAAAAGTTTCATTTAAGATAACAAAGAAATTGTTTCCTTCACAGATTTTAGAGTGATATTCAAAAATAAATTTTCAATGTTTCAAAAATAAGCCAACCAAACACTTATCCAATGAATCTTTCTTTTCATAAATAAAATAAATTTTTTGAATTCTACACAAAACAGGCCATATTCCAATATCCGTTTCTCAAGCGATTGATGCATCAATCTGAATGTTTTCAAATTAATACTTATTCTAGGAATCCACTTTAAGTTCTATCCTAGTTTTGATCAAGGATTAATTTTTTATTTTTTTTTAAAAGAAAATAAAAGTAGTGTATATTTATAAGTAAGAGAATCAAATGTTCTGTACAATGACATACCAACACATATCTTTCTTTGTATAGATACAAAATTACCCCACCCTCTAAGCCATTCCCCTAAGGCATAGCCTTTAGAAAAGTTACTATTGGCAACCCAAAAAGAAGCTAGAAGGAGGGAATTCTCCCACACTTTAGCCGCCCAATACAACTCATCATGAAAAACCCGTTTGTTCCTTTCCTTCCATAAGGACCATAATACTGCCAAACATACCACCTTCCAACGATCTCTCCAAGAAGACTGAACACTAATCATAAAAGGGAAGATATTGATGTTATCTTCCTCAGGGAAGATCAAGGATTAAATTTTGACTCACCCTAAATTACAATCATTTAAATTTTGGAATTAATTAGGGGAAGCCCAATTCAGTGAGGTATGAAAAAAATTTCACAATTTTTAGCAAATTTTATTGCTGTCCAACTTGGCAAATTAAAGAATGCGGGTACTTTTAAAAATGCAAAAAAAAAAATGACAGAAAATTCAACAAAAGTTCGACTTTTGCAATTAGAAAATGCAAAAGAATGACAAAATATGATAAAATTCGAAAAAGAACCAATCTTCTCTAATTTCCTCAACCCTCTAATAATATAAAAAAAAAAAAAACTCAAATAGCAAGCCGGAAATCTATGCAATTTTGTTGCAGGCTAAATATGGAAATGAAAGAAAGAGAACAAGGCTAAAAGAAATCAAGAGAAAAGTCATAAACATTATGAGGAGATCAAAAATCAAATGCAACCATTACTAATTTCATCAACTAACACAACAAGATGAAAACACAATACAATCAAGCAACAACTTATGCTGTCATCAACCAACATAAAAAGTAAAAATAAAACAATACACAAACAAAGCAAGACAATCTAATAGCAACCTAGCAAATCATGACAGGTTCTCATTTGCTAACCATGGAAAGAAAAAATTAAAAGATAGAAAGAAAGAAAGAACGTTGAAACATATCATGAATCAAAGCGCAAAAGTGTTACCAAAAGACGTGCCCCATTTTTTGTTTCATCAATTGACACACCTCAATCAAAAAAAGAAAAAAAGCCTACATAGATAGCAAATTATGCAATACAATCTAATAGCTAGATAGATAGCAAATTATGCAATTTTATAGGGTACGCCAACTATGGAAAAGAAAAAAGAAAAGAAGGAAAGAAAGCTAAAATAATTCTTTCTTGTCATCAAAAAGAAAAGTTAAAATAAGAGAAAATTTCAAAAAAGCATTGAAAGAGTTCCTAAAGCCATCATTTTTTTTTTTTTTTTTTTAGTAGATACCTAGTTTCCTAACTCACGGGACACACCCCACTAATATGACACCAACTCACAAGGGGAGGTCCTGAACGAACCCGAGTTTCCCCGGTCAAAGCCATCAATTTTTTCCCAACATAATAAGATCAAAATATATTACAATTTACAAATAATAAGCTAACAAAGTAAGCAAGGTAGAATGCTAAACTAGCAAATTATATAGTTTAGGAGCAAGGCATCACAAGATTGAAAACCAAATCACTGAAAAAGGGATCAAAACCAGATCATAACAAACTGACCTTTTCACTTATAAATATCTTAAAAGCTAATACAGTTAGGAACTGAAATAGTGGAGGCATGGGCAAATCCTCCAACAAATTTTCCTGCATGCACAAAATTTACACAAAGGCTATCATGGAACAATGCAAATATTGAAGCAGAAAATTTTGATAATAAAAGAATGAAAAAGTGCTCATACTAACATCTACCATTATGTTTCCTTTCACTGTTTAAGTCTAGAGAAAAACTGGTATAAACCTTGAAATAAAATGAAACATTCCAGAACAAAGTAAAGTCTGAAAATTTGGGACAGGTGGAAAATGCAAAGGAAAAATCAATTTTATTTGATTGAAAAAAAAAAAATGAGCTCATGGTTTATAATCAACATGACTCTTACTTCATTTCTAATTATAACATAAGGCAGATGGACCAGAATAATAAACCTGAAAAGTGTACAACGAAAATCCTTGACAGATTAGATCTCCGTGCAAACACAAAGTCCAAACTAACTAGTAATCCAAGTTGAATGCTAACTACTCTTCAGGCTAATATCCTTGAATTTCAGGCACAAATACTCAGTCACACAAGGTTAAGATACTTGATTTTCGGAGTTAAACAGGACTACTCATTAGCTTAAGATCCTTGATTTTTTTTTGCTTTTTGGTGGAAAGATCCTTGATTTTCCTTGAGCCTTACATGTATTGGGGCATTATCAATCATCTTTAGAATAGGAAAAAGCAGAAACATGGAATTCAATGATGTCTTTGTTTTATTATTAAAAAAAAATGATCCTAGAAATGTCAGTGAAGGAATGAACTTAAAATTCCTTATGAATTAACTGAAATGGAGAACCCAAGTTTTAAGAAAACTAGTTTATTAAACACAAAGATGCCAAGGAAAACTCATACAAGATGAGGACATTTGACAACTACTCAATAAAGACCTAGTTGAAAAGAATTTGCCACTTGAAAGATCAAAGATTTGAACTTTGAACCAAGGGAACTCATGAAATCAGGATATATGGAGGATATTAATTCTCATAACTTAGTTTTGCAGAAGTTCTAATGGATTGCGACACTAGCACTAGAACCAATGAGAATACAAAATGATCTAGGTTACCTAGCACAATCATCAAAATAAGTTTGAACGTCTACAATTCGTAGTATGAAGCATGATGAGAGTCTAAATGAGATTAGGAATCTTTGCTTTTGATCAAAAGAGAATCCTACAAACATCAATTCAAAACCCTTGAAAATCAATCACAGATGTCTCAAACTAAGAATTGGTTCAAGTGAAAACATTAATGTTTTGAGGGCATTTGCATGATTTTGGCCACAAGCGGTATTAGAAGTTGAAATTGGAATAAACCTAGTCCAAGAATTAATTAGTAGATGTTTCTAATAAACTCCCCATAATGGGAATATTAATTTTAAAACCACCACACTTCGAAACAATTTTAAAATCTACCCTAGTTGGACTTGGACCATCCAAAGCACTTCGACTAAAAAAAAACAAATCTTCTTGTTTAAAAAAAAATGCATTGTTTTCTCTCAGGCTTTATTAAACGCACTTCAGCATATTTTTTCTATTTTCGCTCATTTTCGGGTTTTAAACTTGAACAACCATTGTGGGCCATTGATTTCACTAATGCAAGATTAAAACTTCTAATCCTAGCCATTTATGATAGGTTTAGGGTTGTGAAACATGTTTTGCTATAAAAACAATCACTAACTCTTGTTTTCAAATTAAGAACTTTTATTATCATTCTGAAATTCATTTTGCTCTGCAACTGAACTTTCAATGGCAACCGCCATTGGAGATTTGAACATACATAGTGATGCACTAAGATTCTGGTATTTCTTCTTTAACAAAGTTTGTTCATCATCTTGAGTTCTATCACATATCTCATTTCTGGTTTGTCTCGAGGTAATATCATTTTGGTTTTTCAATTTCTTGTTGTGCATGTTTTTCATATTATAGTGGCTGAGAAATCCTGTAAGAGATCATTTGAGGTTGTAATTTTTCTTTTCTTGGAGTTTGTTCCCTTGTTGAGCAAATCTCCCTTTGACAAATTGATGTATCATTGAAATCTAGCAAGTGTGCTAGTTGGGAAGATTTTCCTACGAAGGATCAGTGTTTGTATTCGGTTTGATCCCCGCCCGTGAAGCAAGATCGGTTTAGTGAAGAGTTTAGGAAATCCTAGTCAGGGAGACTAGGTAGTGAAGGTAGGCTTATTGGGAAGCCGAACCACTATAAATCGTTGTGCATTGTCCACTTTATTGCTTTCTTCATATTCCTGCGTTATTACTTGTTCACGTATATTAATATTTGAGAAAGATCCTGAAAAATCCGCCAACACCCAATTCAAACCCCCCCCCCAATCAAATGGCTTTGATTGTTCCAACTAAGGTAGATTTCAAAATTTTCAATGACACATTTAATGTAATTAATAAGATATGGGACAATTCTATTTTTTGGTTTGCACAATGGATTTGTGCATGTAAGTTTTCTAGGGGTTATAATGTCAATGAATGGGTAAGAAATAGGGAGGCCATTCTAGAATCGATGTGCTGTTGCTACTCTTTTTGGGATACCTCATCCTAAAAAGATCATTTTGTACCCAGCTATTTGCAGTTTAAATTAATATAAATACTAATGTTTCCTGTCAAAAAAAACAAAAATTTAGAAGTGGACATAGCTTCCGAGTTAACCGATTACAAGCATTTCAATAAAAACCCTAAATTAGTTTGCAAACTAAATAGTCCTCCAAAAGATATGAACCCAATTAGTTTAAATTTAAAATAGTAGCCCATCCTCTAGGAAACGGTAGTCAAGGCTCCTAGTAAATGTTCTAATCAACTCAACTCCACTAAGCCATTTCCAAACTACATGGGGTCAACTACATGAATCTGTTTCCTCCACTTCACTTTATCAAGGGCTAAGTCAACATTTAAATTATAAGTAGCTATATTTTTCTTAATTATCTTTGTCCATGTTACTTTAGGTCTTTCTCTACCTCTATCACTTGAAGTAAATTTTCACTTAAAAAAAAAAGTTAGATACATCCATTAACTCATAACTTGTATATGCTAAAAATGATTATCAAACTTGAATTCATGTGTCAACATTGAAAAATACAAATAAAAATAAAAGACCATGTGTTAAGCTTTTCAAGAATTTGATTTATAATATAGTATAGATAAAAATAAATAAATAAAGTATGGGAATGCCCTCTTTCCAGCTGGTTCCTTTCCTCCAAATCTAAATTTTAGCCCAAAGGTTGCTACAAAAACAAATCTTCTGAAAATGACCAAAATTGTCAAAGCCTTGATATCTCACACAAAATAAAACCTTCGGACAGTTACTCTAATAATATGTTCTTAAAAATTTCATATGTAAAAAATAAAACTAAATAGAAAGTTTCCAATCAAAATAGATTTGCTAAGCATAGTACGCAGACTACATATATGGGATAATACCTTCAACTGGTGCCAACAATCCCAAAAGTATTGCAGAAATTTATCTTCAGAAATTTCCAAGCTGTACAACCAATTCAAGTTAAGCTTCAGGCAAAAATGAAAAAGGACAAGGATAAATCAAAAAAAAAAAAGTTAAATTGACCACGAGCCTAATAAGTTTCTAAACTTTGAACCAAGCCTATTAAAAACACACAATTTTTTCTTACACAATCACTTGTAGTTTGGAGGACTAAGATTAGAAAGACAAAACTAAAAATTTAGAATATATTGCAATAATTTTAGTAGGAAAAATTCTTATTAGGTTAAACATGTTTTACAATCCAAAGAGTTCAAGATTTGTAGGACTAAGATCAAATACATCAAATGTAACTTTAGTTGAAATAGAAATACAAGGAGATTTAAGGATAATTTAATCCAAAATAAAAACAGGTCAGATTCTATAAGGACTAAGGAGTGCTTCCAAATATTACATAATTGACATATCCCATTTGACTTGTAAAAGAACTGATAAGATGTTTTGGACGCATACAACAAAGACTATTACACGCGATATTTAAATGCTTCCATAACAAAGAACAAGACCCCGTTAGATGTCTCATAGAGGAAAAATAGACCTTTTGACAATTAATGGAAACTATAAAGGAGGAACACTAATAACAAGTTTAGAGCTAAGAAAGAACAATATAACTACTGGTCGTAATTAAATTTTAGATTCAGCCATTAGTAAAGTGAAGTGGAGTGGTTTCATGTGGAGAACTTCATATAGTTGGGAAAATACTTCCTTGAGTTGAGTTGAGTATGGTAGATTTCAATTTGACCAACTTTGTCAGAAGCTTCGACTTGAAACATTTTGGAAAGTTTTGGCCAAAATGCATAGGTTGTCTCTGATGTGATAAATAAGAGCGATCACAATTGCATAAAATCATATGACCCGAAAGTGAGACATTTTGAAGTAACAAAATGTGGGATAATGGTATATATCTAGAATATTGGGTATAATGGACAATATTTATAGTTAAAATCTCATTAAGTGCCCATTAAGAATACAACAAAAGCCAAACACCTTGACATTAGAACCTTTTTGTGAAAACAACCATCTTGTGACTCTAGAGTTGTACAGTGTCTCACCTGTTAGATAACTTACATATTTCATACATTTTCATATTATAAATTTCATATTAAAATCAAAATATATTTAGGTTAGCTTTTTTTCATTCAAGAGTATTTGAGCCTCTTAACAACTATTCTCTCAAGATGTGTGTGAACATCCTTATGCTTACATACCTAAACTTCCATGGGGAGTCGCATGATAGAAATGGGATTCAAACTCATGAGTCCCACTTCTTGAAACATTCTTGGCCACCATGCCAACCCGAGGCTCATTAACTCTTTTTTTTAATTCTATAATTAATCAAAACATTACAATACTCATCATGTGTGGGACTCTTCTCACTTTCTAGTTCCATCTTGGGAGGCTGCTAGTAGTCTGTCTGGAGGTCATAGTGTGAGTGATCGCTGAAGAGGGTGGGGTTCCATTATAAATTGTTAGGTCCTTGTTTTTGTAAGCACCTCTTGTGCTTGTTTGTGTATTTTTTGTCAAACCTTTTTCACTTTTTATTATATTTTCTAGTTTCTTATCAAAAAAATTAAAACATTATAATAATTGAAAATTGGTTTATACAGATGATTCTCAACTTGGTCATATGACCCACTAAGCATTTTAATGCACCCACTATTTTATTTTTATAAATACCAATGTATGCTTAAGTGCTTTGACTAACAGTAAGAGATGGTGTTTTCGTTTAAGCAAGGAGTGTAAATTCGATTTCACCCTAAACTTTGATCACTTGAAATCAAAATTAATTCAAAGAAGTTTAATTGAACGGGGAGAATTTTAGCAAAGATACTAAAATATCTAGATTTAATGTAACATATGCCCAAACTAATACAAATAAACACTTTTAATACATAAAAATATCCACAAATGACCCAATAAAACTAATCTTGTGGATTGATGAAATTAGATATGGTGGCTTCTAGTCTTAATCTCTTTTTAGTGTTTTGATTTTCAATTTTGTCGTGGCTTGCTCCAAGACCATGTAGTTTGCTAGTTGCGCATTCTAACTTGCTTAATTTAGCAGTTTATTATTAAAATGATTGTTTTTCATTTTTTTATATGAGATTTAAGATCAAAAAGATCGCCCTAGGAACTCTTTCAATGTATTTTTAATTTTTTCTCATTTTAACTTTATTTCTTTCTTGACTGATATTTTTCTTGCTTCCCTTCTTCTATTTTTCCAAAAGGCATATCCCTTAAAACTACATAATAACTTGTTAGCTTCTTATTAAATTATTTTTTTTAATATTCCTATTGTTGAGTTATGAAATAAATATGATGCATAGCTTTTTATAATTCATTGAAAACAAAACATGTTGACCTCATTATCAAATTTTATCGAATTTTGTTGAATTTTTGCATTTTCTAATTCAAAAATAAACTTACATCAAATTTTATCAGATTTTGTCAAATTTTCTATTAATTTTTTGCATTTTCAAAATTACCTACACTCTTTTATTTTGACAAGTTTGACATCAACAGAATTCGACAAAAATTTGGTGAATTTCGTCAATTTTTCATACCTTGGTGTTTGGCTTAGTTGGTGCTATTTGTTTACGATTCTACCATATCATCATGTGGAGACTTTCTTCTAGATTTTCCCAATCTGTAGACCCCTACCCAATGAAACTCTTACATAACCATGCTCGATCTCTTTCCACCTTCAATATCTTCAAGAAGCTCCCTCCCTGATTTAAGAAGTTTTCATCATGGTGATGTAGTTTTTTGCATTGAAAAGCTCCATCATTACTCATTCTTGTACTTGTCAATCATGCTCGTCGTACTTCAATTTGTTCGTTTTAGTAGTTTTTCTTCTTCTTTTCATTGGCGCATTCTTTGTTAAATGGATGAAAAGTCAACAATTCACATCTTTTTTAGTGTCCCTTTACCACTTGTATCTAGGAGAATTTGTTGAGAAAGTTAGGGTTGTCATGCAGAATGACATCGAGGTGTGAGGAAACCTTCAACATCCACCTAGTGGGCAATGCCTCCCCAAAGTTCCAGAAGATCAGAAAAACAACAGTAATTGCCATGATCTAGTCAATTTGCCTTGAGAGAAAAAAGAAGCATTTTCAAAGAGTCTTATTAATAATGCCTCGGTTTTGGGACCTAATCAATTTCCAAGTTGCCTTGTGGATTTATGTAGGGAATCAAGCTACATAAGTTGGGTTCTCTAATTAACTAAAATATTGGTCTTCTATGTTGTAACCTTTTGCTTTTTAATGTTACTTTAGAGGACTCCTTTTCCTCCATCTCTTATGTCCCTAACTTTGATTTAGTATACTTTTAAATTCTAGCTTCCTACTAAAAAAACAAGAAAGAACGGTTCAGCTCAGGGCATTCCTCCTCGCATCTAACATCATTATGGAAAATGATGGTAATTAATCATAGTTGTTAAATCAAAATCAAATCAAAATCGTTGAGGGTGGGATTGTACTCAACTTGTAAATCTAATGACGAAGCATATTAGCATAAGATTTTTCTTCCTTTTTTGTAAATTACAAAAAATACTTGGAAGTCTTTTTCAAAAAAAAATCTTAAATAATTCATATTTTACTTATTTGGTTTATCTCAAACTCAAAAGTCTTCCTCCTCTTTTGTATTAAAGAATACACAATCCATTTCTTATTTCTTCCTTTGTATCTTTCTCTTAGTTCTTTGTTTCCTTTCTTTGCAATGATCTTTTTAAGAATAACTAACATCTAGCTCATTGATACAAATCCAACAGTGTTGCATATCTTTGCAACAGATGTTTCATGCTAAAACATAGCTCCACAAATAGTTTTTATTATTTGGGCACACCATAGCCATACTCCCAAATAAAATAAAAAATAAAAAATATTGCATAGAGAAAAGAAAGAAGAGAAGCAGAAAAGATCCTATAAACTCATGGTTCATGAGGTTTTTATGCTATTAAGGTCTTTTTTTTCTTGGTAGCAAGGGTGTTAATGCTATTAAGATCTTTTATTATTGTTTGTATTTATACTATTAAGCTATTGAGGTGGGAAAACCTCTGAATGGATGGAGATTGAATCAATGGTAAACCCTATGACAATTTACAATGACAACAAGGAAACAATAAATATTGCCAATAATAAGAGCATCAAGAACCACACATGTTAAGGTGCAGAGAACTAAATATGAAAATAAATCTATGGTTTGCAAAATGCAAATATACTAGGGAAGTATAAAGAATCAAAAAAAATCTTAAAAAAAGAAACTTGACTGCACAATGTTAACAAATGTTAACGTGATTGAATGGCACTTACCCATCAATGCGGAATCTCTCTCTCACGTCAATTAGGTGTGGGGAAATAAAGAGTCCAGTTCGAAAACCACATTCCCGTAAAATAGACTCAGAGAACGCACATGTTGAACCCTGAAATATGATTTATGTATGAACAAAAGCATACCAAACATATTGATTGCATACAATATGAACCTTGAGTGGACAATACAGGCAGTTAAGACAGGAAATTGCATGTGTATTAGCATTAAAATACATCTTAAAAGAATCCAAGAAGTAATTGTATTTCTGATAAACAATACAAAGTATAAAATATCCATAGTTTCTGATGCTCTTATGGAATGTTTCTACTATCAAAGGGACCCATTGAGATTTCACACCCGGAATCACTTTTCATATTTGCCAAATATATGACTGTAGGATATTGTTCAAGTATTCTTATAGCTTTAGTAATATAAGGTTCAATCCTTGAGAAGTTTTTAGGTGTTTTTTTACTACCAGAGTGCAATTTTTGACTATTTGAACCTCGAACTAGTGGGCTTAAACAAAATTCAAAGGGATTGTCCAAAGAGGTCCAAATCCATCAATGAATGGAATGTGATCCATCTCACTCAACTTTTACCCGATTTATTACTTAAAATTTCAATTAATAAGAACTTTATTATCACAAAACCGAATGTGGGCAGGGCATCAATGCTTAAATCAAGGGTTATGTGGTTTAAGGAGGGCGATGCTAACTCGAAGTTCTTCCATAAGATTATGAATGGTAGAAGGGCTGCTAATACCATCTCTAGGTTGGAGACGGATGATGGAACTATCATAGAAGAGGAAGAAGAAATAGTATCTGAAATTATTGAGAATTTTCGAGGGGCTTATTCAAATGATGGGGAACGTGTTTGGGGGGTGGAAGGAATTGACTGGTGTCCAATTAGTGCGGTGGACAGTGATGAGATCGAAAAGCCCTTTGATGAGGAGGAGGTGAGGCAAGCGGTGTTTGATTGTGAAGGGTCCAAGCTCCAGGCCCTGATGGTATGACTGTGTTTTTTCCAGAATTGTTGGAATGTCATTAAGGATGATCTCATGAAGGTGGTGGGTGAGTTCTTTCCAACGGGATCATCAATGGGTGCACAAATGAGACTTACATCTGTCTTATCCCAAAGAAGACTGTCAAGAAGGGTTGCAGATTTTAGGCCTATTAGCCTCGCCACGTCTCTACAAGATAATTGCTAAGGTGTTGGCAAATAGATTGAAGGGGGTTTTACAGGATACGATATCTGAGAATCAGATGGCCTTTGTACAAGGACGTCAAATTGTTGATGCGGTGTTGGTTGCAAACAAATTTGTGGAGCACTATCAGTCTAGAGGAAAATTTGGGGTTGTATTTAAGCTGGATTTTGCCAAAGCTTACGATATGGTCAATTGGGACTTCCTTGACTATGTCTTAAAACTGAAGGGGTTTGGTGAGAGATGTAGGAAGTGGATTCGGGATTGTTTGTGCTCGATATCTTTTTCAATGTTTGTCAATGGCCGACCAAGGGGTAAGATTGTGGGGGAGCGTGGACTTAGGCAGGGGGATCCACTTTCCCCCTTTCTGTTTACTTTGGTAGTGGATGTTTTGGGAAGAATGTTGGACAAGGCAAAGGATGCAAGACTGATTACAGGCTTTAGGAGTGGTAGAGAGAATGTGGAGGTTACTCATCTGTAGTTTGTTGACGATACACTAATATTTCTGGATAGGAGTGAGATGGGCATCAGAAATGCATCTATGGTGGTAAAGTGTTTTTGTTGGCTTTCAGGACTGGTTATTAATATGACCAAGAGTCAGCTCGCAAACATACATGTTTGCCATGATTGGTTAGGGGAAATGGCGGATCAACTTGGGTGTGCCACTACTTCTTGGCCTATGAAATATCTGGGGATGCCTTTAGGAGGTAACCCCTCCAAGATGGACTTTTGGGAACCAGTGGTCTCCAAGGCTTCGAGGAGATTGGATGGATGGCAGAGGAGTTTTCTCTCTAAAGAGGGAAGACTTACATTAATTAAGGTAGTGTTGGATGCTCTCCCAACTTACTACTTATTGGAGTTCAGGATTCCAGTTAAGGTGGCAAATAGAATTGAAAAGTTAATGAGGGACTTCTTGTGGGGGAATGACGATAGATCGAAGGGTTCTCACCTTGTGGCATGGGGTATTGTGCAGACGAAGGTTGAGCAAGGAGGCTTGGGCATTGGAGGTTTAATAGATAGAAACAAAGCTTTGATTGGGAAATGGTTGTGGGGGTTTCCAACGGAGAAGGACCGTTTGGGTAAGGGTTATATGTAGTAGGCATTGCCACGGGATAATCTGAGGGATGTTAGAATTGCCAATAGAGAGCCACTTAGAGGAGTCCTTGGAAATTCATTTCATCTGTTTACTATTTGTTATCGCCCTTGGTTAGACTCAAACTTGGCAAGGGTGACTCTATTCGTTTGTGGGAGGACATATGGTGGGGGAATGACACCTTCCAAGTTCCAAGTATTCTTCCCTAACCTCTACCGCCAATCAACTCTTCATAATAAACCTATTAGTGATTTTGTGAGGAGTATGGAGGATACTTCTTTGTCTTGGGATCTTCATTTGGGTAGGCTTATCTCTTCTAGAGAGGAACGGGACGTTTTGCCTTCAATTAGTATGCTTGTCGGGTGTCATCTATCTGGGGATGATGACAGCAATACATGGCCATGGGAGTCTTCAGGTATATTCTCCACTAAATCATTTCACGCAACTATCCTTAATGTGTCCATTGATTCTCCATTCACTCATCATAATCTAGTTTGGAAAAAATGGGTGCCATCAAACGTTAAATTCTTGGGATGGGTGGCTTATCATGGGAAAATGAATACAGGCGATATGGTACAAAAAAGGTTTCCATATATGAGTCTTTCCACATTTTGGTGTTACCTTTGCAAACAGGAGTCGGAGTCTGTGGCACATGTGTGTTGGCAATGCCCCTTTGCCAAGGAAGTTTGGAGTATATGGTGTTATCACTTCCCAGTTATGGGTGAGGCGGATACAGGAGGTGAAAATATAAATTGTTGTGGAGAAGAGCAAAATCTGTGGAATTTATTTCCTTTAAGGATTTATTTCTTTTAAGGAAAGATGATAATTCTATGGGATATATTTCTCTTAAGGTTTATTTCCTTTAAGGATTTATTTCCTTTAAGGAAAGATGATAATTTTACTAGTCGTTTTATTTAGCAGTTACTAAAATTGTAATTATAGCTATATGTGTGCATAGCCCTGTATGTCCATATATATGGTGTCCCTCCATTAAGGCATCATTAAGAATAAGAAAATATTTCCTCTCTTCTCCCGTGGACGTAGGCCTTAGAGCCGAACCACGTTACATTTTTGTATCTTTTATTAGTATTTAACATGGTATCAGAGCTTTAAGCTCGTACAACTGAAAAAAATTTCTTTTCTTCCAACCTTCATCGTCGAAATTGTTTTCCTTTGGCCTTCATTGCCGGAACCTTCCTCGTTGGCCTTCATCGCCATTATTCGTGTTGCTGATTGGTGCGTACGTCTTCATCATTGGTACTATATCACCCTCGACTACTGCATCTTCCTCATCGGCACTGTCGATATCCTAATCGCCGTCGACGCCTTCGTCTCCATTGCTACTGTGTTTCAGTCGCCGCCGCTCGAACCCACCATTGCTAATCTTTGACGTTGCTACTGATCTTCGTCGTCTCTCGCGCATCTCTCTCACATATCTCTCTTGCGCACCACTACATCACTGCATCACTGCAAATCTCTAATCTCCATCGCCATCTGCAGCTCCAGGGAAAAAGAAAAATGTCGGTTACTTCCGAAACAGTTGCAGACTCCCCGGTGCCACACGGATTCAGCCAAGACAACATTGAAAGATTGAAATCTTTGCTTGGCACACTGGACAAACCCTCAGGTACCTGTTCATTGGCCCATTCAGGTAACTTTCCTATTTCTATTGGATTTAACGTCTCGGATAAGTCTTTGCTAACTCTTGGGTTATAGATTCTGGTGCTACTGATCACATGACCAATTCCCCCAATATATTTCATACCTACAGCCCATGTCCTAGTAGTCGGAAAATAGCCACAGCTGATGGATCCTTAACCACAGTTGCTGGTATAGGTGATGTTCACATCAGCCCCACCCTTACACTCAGAAATGTTCTTCATGTTCCTAAACTATCTACTAATCTTATCTCTATTAAAAAACTGACCCATGATCTGAGTTGTAATGTAACCTTCTTCCCTACTTACTGTGCATTTCAGGCCCAGGACTTGGGGACGATGATTGGACATGCTAAGGAACAGGACGGGTTGTATTACCTTCAGACATCAGTACATCCTATCAAGAGTAACACTTCATTTCTCTCCGAGCACAAATTTTCCAATAAAGAAAAGCTACGGCTTTATCATCGCCACCTTGGCCATCCTTTTTTTCGAACCCTTAAAATCATGTTTCCTTTTATGTTTAAGTCTCTCAATGTTGAAGATTTTCATTGTGAAGTGTGTGAACTTGCGAAACACAAGCGTATATCTTTTCCACTTAGTAATGAAAGAAGTTCAGATCCTTTTGACCTCATTCATAGTGATATTTGGGGTCCCTCTCCAATACCTAATGTTTCTGGAGCGCGATGGTTTGTGTCCTTCACTGTTGATTGTACTAGAGTCTCGTGGATATTCTTATTGAAACAAAAATCCGATGTGAGCTTTGTTCTTCCTACCTTCCATAACATGATACACACCCAGTTTGGTGCTAAAATCAAGAGATGTCGATCTGACAATACTATAGACTATTTTAATCAAACATTGACCAATTACCTCCAAAACGAGGGGATCCTTCATGAATCATCCTGGGTTCACACCCCACAACAAAATGGAGTTGCTGAAAGAAACGGCCATCTGCTTGATACAACCTGAGCCTTTTTATTTCTGAATACTATGCCTAAGTCCTATTGGGGGGAAGCTGTCTTTACTGCAACACAACTTATTAACCGCCTACCATCCCGGACTCTTGGTTTCAAAAGTCCTATGGAAAAGCTATGTCAATTTTACCCTAAGCTCAAAATCTCCAATAATCTTATAGCTAAGATATTTGGGTGTGTATCATTTGTCCATGTTCACCAACCCAACAAGGGGAAGTTGGACCCCAGAGCTCTCAAGTATGTTTTTATCAGATACTCTTCCACTCAAAAGGGATATAAATGCTATCATCCGCCATCAAAGATATTCTTTGTCTCTGCCGATGTCACTTTCTGTGAACTTGAGCCCTATTTTTCCGCTCCTCCTCTTCCAGGGGAGAGTGTCATCATGGAAGATAAGGATCGGAACTCCCTTGATAACCCTTTTGATCTTTTTGGCCCCTTTAACCTCCAACAAACTAAACCCGAATCTCCTACACCCTCTGTACCCAATGGCGAACCTAAGGATCGGATGACTGGACAAATGTACTCAAGGAAGAAAGTTGCAGCTCCTGAACCGATGCAAGTTCAAGAATCTAAACCAATCCCTGAAAATGAGGTAACAAATTCTGAACCCTCCTTACAAATTTCATTAGTTCCTGAAACTAACAATGATCTTCCCATTGCCATTAGAAAAAGGGCACAAGGGAATGCACTAAACATCCCTTGTATCCACTATCTCATGTTGTATCCTTTGAGAAGTTCTCACAAACCCATAAGAGTTTCCTTACCAGCCTAAATAATATCCAGACTCCTACGTCATTATCCGAGACTTTATCTAATACAAATTGGAAACAAGCTATGAATGTGGAAATGAAAGCCCTGGAGAAAAATACAACATGGGAGTTGGTAGACTTGCCTCCAGGAAAGAAACCTGTTGGATGCAAATGGGTTTATAGTAAAATACAAAGCAGATGGGTCCCTAGAGCGCTACAAGGCAAGATTAGTAGCCAAAGGATATACTCAGACATATGGTGTGGACTACCAAGAGACATTTGCTCCAGTTGCAAAAATGAATACTGTGAGACATCTTTTGTTATTAGCAGCTAATTATGACTTGGATCTGCAACAATTTGATGTAAAGAATGCATTTTTACATGGGGATTTAGAAGAAAAAATCTATATGAAAGTGCCTCCAGGATTTGGCACCACTGATAAAGTGTGTTAATTGAAAAAGGCCCTGTATGGACTTAAACAATCTCCGAGGGTCGGTTTGCCAAAGTAATGACAAACATGGGATATAGACAAAGCCAAGGAGATCACATTTTGTTTATTAAGCACTCGACTTCAGGGGGAGTTACAGCTATATTAGTGTATGTTGATGACATCATCATGACAGGAAACAATGAGAACGAGAGACAAAATTTGAAGCAGTGTTTGACCGAGGAATTTGAGATCAAGGGACTAGGGAGATTGAAATACTTCCGAGGGATTGAAGTGGCACACTCTAAATAGGGAATCTTTATTTCTCAACAGAAATACATTACAGACCTTCTTAAAGAAACAGGGAAGCTAGCATGCAAACCAATGAATACTCCTATTGATCTTAATCACAAGTTTGGAGAAGCTGAAGAAGCGTTGACTGTTAATAAAGAGATGTATCAAAGACTAGTAGGAAGACTCATCTATCTCTCTCACACAAGACCTGATATTGCATATGCGGTGAGTGTAATAAGTCAGTTCATGCACAATCCTAAAGATATTCATTTGCAAGCAGCTAATCGCGTTCTACAATAACTTAAAGGGACTCCAGGACAGGGCATCTTATTTAAACGACACACAGGAGTGGTTCTTGAAGCATAAACTGATTCAGACTATGCTGGTTCAGTAGTTGACAGAAGATCAACTACTGGATATTGTACGTTTCTTGGTGGGAATTTGGTGACATGGCGAAGTAAAAAGCAGAACGTAGTGGCCAGATCTAGTGCTGAAGCAGAATTCCGAGCAATGGCACAAGGGGTTTGTGAGCTATTATGGTTGCAGATAATTTTGACAGATTTGAAAATACACTGGGATGGCCCTATGAGACTCTATTGTGACAATAAATCTACAATTAGCATTGCCCATAACCCAGTTCAACATGATCGAACCAAGCATATAGAGATTGATAGACACTTTATTAAAGAGAAGCTTGATAGTGGGTTGATCTGTACTCCATATGTGTCTACCAATAATCAGCTCGCCGATGTGCTCACTAAAGGGTTAAACCATACTGCATTTCAAGCAAATGTTTCCAAGCTGGGAATGGTGAACATTTATTCACCAGCTTGAGGGGGAGTGTTGTGGAGAAGAGCCAAATCTGTGAGATTTATTTCCTTTAAGGATTTATTTCCTTTAAGGAAAGATGATAATTCTGTGGGATTTAATTCTCTTAAGGTTTATTTCCTTTAAGGATTTATTTTTTTTAAGGAAAAATGATAATTTTAGTAGTTTTATTTAGCAGTTACTAAAATTGTAATTATAGCTATATGTGTGCATAGCCCTGTATGTCTATATATATGGTGTCCCTTCATTAAGACATCATTAAGAATAAGAAAATATTTCCTCTCTTCTCCTGTGGACGTAGGCCTTGGAGCCGAACAACGTTACATCTTTGTGTCTTTTATTAGTATTTAACATAAATATATTTCCTTTTATGGATAGTGTTCAAGCTTTATGGAGAGAACACTGGAATGTGGTTTGTTCATGTGTCACTTGACAAAAATAATACCAAAAACACCCATGTGCTTGATAAAATTTTCACATGCAAGGCCTTAAACTTTTCAAGTCATGCATTGGGCACTTTTGTGGTCCAATAAGAGCACAACATGTGTGCACAGTGATGTGACATGTCAAGTTTTCTCGATTTGCTTGTCCGCTCTTAAAAAAATTTAATTTGTGTGCTACGTATTCGTTTGACTTCCGATTTGGACATAGTCAATTGCATTGGACTCATAGCGTCATCCTGATCGATTTGATGTCAATTTTATACTAAAATTCTTAATATTTAAAAATTCGATATTTCGACCCTTTTAAATTGTCTAAGAATTACGCGCAGGAAACGACTGACCCAAAAATACATGACTGATCATTTCGGGTCGAAAATGAATAATAGGTGTCTAATACTTAGTGAGATGTCTTCTCAACTCAAAAGTTAGTGAAGACTAAGTCGGGTTGGTTAATGGCCCCACGGCAATATAGCAAGGACTTAAATAGCCGACAAGATGTCACAAGTTCTGTGGTCTTTGTGGAAAAAGACGCATAGACGCCTGTTCCATGACGAGTTCTGTTCGGCAGTCAAAGTTTGGGAGAACTCTCATTTTTTAACGTCTTTTTGGGTGGCCAATTGTAACTTGTCAAATGGGTACCTTTTAGGAGATTGGCTTTGAGAGTGGGGCAAATTTGTAGAAGTGTAGTTGGGCGTTTTTTTGTACTTGGTGTACAGTTTTTTGTATTTGTTTTTTCCTTTACACACATATATATACTATCTTTTAGTTTCTTTTTAAAAGAAAAAAACAAAACTGAATGCGGACTAAAACTGCAATAAAGCACCACCCTCATACAATTTTGCAATAGAACTAACTCGAAGAGTATTTTAAAATAATAATTAAGTCTAATTTTGAATACAATCAAGTAGATGTAGTTTATACTCAACGCAACTAAGCCTTTTTCCCAACTCAACTGAAGCGGATGTAGTTTATATTAAAGAAATTCACATCCACCAAACTGCACACAAAAATACTCATCATTTGATCAAATAGAATAAGACATCGACACTCTTAATAATAATAACTCAAATGACTCTTAACTTCAAACCCCTAATGTTCAACTTCCTAGTCTTGGTCGGCACCCTTATTACAATTTTTTTGAAACGAAACTAGAAGTATTATATTAAAAATAATAAGCTAAACAATGTACAATGACAATGCAGAAAGAGGGCGATGAGTCTTCTAATCCACTTAAGCATATACAATGATATTCCAATCTCTCACCCAATAGCTAATAGAGTATCCCTTTAGACAATTTGTTGTATGCAACCCGAAAAGAAGCAAGCAAATGTGAAGGCTCCCATGTCCACTCCACCGATCTCTCTTCATTTTCAAAGACTCCTATTTCTTTCTTTCCAAACCGACCAAAACACCCAAGACAAACCACCTTCCAATGTTCATGCCACGTTGGTCAAATAGAATCCATGTATGGAAATATGTTAATCCCTTGCATTCTATCATTCTCCCCATTTACAACTGGGAAATGACAACGCCATCCATCTCACACAGCTTGGACGAACGACCACTTGCAACAAATATGATCAATTCTTTCCAAAGCCTGTCTGCAACAGGAAACACCAATGTGGTGAAATGCGCATGTAGGCATTCTCCGTTGTAAGACGTGACTTATATTCAGCTTACTAAGAGTAGTTACCCATCCCAAAAATTTGACTTTTGTGGGCACAAATGCTTTCCAAATGAAATGGTGCTAAGTAAAAAGAGGCAACCTTGGATTATCAAGAAGAAGGTCATTAAAGATTTGTTTGAAAACATCCCAAAAGGGTCCGAAGGCCAAACTACCATATGCTCATCATCCAAAAGATGACATCCCTCTTGTAGGCTAACTAGGGAAACTACCTCCTCTTCTTCTTGCAAAGAAACATTTCTACCCAGATGAAGATCCGAAGACAACAAATTCCCAACACTTGAAACTCTCACAAAGTTTGAAATGGACTTATTGTGGAATGTTGAAAGGGGATATAGGTTTGGGAAGAGAGTTTGAAAGGTAGAGTTCCCACACCAAAGGTCCTCCCAAAATTGAATTTTCTCGCCATTTCCAAGTTTAAGTCAAAGCCAGGGTAGAAGGATAGGTTTGATTGATGCAATAAACTTCCATGGGCTCCAATAGGTAGCTCTAAGGGAGAGGTCAGCATCCCTAATGTTGTTCCATAAGCCATGTCTGCTCCTAATCACCTTCCACCACAAGTGATCTTGCTCCCTCAGAAAGGGCCATAGCCATTTCCTAGCCAATGCAACATTTCTTACAGCAATGTTTCCAATAGCTAGTCCCACTTGCTCCACCTTCCTCTGAATGATGTCCTAGGAAACCAGATGAGAGCTCCTATCCTTCTCCTCCCTCTTCCATAGAAAATCCCTAATCAATTTTTCCAATAGGGCCACAATTTTCTTAGGCAACCTAAAAACTGGTAAATAGTACATGGGTAAAGCCTCCAAAACTGCTCAAATCAAAGCCAGTCTACCACCTTTAGATAGAAAGCTTCTCCAACCATCAAGTCTTCGAGAGACCTTAGATACCAGCAATTCCCAAAATTCCAATTTTGTTGGATTCCCATCCAATGGCTTATGCCTAGAGATTTTAAAGGCCAAGAAGCACAGGAGCACCCTTATTACAAATTTACAACTTCATGTTCAAATTCAAACCACCAAGATAAAATGACACCATAGAAAACCCAAAAGTTATTAAATTTTGAAATACTCCACGCTTGATAGCTCTTTATGGCCAATTTCCTTGTCATGGCCTATCAAATAGCTAAGAGTGAGCAAACCAGACTTGCAGATTTATGATATGGTGTTAATGATCATTTTTTTAGGCAGATCAGTTCATCAATAAGATTCATATCTAGAAACAAAGTTTCTTGTTTCTTCTCAAAAAAAATTTAAAAAATAAAAATAAATGAAAATCATTCAAAGTATTCAGTTCATAAATAACGCTTTTTCTTTCTAGTTTTTCCTTCATACATCATGCATCCAATAACCATCATGGTAAAATTACCAAAATGTTCTACAATTTCCCACATAAAAGCTTTTTCAACAAAATGCTGCAGCAGTTTCATTTTTTTTTCTTTTGACAACGAGGGAAGTTAACAACAATCCAGAATTTGCTTCCACCCTCTAAGCCACTCCCCCAAACCAAGACCCATAGCAATCCTAGAAACACTAACCAAAAGTGAAGCCCAAAAATGACAGGCAGCCCACACATCCACCCATTCCCCATCCCTCCCCTCAAAAATCCTGCATTGCAACAATTTCATTAGAATACACAAGTTTTAGAAAACGGTTTTTATCCAATGTCAAGCCATTGAGACCAAGTTGATAAAATCTAATTCGTGTCACTTTGATATATGATTTCTTAGAAGAATGGCATGAAACACCTTTTAGCAGATAAGGCAGCCCTTTCATTGACATGACATGACTCATTTCAATCTGACTTGATTCACCATGTGAGTTAAATCCGATGCTATCAAAATTTTTAAAAGGCCTTTGAAATGATATATATGATGTCTAATTTCAAGTTTCTAAATTTTGTTTGCAAAAATGCCATAGATGAAGAATATAATAATCTAAACCCTCCAAGATGCAAATAAGTGTGACTACGCACCATGTAATGAGGTACTGATTAAGAAGATTCAAAGAATAACAGTACCTATAGGTTAAGAAGGATGTTAAGAAGGCCTTTAGATGACACCCTATATCACATATGTTAGGTGGTTACTCAATCTAGCAGCCCTATATTTGCCTAGACAACTATATCTATTCCAATCATAAAAACAATACCTATTCCAATCATGAAATTTATAAACATATCCAAGCCCTAAATAAAAAAAATGGCATATCCAAAGAGGCTCCTACCACTGCAAGCTTTCAAAGGGTTTTTCTGTTAATGATTGGTTGAGAAATTGGGAGAGTATTGTATTTGGCTAAGCAGTCTAGAGGATTTTTTGCCCTCTAGCCAATGTATTATTGTATATTGTACATCATTTATTTATAATATTATACATTCTAGTTTCTTTTAAAAAATTTTTTTTTTTTTTTTTTTTATAACCGAGGGTATCCGCGTGTCTGGTTCCGACTAATCCCTTGGGCCCCTAGTTGCTCGAGCGGGAGAAGCCCCTAGTGGTCAACGCTAGTGGAGAGTTGAACTCATGACCTCGTTTCCTGAGACAGGCGCCCCGAGCCACTCAACCAACCGAACATTGGTTTAAAAAAAAATTGATTATCGATTTCTCCTTTTCTTATTCTCCTTCCTTTTCTGCCCTCTTCTTCTTCCCCTTCTTTTACTTCTTCTCTTCTTATTTCTTTCCATTCTTCCTTTTCTCATCACAGACTCACAGTGTTGCATCAAAGGCCTATATAATTTATATTATTTTCCTAATTCAACTGCTTAGTAGTTGTGTTAAGAACATATGTTAAGATGCATGAGCTGCATGACAAGATCCATAGTCTCCAACATGTCTCAAAATCCATTCTTTCGGAATATCAAAAGGATGAACACATTTGGCAGTCCCCAGTTTAGAAAACTATAATTCCTCATACATTCATCTAAGGGTGCACCCAGTGCGCAAGGATCCCACCATTGTGTGGTGTGAGAAAGGGGCAATGTATGCAGCACAAAAATCAAAATCACTAGTCAATTTGGTCAATCCTACAAATCACCAAAAATCAATTCGAATCAGGTTCCTAAATCATTACTTGTGAATCGCAAGTGAATCAGTCTAGATCAATAGTGAATCATTCTTAATCATATCAAGTCGTAGCAAATCACAAGTGAATCAGATCAAATGCGTTTGAATCATAATGAATCGATTAGAATATTAATTAACTAAATTATCACTAATACTCATAACTATATGGATATTTAATATAGAAAAATATATTATCAGCATTTATATTGTGAATCTTAAGATTCATTGACACGAACCCCTATTTGATTCATCAAGCCCCAAAACGATTAGATTCCAATTCACAATTCTAATAATAATGGTACACAGCCCTTGCTTCCACATTGGAAAGGCAATATCTTGATTTGACCCCATGACTTTTAAGTTACAATGGCACAACCTCAACCGTTGCACCAAGGCATGCCGGTCAAATTTCACCTGAATATTTTTATCATTAAAATATGATGATGCACAATGACAGGCTTGACAGCATCTTAGCATTCAGCTTCCCTATGTCAGTTATCATAAAAGAGCATGCAAGTGACAGTTTTCTTGGCTCTTGGGTACTATAGAAAATTCAGTGGTAGCATCATAATGGATGTAGTGTTATTAAGGCACACCCAGGCGCCCACCTCAAGGCAAGGCGTGCCGCACAGGAACATCAAAGAGGCGTGCGCCTCTTTGCACCTCGAGCCCAGGCGCAAAGCGTAGGAGGCACACGCCACTTTGATGCCATTTTTTTTTTTTTTTTTTGGTTGATTGGTTGATTGGTTTTTTATTAGTGAATAATAACATTATAAAACTAATAAAATATGATTAAATAATATCATTATTACATCTTAAAATACAAAACACAAGAATTGGCTTGCTTGCCCTAATCTAAAATCAAAAGCAAGAGGCATTCCTTCTTCTTCATTTTTTTGTTCCAACGGCAACAAGGAAGATAGGGTTCGAGGGAGCATTCTAGTTTCCAGCAGCAGCCTTCTTTTTCTAAAACAGGTATGCTTTTCTTCCTTCTTTCTTTCTTCACGTTCTGCAAGCAACCCCTGTTTTTTTTTTTTTTTGTAATGATCCCCTTCTTTCTTTCTTTCTTTCTTCTTCTTCTTTCTTTCCTTCTTTCTTCACGTCCTGCAAGCAACCCTTTTTTTTTTTTTTAACAGTCCCCTTCTTTCTTTCTTCTTCTTCTTCCTTCCTTCTTTCTTCTTCTTCTTCTTCTTCTTCTTCTTCTTCTTCTTCTTCTTCTTCTTCCCCTGCTGCTCATGCTGCTTTTTTTTTCTGTGTGGTTTGCTGCTGCAGTGCTGAGCAGAGCTGTTGCTGTTGCAGCAGCTCTCCTCAGCCCCTCCTTCCTCCTTCTTCTTCTCCTTTTGCAGCAGTAGCAGCAGTAGCAGCAGAGCAGCTTCTTGTTGTTGTTGCTGCTGCTTTAAGAGGAGGGGGAGCGTGCAGCAGCAGCTTCTCTACTACTTCTTCCCCCCATCCACTTCCCCCTCCACTTGTAGCTTGCTAAAACTGCTACTGCTGCTGCTGCAAGAGGAGGGGAGGAGGATGAGTGACACTAGTTCCTATTTCCTAATAGAACTTTGAAATTTTGAAATTTGAAATTAAATATGATCATGTAATGATGACTAATAGATTGATGAATTTGCCAATTTGGGAAGTTTGAAACTTTGAAAGTTTGAATGTTACCATGCTCATAGCCTCATTCTTTTGATTATATAGTTATATTATATGATGCTATGCAACTTATGTGTTATAATATGATATAAATTTGTTTTATTTAATGTCTAGTTTGCTTATCTTTTGATTTTATGGTTCATTGATTGATAATAAATTTATAAAAAAATGTTTTTGCATTTTGGTGCCTTGCGTCACTCGGGCGCGTGCCTCACCTTGCGCCTTGCGCCTCAGGCGTCAGAGGGTTCCCTCGCCTTGAGTGCGCCTTGTGCCCTTAATAACACTGGATGGATGTTTACGCACCATACTAGGATCCATGGTTCTTTATTTACTAGCCTCTCCTCTTGGCATGTGCTAAGCTATTACCAAGTACCAACCACTAGAAATTTGCAATTCCAATTTGTTTAGAGGCCTAATTGTTAACTCTATTTAGCCTATATTTCTACTTTAAAATGAATCTCTATTTGTAGTAGGGGTTTAATCTTTAATAAAATAAGCTAAAACTTTTTGCTTATTCTTGTAGAGATGATACCTCTACTTCAATTAGAGGTAGAAAAAAATATATATATCTTTTGGTGAATATTTTCATTACCCTCTAACTTTTTTAGAGGCTGCAAGTAAAGTTAAAAAACACCACCTAGTTCCATGGATTTTTCAACAAAGCGTAGGCAATGGGCTCCTTGAATGAACGATGTCACAGCGTCCTAGGGGCAACAAGTAAATTAGGCCCTGAAGCATCATCAACACATATTGACTGATCTTTTAAGCCATGTATCATTGTAATTGTTTCACATACAATGAATGAATCAGAAAGGGGAAAGTGGATCATGCTTTAAGGCCAAAATCGTACTTAGTCTTGCAATCCAATTGATTGGATTGTCTCCTAAGAGAATTGAATACTGCTTTTTATGTGAATTTCCATCATTTAAGCCTCTATATGCCTTCATTGATGTTCAATCATGCCCTGATGGGTTTAATGCGTAATGCTTGCAGTCAAATGAGATGATGAAATTAATGATTCAACCCTAAAGTCAACTCCTGATCTGATTGAGAACAAGTAACTGATATCTAGAGCCTTCTTGGGGGTGCACAAGCCTAGCATCCTTCTTCTTTATATCTTGTGGTCAAATGTTGATTGTCATATACTATGGATCGTATTTGTCTGATACAAGTTATTATCCAGCAGCTGACAAACTAACAAAACAGAGAGGAAGATCATTCCAAGGCAACCATCCTGGCATAACCAACAAAAAAAGGGCAGCCCGGTGCACAAAGCTCCTGCCTATGCAGGGTCTTGGGGCCATAACCAACGACCAAGAGCGAAATTACATTACTCATCTTTCTCTGTACTCTTCTTTTCTACATAAGTTTTTCACCAAATCCCATACTATTCATTGTCAGATACTCAGATTAAGCAGTATATTAGAGCATAACCACAGTTCATAAAATCCTAAGTGCCAAATAAGTAGGTATGCAAATCCATGATGATCTTTTGTATTCATTGGAAGAAAGTTATGAATTTTTCTATTGTTAAAAAACACAAGAACAACTAAAATAGCTGACACAAAGAGCATATAAAAGGAAAGAATCACATATGGCCAGAAATGAAACGAAAGTGTCATATAAAGAGATAGTACAGACTGCTACCTTTCCTTTAGTTCCAGCCACATGTATAATTTTTAGCTGAGAGATATGTTCCTCGATGCCTAATATCTGTAGACAAAAGAATGAATTTTTACCAAAGGATTACACGCAAGAAATAAAACAAAAATGGAAATTTAACATGCTAATAGTATTAGAGTTGCATTATCAGACTTCTGAATTGAAAGCATCTCAATACATGCAACAAGGACAAAAAGCATATGATTCTAGTGTATGACACCACACCTACACTGATCAAATACAAAATATTCATCCTATACAATTACCAAATACACAAGACTAGCAATACTATCTTGTGGTTTCTGTTTTGTCAATATCCAACAAGGACAAGGAATATCAGTCTTGGCAGAGATCAAGATATAGAATTTGCTAGACTAAATGTTTTATTTAAGTAATTTAAACAAAGTAGTTAAATATAAAATAAGAGGTGCTAAACTTAATAGTCCTGAGAAAATGCACGGTAGAGATCACGAGAATACGACCATATAAGATCCTATAACTCATTAATAGCTCTGAAGGTCCAATTGGACAATATCATCAACTACCAATAGCTTAATATGTGAGTTCTCCAAACATTGTGTTCTTCTTATTTTATTAGCAATAATAAATGTGAACTGTATTACGTGTTCATGCTACCGTGTTTGGTCAAGATACTCCAGTTTATCATCAAGTATCATTGTGAACCGCATCACATCTTCTTATGTGCTTCGTATCTTATTTAAAAAGAGTAAATGTGAACTGCATTACTATTTAGTTACATGGTCAAGACTCTCCAGTACATGATTGTCGATGACTTTTCTCATGCTACTTTGGTTATCTTTCAATGTGAAAGGTGAAGGTTTCATTCCTCTTTCAAAAAATTCCACAACATGATTCACACCTAATTTGAAAAACCAAAAAAATAACTCATACAATGGAGAAGAATGTATGTCTACAAAGTCCGCATTTTATCGTGATTCTCAAACAATAAAAGTATTACTTAAATTTTATAAGTAACCATAAAAAAAAATAAGAGTTACATATGCGTCCTCAAGTATTAAGTAACCATAAGAGTTCATTGCTGATGTTATTCAAAGGAAATTTTCCTCTTGCTACCTCTCTCCAAACTGGTGTTGCCTCTGCAGGAATGGAATGGAGTCGATTGACCATTTGGTTGAGGACTGCGTTTATGTGAAGAGCATTTGGGATAGATGAAAGTGGAGGTGTCAGTTGCTTGTTACTCCAACAAGACAAAATCCTTTTTGTTTCCCCTCTGCTGATGCTATGCAGCCAAAGCTGATGAACTACTGGGGGGTCCTATTTTTTGCAATCTTACGGTGTATATGGAAAGAAAGAAATGCTAGAATTTTTTATGATGTCTGTAATGGGGATGATGTTATATGGAGTAATTTTGTTTTTTGGTTCAGTACTTGGGTGAGCAGTTGCAAGTTGCCTTTAGGGTACTCAGTTGGGGATTGGGTTAGGAGCAGGGACTCCATTTTATCGTCTTTGAAATGTCTTTTGGGGACACCTCGTCCCCAGGGGCCTGTTCTTTTGTTTTTTTTTTTGGGCTACTACCACCTTTTTATGATATTAATATAATACTACGTTTCCTGTCAAAAAAATATATATAAACCATAACATTGCAAAATTTAATAGGTTCAAAATATATAAAAGTAAATTGTTTAGCAAATTATGAAAGATACATAGATTTTCCCAACATTTGGGTAAAAAATTCTCCAAACTTCTCTAAGATGATGAATTTTTAATAAAATTTTTCTACATCAAAAATTGGACTTTCTTGAATTAATTTCAAGTTTTTAGTGGGTGAAATTTAGGATAATTGAATATTCGACCCATCCCTGCACATCAAAATACACAAATTAGCAACTTGGTATCATGCACAATATTGGTAAGTTGTTGCCTAGGCAATAGCAGGATACCCAAGCATTTTTATAATTCCATGGTTTAGGCAACCAGTCATGTAGGCAATATTTCTTAAGGTAATTAGTTTTTTTTTATAAGAAACAAAGAAGACTATTATATTAAATAGGAAAAAAGAGATACAATGAAAAGGAAGAGCATTAGAGCACCAGTAATGCGCAGCCTTCTAGGAATGAAGGGGAAGGTCCCACCCTCTCAACCACTCATTAAGACCAGCCTTTAGAAAGTTTACATACAGAAACTCACTTAGACGCTTGAAAAAATGAAGACTCTCAAACTTTTTCGACATTGTTATCCTTCCCTTCAAAAATTCTTTTGTTTCTTTCCTTCCATAAACACCATAGAACCACGAAGGCACTGATCGTCCAATACTTTTTGAGCCCCTGTTGTGGTAACTGATGGCAAGAAAGTAACTCACCAATGTTGTTGAAGACGAGCAAAGGAAACTGAAACATAGCACTCCACTTCTCCCAAATCGAATTCGCAAATGGGCATTGAACAAAGACATGGTTGGCAGATTCATATGCATTTCTGCACAAATAGCACCAATGAGGAGAGATGGCCATGTAGGGCAATCGGCGTCGGAGCATATATGCAGTATTCACCCTCCCCAAGATAGCAAGCCAACCAAAAATCTTGACCTTAACCGGTATCGAGGCTTTCTAGATTGTGGAATGGAGAGGAAAAGGAGGGGTGGGTAGTGTGACATTGGACAAGGCAATTGAAAAGAGACTTGGTTGTAAAAGTTCCATTATGGTCGAGGGTCCACCACCTCTTATCATTGTTACCAAATAGCCTAATGTCAGCTAAAATAGATGTGAGGAGGTTAAGATCTGAAATCTCTATTTCAGTTGAGTTTCAGAAGAAAGAAAGATGCCTAGGGGGGGATCATTGGTATGAGATAAAAAGGCCGATATGGGTTGATTGCGAGTAGATGACAGTGGGTAAAGGAATGGGAACAAAGCGAAGAAGCTTGTGGGCCTGCACCCGGTGTCTTCCCAAAAGCGAAATGTGTTACCAGTTCTTGCCTTGAATCTTACATGAGGAGAGAAAACAGGAAGAAGAGAGTGAATAAATTTCCAAGGGGACCTAAATGTAGATCTAGCAGCCAACTCAGCATCTTGGTTGTTAGTGCACAACCCGTGTCTACTTTTAATAACTTTGGCCCATAAACTGTCTTTCTTAGGGGAACCTCCAAAGCCACTTAGCAGTCAAGGCTTTGTTCCAATTAATAATATTGCCAATCACCAGCCCCCCTTAATCAATTCTTTTCTGAATTTTGTTCCAATACATAAGATGACCTCCTGAGCCTTCTTCGTCTCCTTTGCATGAAAAGTTCCTCATTTTATGTTCAATCAGAGAAGCTACATTCTTTGGGTCTTTAAATATTGAGAGGAAATAGGTTGGAATTGCACTAAGGACTGCTTTCAAAAGTGTGAATCTACCACAACTTGAAAAAAAGCTTATTTTCCATCCATCAAGTCTTTCAGAGATTTTTGCGAGCACAAGATCCCAAAAGCTCAAATTGCATGGACTTCCCCCTAAAGGCAATCCTAAGAAGGACATGGGCCATTAACCCCCCATGCAGCCACTAAGTTGAAAGAGACCCTGTATCTAAGTTGAATTTATATTTATGCCCAACACTTGACTTTTTGACATATTCACTCTAAGACCTGACGCCCTACAAAAGCAATTCAGTGTCTTAAGAGTATTGAGGAAGCATTCTCTATCATTTTTGAGGAAGAAGATGGTGTCGTCTTTGAATTGTAGATGGGAAATATGGATTCTTTCCTTACCCACCTGAATTCTTTAGGTAATTAATAAAATGCCAAATTTTCAAATGTAGTCCAATTGAGAGCCCTATTTGAAATAAGATTCCAAGAATCCTAATAAAACTAGAGATCCTTTCTTTAAGAAGAAACAAGATTTTATTAGAATAAAAGAAAAAGAGAAAGCATACAAAAGGTTGCCATGAGGGGCCTCAACTAGGACATGAGTCCCACCAAGAGCCCACCCAAGAGAACACCCTACATCAGAATCCTAAGTTGATCCCACCCTTCTAACCACTCCCCAAAAGATAAACCCTTTGAAAACCTAGAAATTGAGGTCCAAAGAGAAGCAGAAACCAAAGAGGAATCCCACACTACATGAGCCGCTCTCTCCATTCCCTTGAAGATTTTGTTGTTCCTTTCTCGCAAAAACTCCACAAGACTGCTAGGAGAATCATAGGCCAATACTCACGAGCACCTCTCGGCGTGAAACGAACATTCAAAGTAAAGAGAGCCTCCAAAGATTGCAGGAAGGCCGAACAAATTTAATTAACAGTCTCACTCCATCTCCTCCAAACAATCTTGATCTAGTGATCCTAATGGATATGGGAGTAATGGCCTATTGGGGCTAGGATTCTTGAGTTGACATGAAGCGTAGTTATTTTAGACTTTTTTAATCAATCAAGAAGGGGAACTTTGTTGCTACTAGGACTTTTAGAAAGTGGTGGTAAAAGTAGAGCTCTAATGAAACTAGGCCTCTTGGAGAATCCTAGTGAGACTGGAACTTAGGATACAACTAGTAAGATTCTAACTCTTACAATCCTAATCATATAAAGTGCCTTGATTAAGAGACCATGTAACACAAGAAAATTAGGCCTGTCGGAATTTAAAAGAATCAGGATTCTAGCACTCAATAAGAGTCCTAATGAAATTGGAATTCTTGGCACTCAAACAAGTTAGACTTCTAAGTGATCTGCATATGATCATACATAAATCCTATATGGATTAAGACAATCATTTACTACATAAAATGAGATTCCTAGTAGGACTTTCAGATAATGAATGTACAGGCATAGGCATTGGATCTTATTAGAAAAGTAAGTTAAAAGACGAGCGTTAGCTCTAATAAGGAAATAGGTTGAAAAGGCAAACTTATGCTTCAGGTCGTATGTGCAAAACAGTTTGAGAGGGTGGTTATGTGCTTTCATAAATTAGAAGGGTTGGCATGCAGGATTGGTAGTTTCTGCTTACATGCATTTTGCTTTCATTTGGTGTAGTTGTGGTCCTGATATTAGATTTTTACTCGCATTCAGCAATAGAGGTTCTTGTTAGTTGTTACAGATAAAACTGTCAAAAGCTTATGTTTTGGGGATAAACTATCAGAGCAAGTTGAATCAATTATTGTCCTAAAATGATCCCATATATGGATTTAATTATCCACATTTCTAGGGATAATGATGCAAGGATTCTGATCTCTTGGACTTTTTGCTACATGTTGAGTTGTTTGTTGGATATGCTTTGGGTTTTAGTAAAAACTATATTGAATGTGAAATTAAAGTAGGGGAAGAATATTACCATATTCATTACATCATACAGTTTATCAGACTCAAGTGACATTGAAAACAGAAAGATATGGTGATTTTGTTTTCAGATGGGATATTTATTTCCAATCCAAAAAAATGCTATGAGAACATTGTCTCCCATACACTTGTTGCTTTCATCTGCAACTAATGCCCTGAGGCACACATGAAAAATGCCGCATAATACTTTGGTCCCACCACATACATGACAAGTTACATTTCCTAACCTCCAGTTTTAGGGATTGTCTAACATATTATTCAGAAATTTAATAGCAAGTGTTTATACAGAATCATCATCTGAATCTTATATCAGAAACACACTTAAGATTTGAAATTTTATTTATCTTTAATCTTATTTGGAGATCACTTGCAGTGTTTATCTTCTGGTGCACAGTTGTTTATGAAAAATTCATAATATACTCGACGACTCAGAAAGTTATGAACCAATTGGTTGGAAATGATTTCAAACTTTATCCTCTATGAATTTCATCAAATAATTCAGGATTTTTTCCCAGCTATTTATTGAGTAACAAGTATATCAAAGGCTTAAGAAATAGGCTTACTCCGAGTGTTTTGCATAAGAATAGAATTCACTTTGGATCATGAGTTGTGTGCTATGACCAGCTGCAGAAACATTCTCTGCGACAGCCGGAATTACAACCTAAACTATTGAAGCAAACATATCTTTTGGGTACCAATTCTGATTTAAAACACAAACAAAGAACAAACTAGAAATACACTTGCAATGAGCTAGCATGACCATAACATCAAAATAACAAATAGCAGTAACCAATGCACAAGGCTCCCACTATTACAGTGTTTGAGGAAGGGATGATATATGCAGCCTTATATCCACATTAGAGAGGTTGTTGCCAGATGCAAACCCGTGACCTCCAAGTCACAGCAACATGAACTGTTGCACCATGGCCTGCCCTTCAAAAATCAGAATAACAGATGAATTATCAAATATGGTTCTTTATGCATGATCATCAGAACCTTAAGAAACTACACAAATCATTGATTCAAAAAACATATATAATTAACATAATTTTCAAAATTTTCGAGTTCATGGATGTTAATCAGATATAGACCAACACTGAAAAAAATATTGGGATGTGATCAAATTCTCAGAGAAATTTTAGAATAACAGATGAGAAAGAGACATAGGAATTACAAGCTAAAAGAACCATATGTTTCCACTTCATGGATAATGAAGACATATATTGGATTTTCCTAAAACTACAGGACTTCAATAACGATATTGAACCAGATAGTACTTCATACATATATACTATTTCTTTGTTTCTTTAAAAAAAAAAAAGATATTGAACCAGATAGTACGTTTCAAACATCAACATGACAAACTATTTGCACGCATAACAAAATTTGCTTTTCATTTCCTTTCTTTTTCTTAAATAGAATTAGCATCTTAGATTTTCTTTTTACCAACAAAAATAGCTATAACAAAAACAAGAGAATTTACTTGCAAAAGCACACTTATGAAAAGTAAAATTACTAGTTACCTTAACATACATTTGCATCCTAACCAACTTATCATATTTCGGATTTGTATTTGATGGATTGCCTCTCTTTTGACGAGTAATGAGAGAGGAAAGTGCTTCCATGGCAGTTTCATATGGAGTAGAAAGAGAAATATCATATGAGTTTGCTTGCAAAGTCCCATCACTATCCATCTCCTTGATGACTTGAGATGACCATGTTTTATGTCTCAAACCTACAGATTAAGCACAAGTAAAAAGTTTATTACCACATAATTAATAATTTTCACTACATTGACACGGATGCTAGTAGCAATAGAATATATTTTCTTTTTTCATGATTGGTTCAATGACAAATGCTTACAAATCATTTTGAATATTAGGACTCCAATACCTAAAGCCAAATTCTAAGAAGATTGCAAAATCCATATGGAGACAAAAAAACAAAAATATATATATATAAATAATGCTATGGGGTAAAAACCAATGATGCCATCACAATTTCTCAAAATTTTACTTTTATATCTATCAAATCATTTCTCCTTTCTGAGATTCTCAAAAATCTACTTATATATCTCCCACTCTAGGAACAAACTTTCTTGCAATTGCATTTCCATCTTCCAATTACTTTCAAATAAATATTTTTGACTGGATTTTCCCTTGAGAATCTAGATATACCACCAATTAACAATCTTGCAATAGTAAGTCAGGAATCAGGATTAAGTAGTGATATGCATCAAAGGAGCAGAGAATAAAAAAACTTCTAAGGAATCTAAGGGAAGAAAGAAAAACTAAAAAATGGAACCTGGTCAAATGAAGTGAGAAAGGTAATTAGAGGAAAAGAACCTTAATATTAGACAAATTATAGTAAGGTAGAAGACATCAGAAAGATGGAATCAACTTAAAGAAGAACAAGAAGAAGATGAAGATGAGGATGAGGATGAACATGTTGAACTTATAACAAAAGAATTCAAACAATAAAGATGTCTACAAGCTTAGACAAATTAAAAAGAGAGGCCCTAGGGCTGCACATGGATTGAGTTTATTGAATTTGGACATAATTCTCAACCGACCTCACAATTGAACCCACCCTCACTGTGGGAGGATTACCCTCATTGTTACTTATCGGGTGACAATGGTAGAGTTCTTTGGCCTTGGGATTCCTCGGGTTCGTTTTCTACTAAGTCCTTCTTAGCAGCTATTCTTGATGTCTCTAATGATACCCCTTTCATCTATCACAACCTAATATGGAAAGCACAAGTGTCATCAAAAGTTAAGTTCTTGGGATGGGTAACTGCCCATGGGAAGATTAATATGGGGGATATGATACAAAAAAGATTCTCAAATATGTGCTTATCCCCCTTTTGGTGCTATCTCTGTCGACAGGACGTGGAGTCAGCTGGACATTTATGTTGGAATTGCCCCTTTTCTAGAGAAGTTTGGAGTAGGTGGTGTGACCATTTCCTGGTTATGAGTAGTTTGGTCGGTGGGGGGAACTCTATAAATATTTTCCCCTTTATGGAGAGCATCCCTACATAGTGGAGAGACCATTGGAAGGTAGTGTGCTTAGCGGTGTTATGGTCGTTGTGGAAGGAGAGGAATAGGAGGGTGTTTGATGATGAGGTGAGTCTTGTAGTTAAAATGTGGGAGCAATCTCACCTTTTAGCCTCTTTTTGGGTAGCAAATAGTAAGTTGTGTAATGGTATGCTTTGGGTGATTGGCTCAGAGGACGGGAAAATTTTGTGTAGTTGATTGTATTGTGGCTCGAGGTAGGGCCCAGTCTTGTACAGCTTGTTTCTTTTAAAAAAAAAACAATCCAAAAGATAGAAACAGCACGTTGACAATCAAACAAGAAAAGAAAAGGGGATACCAAGGGAGGAAGTGAGTGCCAAGAAAATAGAAAGACAAAAAACAAGAAAAAAGCACAATAAGATGCCAAAGAGGAAGAGCATAGCAAGGTAGGCGTTGTGACTGATGTCGTGTTGGTTCCAAAGGCTTTACAGCCCCTTTCATTTATTGGGACATTGGTTTTCTTTTTACCAAATTACCCACTTCACTCGACTAGGTGGAAATGACCTCATATCATTGAATTAAACACCCGACTCAACTGCAACAGGTTCTATTTAAACAAACCCACCCCACCAACTATTCCACCTCAGAACCAAGTAAAACTAGTTGAGTCGAACTTGTGATACCTAACCCAAGGGATAAATTTGCAATTTGTCATATTAGGGCATTTTAGTATTCTTCAGGATAGGGGCTGAACCAAAATGGGGACATAAAGTGTAGATTTGAACTTAGAAGAATTGAATTCTTACAAGGATTGTGAATTTTTGGAGAAGTCGATACAATTATTTAAGGTGCAAGATGAATGTATGGTTTAATAAAATAATAAAATAAAGAAACATTAAATAACTAAACCTTAATGGATTTGTATTTTGAACCAGGCTATGTATGAGAATAGAAGAGAATTGGACCTAACAAGAGGTTGGTTGGACCTGATTTGAATAATCCAACAAAATGGGTCATAAGGGAGGGAACATTACTTAGTAAAATAAGAGGGTCCAATTAACTTAAGCGAGGGCCCACCAAATAAAGTACCCTCTCACTACTAATGGTTTTCTTTTTATGTTTCGACTTGTAGATTTGTCTATTGACCCCATCTTTCCTTATATTAATCAAAGCCTAAACCCTTATTTTTTCTGGGGTTGATTCAAATTTCTACTAGAAAAATGTATACAAATTTAGCATGGACATACCTAAATTCAGAACTGAATGGACACTGAGTTCAACAAACGCCTAATTCTTTCCCAACAAAACCAATACTGTCTTTTGGTTATAAAATCAAAAGTTTAGTGAAATAAGGTATTGTTTAGGATAAAGGGAGGATTCTTGGTGTGGCACAGATTCCTTTTAGTCGTTATTCCCAAACCTTTATCGTCTCTCTTCTCTCCACAATAGCCCTATCTCAACTTTTGTTGTCTTCAATTCCTTGGGTCCACCTGTCTCGTGGAATCTCCATTTGAGTAGGAATGTTTCGACCCGGGAGGAAGGTGAAGTGGTCCACCTTCTTAATCTTTTGGAGGATTGTCATATTTCAGAAGAGGATGATAGGTTGCTATGGCCTTGGAATCCTTTTGGGACGTTCTCCACTTTTGTTGTCTTCAGTTCCTTGGGTCCACTTGTCTCGTGGAATCTCCATTTGAGTAGGAATGTTTCAACCTGGGAGGAAGGTGAAGTGGTCCACCTTAATCTTCTGGAGGATTGTCATATTTTAGAAGAGGATGATAGGTTGCTATGGCCTTGGAATCCTTTTGGGACTTTCTCCACTAAATCCTTCTTTGACATACTCATTGATAGCCCTTCCTTGCCTCCTCACCCCCAACATCAACTACTATGGAAAGCACAATTTCCATCAAAGGTCAATTTTTTGGGATGGGTAACTATTCTTAGTAGGTTGAATACAGGGGCGGTATTACAAAGAAGATTTCCGCATTTGTTCATTTCGCCTCATTGGTGCTCTCTATGCAAACAGGATTCGAAATCTGTGGAGCACTTTACTAGTTCATGCTCCTTCTTCCATAGCATTTGGGAGAAATGGAGGCCTCATTTTCGAGTGATAGATGGAGAGGTGAACAGGTTTCAAGGTATCAACATCTTTCCTTATTTGGATTGCATTTTGCCATCGTGGAGGGAACATTGGAAGGTAGTTTGTATGGCAGTCTTGTGGTCCATGAGCGGAATTGAAGAATTTTTGAAGATATGGAGAGTTCGGTGGGTCTGGTGTGAGAGAGCTCAAGACTGTTAGCAACGTTTTGGATAGCTAATAGTAAATTGTCAAAAGGGATTTTTGTAAATGACTGGACGAGAAATTGGGATAGTATTGTATTGGGATAGTATTGAAGTTGGTCTAGTGTGGCTGAGAATATATTATTCTCTGGCCATATTATTTTGTACACTGTACATTATTACAATTTATATATTAATCTTTAGTTTCTTTTCAAAAAAAAATAATAGTAAGGTACTGTTTACGATAAAATTGATTGTATTCATCTCTCTACTCTTACAGCTCTCTTCTCTTAGAGATACTTTGAGATATTGGAGAGCAATTAAAATTTTCAAAGTTAAGATTCTTGAATGTTCTTTTCTTTTATGTTTTTTATACTTAGAGATGCTTAAGGACAATAGAGAATGTATATAAATTTTTAAATTTAAGATTATGGGTTAGTGATTGTTCAAGAGATTATTTGGTTTGAGAAATGGACAAACTCGACACCTGATCAGCCCAATCTGATGATTGTGTCGGTCAGTGTTGTATTGATGGGTGGGTTTTTGGGTGGGTTTTTGGGTGGCTTATTTTTACCCCTAATTACGTTGGGTCAAATAAAATTTTGATTCAAACTAGAATTGGCCCGACACAACCCATGCACACCCTTATTTCACTCGCATGAATGGAGATAGAGAGGATTGAGGAGCTTTTTAGTGCAATATGATATCCCGCATGTACGGCTAATGAAGTACCTAAGCTTGTTTCAGGGAGGCGGGGGCCATTTTGAGTTGAACTCTAGGACTCAATGATAGCAAGGATTTCAAAACGATTCAATGGATGAAAAGGATCTTTTCTCTCTAGAATAGATTGGTTTGCCCTTATTAGGGCAATGCTTGGCTCCAATCCTACCAACTTATTATTGATGTTTAAACCTCTAGCCAATCAGATCGAAAAGAAGTTCAAAGAGTTTTAGTCAAAAGAAGAAGAAGCAAGGCGTAACGACCCTCGTTTTCATAAAATGGGACCCCAAGAACTTTTAGATCTTGTGTGGTATATTTCTTATGAGTGTATGTATGTTATGAATATTAGATAATGTATGTTATGTAAATTGCTTAGAATATGATACATACCCTTATTATCTAATACTATTATGTGTGGTAAGGTATGGATATTAGCTAAGATTAGTTGCTTACATGTAGGGTTTAAATGAAGAAAATTGTGAGTTGAATTAAGGTGGTGTGATATAAGTTAAATGAGATGAGTTGATTAATTAAATATGGGAGTTGGTTAACTATGTGACATGAAAATGTATGGAATCATAAGATAAGATGAGGTTCACTTAAGTTGCTCATCTTGTCATACGGATGAAAAGGAAAACAAAACAAAAAAAACTCAATTGCTTATCACGTTCAGAGAAGAAACCGAGAAGAAAAGAAAAAGGGGCGAAGGTTTCGCGATGTTTCGCTGCCGGATTCGACACGCCGATAAGCCATTTTCCCTTCTTTTCATTGCAAAAGTGATATTTAAGCTACGTGTGACGTTCCTAGCGGTTTAATTTTTGCTATAGGAGGTGTTTTGTGGAGTTTCCAAAAATGGGGTTTTGACCCACTTTGAATAGAAACATGTAACAATTATATATTATCACTCCTATAGTCGGGTAGATCGCGAATATGTAGTTTGTTTATGTTCATGTGAACTATTGGTGCCGATACAGCTGCCGGAAGCCAAATTTGACATTGGGGGCCTTTGGAACCATGTCAAACTCCGGTGAAATTCCGTTTTGAAACCATCGAATCGTAGATGACTGAATTTCGGACGTTTTAATACCAAGATCATGATTTTTGGATATCGATTAGTATTTTTAGTATGCTATTGAATGGTTTCAGTAAATACGTTGGACTTGGAGACTTGTAGAAATAAGGTTACAAAGCTTATTTCTATTGTCTTTCACTTTGAAAATATTTTAGAGGGTGGTAGTCTTTATTTAAACTGATCATCACATGTCTGGGAGACTCAAATATAATTATGGGACTGAATTGGAAAGTTAGAGTTCATTCTACTGATTCTAATGTTGTATGAGCTGGAAATTTAGCTAAGTGCTTAAATTAAAAAATTTCCAGATTTTTGGAAATAGTAAAGAGATTGGGGAAATCAAGTTAGGAACATGAGAAATTAACTCAATTGATGATTTCTACTGTTTCTAGCATAGTATAGATTGTAATTGAGTTAAAATGGAAATTTGGTGAATTTCCTATGATTGAAAAGATAGAAATATTGGGAGTTTTCATGTGAAACTGTAATAAGTTGATTATGAGAATAAAATGAGATGTTGGGTAATTAAATTGATATGAAAATGATAATATTTACAGAATTTGATAGAGTTGTGCAGTGAATTGAAATTGTAGGGAATATTTTGGCATTGGTTGTGAGTAGAATTTCAATCTTATTTCATCATTTATGTCGTCCTATATATATTGAATTGTTTTGCTCATGTATGTTTTATTTGAAATTGCATGATGTGGGCATGGATGAAAACCCTTTATTTGTTATTGGTTTGGTTTATTTTGGGAAAAATGATTTTTGGACATTTACCTAGTAGGATGAGAATTCCCTACAAGGAAATAATCGGATCTCTTATTCCAATAAACCTACTAATTATGAATTAAAGGTGTGTTTTAATATCGTCTATTGGTTGAAGAGAAGTCATCATTTATTGTTCTACTGCGGAGTCTTTCTATGATCAGTATTGAGTCTATGCCTTGGGGGAGATCAGGCTAGACTTTTAACAAAGTCATGGAATACTTACGTTGGACCATTGAATGGACTTTATCAGTCACTGCCATTGATGGAAGTATTCAAGTTGTATGAGATGATATGTGACCTTAAGTTGAGAAATCAACTTGAAAGTGTTTTACAATTGGTTATATGTATAATATAGCCTTGGGACACTTGTCATAATGCTTGAATAAAGATGAAGAATAGATTTTAATTTGCATTGATATATGTACTGTGATTATGATATGCATATGAAACTGCATTTGTTCCTTACATGACATTGAACATGCATACATGGATTTTAGATGAATGGATGATGGTATGTTTGAATATTCTATTTCATTGGGCATCGTTGGCTCATTCTATTCCCAAATTTTTCAGGTCCTTTAGTTGCAGATAAGGGCAAGGGAATAGCTTATCAGAGATAGGAGTGTGCCTTGTCAGAAAAGTTTTGTTTTGGTGTAGGTTGAAGACTTTGTTTACATGTATTTTGATTTTGTAAATATATGTATATAACCCCACATGTATAAATAAGTAGATGGACATGTTGTTGTAATAGTTAGTAACCGTTAGATGCTAACAGGGTTGGGAATTACATAGTGAGTATGATGAAATATTTTGATGGGAATGTTGATACATATATATATTTGAATTGATGTGATATATATGTGTGGATGTGATATATATATATATATGTGGATGTGATGTTTATCAAGTTATTTGAGATTGTGATATGTCCAGTTTACAGGTGAGACTTCGTCGGAGTCTCGGTTGAGGCTTAACAGGGATCTAATGATCCTATGGGGAATAGGATGGTTAGTTCCTGTGCCGGTCAGGATGTCCTAGGGGGATTGTGAAGGGGTCCTGACACAAGGGCACTCAATTGGTTTCATCATATTTTGTCCAACACAAGGTTGATAAAGGGGATTTGGCTATGGGAAGCCTTCCCATAAGAAATATTGCTATAGCAACTAGCTTTGGAGATTCCCAAAGAAGTATGAGGCGTGGTGGGCAAGGATTATCAAAAGCAAGTTTGGGCTCCTAGACAACAAGTGTGGTACATAGCACATCTTATAGGAGTCTTTGGAAATTCCTTTCCTCCATTCACCAAAATTCTCTAGATATGGTTTCAAAGTTGGCAAATGAGGAAAGATTCCACTTTTGGGAAGATATTAGTGTGGATCAAACATTGAGCCAATGTATTTCCTTCCTTATACCATCTATCCTCATTTCATAACAAGCCAGTCTCAAGTGTTTCAGACTCCCTTGGATGAACTTGGGCGAATCTCTTCCCTAAAACCTTCAAATTCCTAAAAAACTTGCAATTAGAGAAACTGAAGAGGTTAGTTCCTTAGTATCCTTGTTAAAGGGGTTTATGTTTTCAAGAAATATTTTGGACATGAGAATTTGGTCCTTGGAAGCTTCAAGTCTTTTTCCAATAATCCTTCTTCTCTCACTTGATTGATAACCCATTTGTTCATGTTTTCCTTCCTTGCATTATCATTTGGAAAGGTCATTTTCCTTCCAAGGTTCATATTGAAGAATAGTCGGTGGCTCATGGAAGGGTCACTTGACTAACTTCAACAGATACAATTCAAAAAAGGGATACTTCATTAAGTGAGAGCATACAGCTTAGCATTCAAGTTCCAAAAAAGGTGTAAAGATATCTTCACCTTCACCTTACATAATTCGTTTCCTTTGGCTTGAAGGAATCTTGGAGAGTTGTAGGTATTGATTTGGTGCATTGTGGAACGGAATCATGTAAAGTTAGTGAGGATTGGTGAACATATGAGTGTCATCGTGATATGGTGAAAAAAATCCTAATCCATGGGTATAAATGATTCTTACTCTAATAAAAGTATTTGAACACAATGCAAAAAAGGAATTTCAAGGATTTGAAAACCATCTTATGAATAGTCGCACTGTACTAGAAATACCAAATTGGCATGCTCTTGGTTTATATATTTTGATCTCGCATCAAATGCTCTTCACTAAAGGGGCAGAACTATGGAATATTGACTTCTAACCAAATGCTTAGTGAAAAAATAGGGGTTGTATATATTATTATTATGCCTGCATGGAATTATGTGGTTGTTATAGTGGTTACGGAGCCCGTGACACTAGATTTGGTAGTTCAATTTCTAAGTGCAATGGCAACATCGTCATGTCATTGCCACAATGCAATATATATAAGGATAAAGAAGAGCTAATTGGGGGCCAAGGAAGCCCCCGAGATTTCACCTCAACAACAAAAGGAACACAAGACAAGAGGTTAGCCCATTTGTTCTTCAAGTTCCTTAAGGATAACCCAATATTCTTGTGCCCCAATACCACCCACATGCATGTTTTCTAATGTCTAATGGTTGAAGATTTTGTCAATTTTTCCAAATAAATAGACAAAATCATGGTACTTATGGTGGTTAACCTCCAAAGGATGCAAAAGATATTGGAGCGAAAATGACAATCCGAAAAGCTGAATAAATTGTCAATTGATGATGGCAAGGTTGTGTCCACCTGTAGCTCTTATCTAAGCTACCTCCAAAGATGATGACCGAACATATATTGGGTGGGAAAATGATCATCCATCTATCCTTCATTCCTGCAAAGTATGCACCAATTTGAGGAAATGTAGAGGTATGGCCTTTTATTTTGCATATTTTCACAAGTGTTGATCTCCCACTTTGAAGCTAACCACGAAAAGAGTTCAAATGGCACCTTGGCTTTCCAAATAATAAGTTTGAGCTTAAGGCGTTTGAGAAGCAAGAAGAGTCAATACAGAGAGAAAAGAAAGATTTTCAAGAAAATGAACCCAACGGGTCGCAAGACCGTAGGCACCCATCCTCAAAACGTTCTCTATTTCTTCCCCTTCAAGTGCACCTAATTTGTAATATATATGTTGTAAAAATAAAATAATGAAAGACACAAAGATGCAACGTGATTCGGCTCTAAGGCCTACGTCCACGAGAGAAGAGAGGGAATATTTTCTTATTCTTAATGATGTCTTAATGGAGGGATACCATATATATATAGACATACAGGGCTATGCACACATATAGCTATAATTACAATTTTAGTAACTACTAAATAAAACGACTACTAAAATTATTATCTTTCCTTAAAGGAAATAAATCCCACAAATTTTGCTCTTCTCCACAACGACTACTAAAATTATCATCTTTCCCTAAAGGAAATAAATCTCACAGATTTTGCTCTTCTCTACAACAATATATATATATATATATACATAGAGAGAGAGAGAGAGAGAGAGAGAGAGAGAGTCTCTTCAAAAAACAAAAACAAAAAAGCATACGTAGGCAGGGAAGTGTGACAATGCTATCGGGGCCACATCAAATATTTACCAAAAACATATGGAATCTCCTTTACATAGAGAGAATTTGTCGAGGCTGTGAAACTCTAGATGGATTTATGAGAAACTTCCATGAGCTTTTAATGGGTAAGTCATCTAGTTGAACCTGCATCACAATTATTATCAAGGATCCCGTGTCTACTTCCAATGATTTTGGCCCACAATGAATCATGTTCCAAGGAAAAATGCCATTGTCACATCTTGCTTAAACCACCTGATACTGTCTACTTTGAATCTAGTACACACACAGACGGCAACACCCGAAGTTCTCATGGTTTTTCCTCCCATGAGAAAAGGCCTCAATAGTGTTAGAGCAGATCACATTTATAGCTTTGTCTCACTCCCATTATACAATCAATGCGAGGCTATTACAACCCACCCACCTTAGGGTTCAACGTCCTTGCTAGGACCATGACACACCTCTAGTAGCCCCAGGAGTGGCTGTGATACCATTTGTCACATTCCACACAAACCACCTAACTCGTCCACTTCAAACCTATTACACACACCAAGGGTAGTACCCCCAAGCTCCCATGATTTTGTTTCCTTCCGTGGGAAAAGACCTCAGTAGTGTTTGAGGAGGATCACACATATAGTCCAGTCTTACTTCCACTACACATCCGATGTAAGACTATTACAGCCAAAACCACTTTGCAACTAAACCCTTGTTTTTAACATCGATACCTCTCATCCCTAAACCTCCCTTCTCCTTAGGCATGATCACTATATCCCATGCCACCAAATGATCTTTGCCCCCTTGGCCAACTCCTTTCCGCGAGAAGTAATTGATCAATCTTTCAAGTTTATCAACTACTCCCCATGGAATACAAAAGAGAAAGAGTTAATAGGTTGAGATAACCTCCAGCACTAACTAAATTAAAGGTACTCTACCCCGTATAAAGAGGAAAGTTTTTCTACAACGAGAAAGTTTTTTGGACATTTTTTTTTTACAAGAAACATATATTATATTAATTATAAAGTAACAAAAGGCCACAGGGACGAGATGTCCCGGTGGAATTACAGCCTATCTAGGATGTTGTTCCAATTAAGCAACCACTCCCCAAAATTATACCCCATAGATAACTTACTGGAGCTGACCCAACCAGCAAACAAAATCAAGGTCCTCTCCCATAGCCTAGCACTATTGCTATTACAATCATTAAAGATTCAATTGTTTCTTTCAACCCAAATACACCACGAAATAGCAAAATGGATACACACCCAATACTGCCTAATTTTAGTGTCCGAGAGACTACTTGGAAAAACAAAAAAGGAGACAAAATCTGGGGGGATCAACCACAAGCATTTTTTATGCCAACAATGCCACAACTCCTTCATCCGTTCACAATCCCCAAACACATGACCGACACCATGAAGGAGAAAGCATAGTCTTAGGAAATTTCTTTTGTAAAATATCAGCACAATTAAGTCTCCGAAGGTCGACCAACCATCCAAGAATTTTAACTTTAAGAGGTACATGAGCACTCCAAATAAAAGCAGCGTGAGGAAAGGTGGATACATTGGTAGATGAGTTTATGGACTGGACGAAAGATTTAGATGAGAAATCCCCAGATGATTCCCTAATCCAGCAAATTTTATCGTCCACATTATGAAATTGAACAGAAGCAAGGCAGTTCAAGAGGGAGGGAATCTCCTGAAGAGAGTTGTTAGGAAAATTCCGCATGAGATGAAGGTTCCAATTTTGTACCGCACCATCAAATGACTGAGGGGGGTTAACAAAAAAGGATATGGGCACATTATGAAGGCTGGAGAGGTGAAAGATATTAGGAAATTGCAACTGAAAAGCCATATCACCACACCATAAATCTTCCCAGAACCTGATAGTGTTCCCATTTCCAACCTTAAGTCAGAGCAAGGAAGAGAAGAGGGGATAAATAGAATGGATAAACTTCCATGGGGACTTAAAGGTGGCGCGAGTGCAAATACTGGCAAACCATTATCTTGCAAACCATGGCGGCTCCTCACAATACGAACCCATAGGGCATCCTTTTCTTTCATAAACTGCCACAACCACTTCCCCGCCAAAGCCTTGTTCCACAAAATCAAATCCCCAATCCCAAAACCTTTGTGCGCCAAGTCCAGCTTCACCATCTCCCACTTGACCAAATGAGAGCCTTTCTCTTTGTCTTCATTCTTCCAAAGGAAATTGTGCATCTTTTTTTCGATCATAGATGCCACCACCCTCAGCATACAAAAGATGGACATAAAGTATGTGGGAATTGCCTCAAGAACAGATTTAAGTAATGAAATTCTACCTCCTCTTGATAACAAGCTTTTCTTCCAACCATCCACCCTTCAGCTTACAGTTTGGATGACAGGATCCCAAAAGGCCAACTTCAAGGGATTTCCCCCAAGTGACATTCCCAAATACTTCAAAGGCCAACATCCAACTGTAACACCAAGCCTATCAGCCATGGAATGGATCTCTTCCTCTGAAACATTTATTCCAGCCAGTTGACACTTGGATGTGTTTACCCGTAGCCCAAAAATGAAACAGAAACAATTGAGGATCTTCATAGTGTTCTCCAAACTGCTACCATCATTCTTAACAAAGAACAAACTGTCATCTGCATATTGGAAATTTTAGAGACAACCACGTACCAAAAACCTTCCTTAAAAGAATTTTCGACCAGCAAGAGGCCCAAGTACTTTATAAACCAAGCTCCTATGGTGCACCCAACCTTGGAACCAGATTATCCAATATAGTTCCATCCATATTGATCCCCATAATCATCCTTTTGGAGATGTAAATCTTAAGGCTTGAAATCTTGTAAAACATCTTCACTATGTTGACAGTGTTCACAGAGCTGCCAACATCCCCTTCACGAAGGAAGAGTTATAACCAGAAAATTGAACAAAGGAGATCTTAACTTTATCCTTTCCAATCTCCATGCCCTTCATCAAAGAGCAAACATTCTCCTTATCCATCATTCTTCCAAGCACATTGGCAACCAAAGTAAAGAGAAAGCGGGTAAAGGATTCCCCGGTCTTATGCCACTTGAGCTTTTGAACCTACCCCTAGGTCCTACATTGATCATAATTAAAAACCAAACCAAGCTTACCAAGCTTATAGAACCCTATTTTATATGTTCTTCAATGCTTTCTAAGTTCATCTATGTTAGCTTTCCTTTTCAACTCATCTGTAAACATAGCTTTAATGCATCTATTCCAAAGAGATTGCAGTAAGCAACATAAGTAACAACAAAGCAACAAGAGTGACTATTAAATGTGGACAACAAAACTCTAATCAAGACCCAAACTCTACAAAAAGCAATTATCATTTTACAGCAATAAAAAGATATTAATTTATAGCAAGGCTTTCCTTTTGGACAATCAAATACAAAATAAAGTAAAATATACAAAACAAAAAAGCAAACCTAGCATGTGGCCTCCCTTTTTATATGTGTTTTGAAAAGACTTCTAACTAACGACAATCTACTATAATTGATATTCGCCCCAAGACATACTTAGACCTCATAATACATCATCTACCATTAAATAGACTTAGTTGTCAAAATAGAACTTATATCAATAATGACAAAGAGGAATATTCCTGAGGTTAGAGAAGCCATTGAGCTACTCAGTCAATGTATTTATCTCACTTGAAAGTGAAGCTTACTCAGTCCAACATGGTCATGCAAGAACCGATGAGCATTCAAACACAATACACTTTGAGTTGCATTAGTAATGGATTGTTGTTGTTGCTCCTTAAAGATTTGAGAAGCCATAAAAATCTTGTGCCTTAGGTGTGGATTCACATTAACTAGCATTCGGAAACATCAAGCCTGCAATAAGTGCATTTTCACGTTGGTCAAGCAAATAGATGTGAATGTAATCTACAAGAAGGGCATTTTCATTGCAATAGCAAACAAAAAATAACTTACTTTGGAAGGAAATAAATTACAGACATCAAGCCATCAAAAATAATTACGAACAAGAAATGGATGCAAAAGAACTACAATTTCTTCAGCAGTTCCAAGTAGTTATGGGCCCTAATGAGGAGAAGACATCATAATAGAGGTTGTTGGAGTGTGGGAGTGTTGTGTTTCCTCATGAAGATATTGTCTTAGAATGTTAAGAGTGTGGAAGGAAGTCCAAGTGCTTGAGCATCAAGAAGATGATTAGAAAGCTTAAGCCCAAGTTAGTTGTATTGCAGGATACTAAGAAGATTTGTGTTCATCGCACCTCAGCGGGTTACTTGTGGCAATCTCAATCCCCAATTTATATAGACATGAGAAGGAGACGGGATTGATTGCTTCATATGCTACTTTATGGTCTTTATGGAAGGAGAGGAACAATAGGGTGTTCAACAACACATCAAAGGATGACGAGCAATTATGGGACAAAATAAGATTAACGGCAAGTACGTTGGTGTACGCATCTCCTTGGACTAACAGGAACCCTATATCACAATGGTATTTAAATTGAAGCAACTGCTTGGCACGTGGTTTTTCCTGAATGATGTGGTTTCTAAGAGAGTGTAGAGTAGACAACTAGAGTTTGATGTTTGTTTGTCAGTAGGTTCAAGGAATTTAGTTGATATAGTAGTCTCACCTTAACTGTTGTTTTTGTAGCACTGCTAGTGCTATTTTTCGATGTTATTATGGACAAAAATTAATATTAATACAATATCATATTTGTTTCTAGTTTTCTGTTCAGAAAAAAAAAAAAAAAAAAAAAAAAAAACTTGTGGCAATCACAATTTAAGGATTGCATGTCACTTCCAGCCATTAGGGCATCTGGTGGTCTTCGTATGTGGGATGTTAGACCGGTCACAATGTTGTCCCAACTGATTAGTGCCTTTTTCGGTTTCTATTCTTGTGGAGAATTCCAATTAGTGGCCTGATGAAATCTATGGGCCCACGAGCTAAAGGGATAGACAAGGTCTTGGGGATGAATTGGCAAAGCTAAGTTCCATATGCGGTCTTAATTAATACATAGGAGGTGACTTTAATATAATCAAATTTCTGGAAGAGAAAGAAGGCCAATAGTAAGGCAATAGAGGCCTATCAAAGAGAAAATAGTGATTGTGTTTAAAGTCGAATTTGCCAAACCTTATGACATTGTGGATTGGGGTTTTTTTTTATTTTGTGATGCAAAAATAAATGTTTGGGAGATAGGGGAGGATGTGGATCAATAGATGCCTTAGATCAATCACGTACAAATTGCGAAAATGATCTCTCATACAATGGCAAAAAAGAAAAAAAGAAAAACAAAGGAGGAAAACAAAGAATATAGCACAAATTCTTCGAGTTGTGGTCAAAGTTCCACATTCTTTCTATTTTGAATAGAAAAAGAAAAAAAAAAAAAGGAGGCTCCTTTGCACCCCTTTCTTTTTAGTTCAAAAAAATTGTCCTTTCTACTCAAGAGAGAGAGACAGAGATTAGGGCTTAAGGCAGATCTTTGATGAAAAAAGACATAAAAATGGACTTTGTTAACAGTCTAGTAATTTTATGGATTATTAATTTGTACAATGAAATATTAAATATAAAAGACAAATTTCCTTGCAACTCAAGCACTAACATAACCATCACATTAAATGCGCTTTGCACCTCTAACTTCTTTGATTCTATGAAATTAGACATGTAACAAATTTCTAAGGTTCATTCAACCAAGACTATAACCCATGATAGGAGGTTAAAGCAAAAGAACCTGCCAATAACTTCTATGAACAATTCTTCCTATGGAAATACAGAATGAGGAAACCATGCACAGTTAGAGTTTAACTTTATAATTAGGAAAATAAATGCTAATGACATTATAATTAAAAAAAACTCTTAATTAGTAAATGGGATATGATACAAGTTGAATGGACTTTTCTCTATTCAATAAATTTTTGCAACTTCAAAACGTTGTCTTTATCATTAAAATAGCATTTGCAGGTCCTCCCAACGGTTTCCTCCACAAATATTGGAACTTTGAAAAGACATTCCTAAAATCTGAACTTGACCATCGCAAAGATCACGTGAACTAGAAAAACAATTCCAATAACAATTAACAACGGAAATTAGGAGATACCGAGATACATTGGCATTATATCCTCCATGAAAACGGTCAAAGTTTGTGAACATGTGTAGAATTATTAGGCCAGCAAGGAGCCGGTGAATTCCAAAAGATAGAGAAACCTATAAAAGCGCTCAAATACAAACTAGATTTTCAAATTATTTGAACCATTTTCAATAACATTAACTACAGGTTCTAACTAGCTAGTGTCTACCACAGACCTAAACGCCATTACTGTGCACCATTAACATCGAGATGAGATGCTCTGATAAGAAGTTACAAAGCTTTATTGACACGCATTTCAAAATTTAAACCATGTGACACTTCCATTAAATAGCTAACTTCAACCAGATTCCCCATTACACTTTATACAACACATTACAATCCAATCAATAAGATCTTTATAAGTCTGATAACGGAACTTGATTCACTCATCCCATTCTCTATCAATTCATCGGGTTTTATTTACAACACATATCAAGTGTTTGGTAATATGCCTCAACGAAATTATTACTCAAGTCTCAACTTCCACAATTACATACGCTACGCGTGACCAAACCAGCATGGCCAGAGATGTAAGCGAGAAAAGCATAAAAATAACAAAGACGTAATAGAGAAATAGAGAGAGAGAAGAAATGAGAATAGAAGAGAGAAAAGAGACGTTGTTCAACTGAACTGTGTATATAACCTGATGTTAGAGGCGAGGCTTGCTCCTCTTGCGACCTTCCCGCTATACTCTGCTGTTGGCAAATGGAACAAAAGCGCCTACAGCGTGCGTCGCGACCAGTGATTTTGAACGTGTGGCGAAGGCGAATTGCATCATCGTCACTCTCATTGTACGATTGTGGTGACGAGAAGATGCGAAGAGCCCTCACACTTGTACGGAGTTTGGTGATGAGCGTCGCGTGGGGCTGCGGAAGGATTCGCGAGGTCGACCACGAGGGCTTCCCCATGGCTCGACGTGGCACTAACACCGATACGAACCCCTTTTGAGTTGGCTTGAAAGCGAAGGAAGATGCCAAGGGTGGGCAGCTCAGCTGGTGTCCTGATGGGCCGTTAGGTTGCAGGTGCGAAACTAGCCTCGGCCGAGCTCGTGCCCATAACGTTGTTCCCACCTTAGGAAAGGGCAGCTTTTATCGCCACTTATCCCGATTCCAGATTAGTCTTACCTGGAAAGGGATTAAGAGGACCCTAAAGACCGAATAATAAATAAAAGAAAAATAAAGCGAAGGAAGATAAAGAAAAAATTGCTTTAAAGCGGAGGGAGGGAGGAATGTCGTGCTCGGGTGGAATTGCTCGCTTACCATCATCGGCCACTGTTGCCAAAATTGAGTGTAGAAAATTTGTATACGTAATAGAAATGCTTTTGCAATTTAGATTTGACGTAAATAAAAATTTCTGATGATTATAAATTATCCAGGTTGTACGTATTATAAAAACACTTTCATATTTAAATAAAATGTGCATATATCAAGTAGTTTTTATTTTATTATAAGTTACAAAATTAAATAAATAAAAACATCCTTAACTTAATAAAACTTTTTTCCAACGCTCGGCGGGTTCTTGCACCTCCCTTCCTCCCGGGATTTTGACATGATTACCCCTAAACAAAAAAATAATGTCACAAATGTCATCTACACACAAATAATGACTCATTTGTCATACTTTACTGTTCATAGCACAGTCAGCACGCCAAACAAGAGCCACGTCCGCGCCCAAGTGGCATTTGAGGAAGGCGTCTTTTGAAAAGATGTCTTCCTTTCATAATTTTTTTTTAACTTTAAGGGAAGGCGTCTTTTGAAAAGACGCCTTCCCTTAATAATTTTTTTTTAAGTGAAGGGAAGGCGTCTTTTGTTCCCTTTACAAATTTTTTTTTTTAACGTTAAGGGAATGCGTCTTTTGAAAAAACGTCTTCCCTTAATATTTTTTTTAAGTGAAGGGAATTCGTCTTTTCAAAAGATGTCTTCCCTTCACAAATTTTTTTTTTTAACGTTAAGGGAAGGCGTCTTTTGAAAAGACGTCTTCCCTTCATAATTTATTTTTTTTAAATGAATGAAAAATCAAAGTTAAATTCAAAGTTATTACTAAACTGTTCGACCTCACCGAATTCAAACCACTTGATTTTTTTTAACCAGACCACTTTCAGCACGTCCCACTATCCTCCCCGGAGTCGACGGAATCTCATTCTCATACCCGGTTGAATTTTTGGACCTCCATCCCGAATTCAAAATTAAATAAAAAATCAAAGCTATTACTAAACTGTTCGGCCTCACCGAATCCAAACCACGTGGTTTTTTTCAACCCGACCACTTTCACCACGTCCCACTATCCTCCCTCGATCCTCCGGAGTCGACGGAATCCCATTCCCATGCCCGGTTGAATTTTGTGAACCCCCATCCCGAATTCAAGTTTAAATCAAAAATCAAAGCTATTACTAAACTGTTCAGCCTCACCGAATCCAAACCACGTGATTCTTTTCTACCCGACCACTTTCACCACGTCCCACTATCCTCCCCCAATCCCCCGGAGTCGACGGAAACTCATTCTCATGCTCGGTTGAATTTTTGGACCCCCATCCCGAATTCAAGTTTAAATCAAAAATCAAAGCTATTACTAAATTGTTCGGCCTCACCGAATCCAAACTACGTGGTTTTTTTCAACCCGACCACTTTCACCACGTCCCACTATCCTCCCCCGATCCCCCGGTGTGGCGACCCCGCACCCCGGACCACCAACCCCGCAGGGAATGGCATGCGGAATGCCGGGGCGGGACGCCCGGCGTAGGCATCTCCGACCACTCCTCAACTCCCGTGAGGTGGTTGAGACCCTACAAGCCTTATCCCAAACAACGATATGATATCAAAAGGTATTAAACAAAACTACCCACCGTATTAATCATCCAAGACAAGAGATAATCCATAAAAAAATGAACCATAAATAATAATCATAATCCCTACAGTCCATTAAAATTGACATACTCATAAAGTCCAAAATTGTGGGTACAAATAAAATCGTCATATGCCCACATAGTCTATCTAACAAGTCCCAACTCACCCATACTACAATGTGGTAAGTGTTATAATTACATAATCCAAAATATAGTACTTCATAATTTAAAACACAATTCAATCAAAATGCCTCTCAACTCACATCGAGGCCTTGGATTCTCTCGCAGGCAAGGCCCTCAAGATATGACTACTCTTTTGCCCTTATTCGGGACAGAAGGACCTTAAAGAGGAAAATGAGGGTGAGCCAACGATGCCCAGTGAATAGAATTCAAATATGCTATCAATACTCATCAATAAAAACCATGTATGCATGTCAATGTGTAGCATGATTAAAAGCTCATAACATATAGATATCAAGCATTTATAATAAGTTCAATGCAAGTAAAAGTTTATCAATTTGGATCCACATTCCACATGCCTTGGGTTACTAGTACACGTCTATTTCACCGTGCCGTTGATCCCAATCATGTTTATTTGGGTTACTAGCACGTCTATTTCACCGTGCCGTTGATCCCAATCATTTTTATTTGGGTTACTAGTACACGTCTATTTCACCGTGCCGTTGATCCTAATCATTTCCTTTCCTAAAACCCTCTTATGACAAGGTTAAGTCCCCCTATTAGCCAGATAGATGGGTCCAACCAAAGTCATAAGGTTTTCTCAAATCAATGCATCATTCAAAACATTAGAACATATTCATGCTTTCAAGATACAATATATATAAGTGATATGATGACATAAAAGATATAATCATAAATGAAGTCTACTCACAACCAAGCCTCGCGAGAGTATTTAACCACACATGACCACCAAACCGAATCAACCCAATCAAGATCCTGAAACATACATCAATATCCTACCATACATCAATTTCTATGCTCAATCACATAGACATTACACATCAACCCTAAATCAGCCCACATATAAACAATAGGCCTAAATCCCATCTAATCCCATCATTCAACTCAAATCACATGACTTAGGCCTCTAATGCATAGTTCTCATACATAAACCATTCTATTAATCAAAAATACTGATTTTCAATTCCTTAGGCATAAACATGCCCAAATTTGGTCACTTGATCACAAGTAGGCCTAACCCATGATATGGTCACAACCACCAAATCAGTAGCATAATCAACTCTAATCATGCTTAATTAAACATAAGTTGCATCAATTCAATGATTCTAGGCCAAAAGCATCAAAAGCCCTAAAATATGAAATTTTCCATACTTAGGCCATATTGTCGATTTACACTAGGTCACCATGTTCAGCCATGTATATCACTGATTTTGCATCATAGGTTCATCAACAATGGCAACTAGGTCAACATAGTTGACATGCAAGCTATTTGGAAAGGTCTAAGTTCATATTCTAAATTTAGATCTAATACACCCTACCAATTCTTCACATGTATTATTCTGTTCAGATGTATCAATCTACCAACATAAATACGTAATCACAAAATCAACCGCACAGATTGAAGTATGTGAATAAACAAACCTTCTGTCCAAATATCAGCCAAATCCAACGGTGGACCGAAAAGATATGTATCTTTGATGAACAAGTATCTAATCAGACAGTTTCTCCTTTCCTGCTGCAAATACCCAAACTCAGATGGCTATATCACACAAAATACTAAACGTATAAACATCTCCACTGTTCAGAATACAGAAATATCTGTTATACACTACATACCCAAATTTGATATCCATCCAACGGTAGATTGAGGAGATCTACAAGTTTGACCGAAACGGCACGAGAAACCCAGAAATTCCGACCAGTTTTGTTTGAGAGGTTATATGTCTTAGACAAAGCCTCTAATTAAGATCTCCACCGTTCAGAATGTAGAAATATCAGTTTTAAGCTACATTACCCAAATTTTATAACCATCTAACGGTCGATTTAGGAGCTCTATAAGTTTGAGCGAAACGGTGCAAGAAATCTAGACTTTCCGACCAGCTTTGTTTGAGAGGTTAGATCTCTTAGACGAAACCTCGGATCAAGATCTCCACCGACCAGAATGAAGAACCATAAGCTACGAACGTGCTGACAAAATTTGGGCTCAATCTGACCGTAGATTCCAAATATCCACCTCTTTGATGAAAATGTCGCAGGGATCTTCCTCCTGCAACTCTCTCCTTCTTTCTCTTCTTCTTTCCTTTCTCTTCTTTTCTTTCTCTTCTTCTTTCCTTTCTCTCCACTCACCTCTTTCTAGCACTTCCTTGATTCCCTCCTCCACTCACCTCACTTTCTAGCACATTCTTGGATTCTCTCCTCCACTCACCTCATTTTCTAGCACATTCTTGGATTCTCTCCTCCACTCACCTCATTTTCTAGCACATTCTTGGATTCTAGAAGTGGGCATGGGACACTTGTCCACTTTCATGCACCAACCTTCACATGTGTTGGTCTCATACTACCCATACCAACCACATGTATTTTAACCAATTTCATACTTCCATGTATTTTAAATGTTCAATCCATTTAATACACCAAATTTTCATTCTCATTTATCCTTTTATTCAATCAATCCTAACCCATATCAATTCATGGTTTAATGAGCCCATGCATAAATAATAACATATGCATTATAATTTAATTTAACATGACCCATATACAATTTATGATACACATATTTATATACATTATCAAGCATCAACTATACAAACATTAAACAACCATCAAACAAACACTAAACATATCAAGACAACACATAGAGTTTGGGAAAAAATGCAATTGGGTTATGGGCTAGATGAAATAATTTTCGGGGCGTCACACCCGAAGTCGACGGAATCTAATTCCCATGCCCGGTTGAATTTTGTGGACCCCCATCCCGAATACAAGTTTAAATCAAAAATCAAAGCTATTACTAAACATATACAAGGTAATTTTGTTTAAAAAAATTTATTGAATTGATGTAGCAAGTATACATACATGTTGAGTACAACATTATCAAAACATATACAAGTTTAAATGAGAAACAAGTTGTCAATCTGTGCCACATATTGGCCATTTACATCGTTTATTGCGCCGTAAGTGATCTCTTGTATACTGCTGCAAAGGCACCTGGACAACTTGCTCGACAGATGGTGCTAGATCATCGTCAACGAGCATAGCTGATATGTGGTCATCCTCACGATCATCATGCGCCCCAATAGCCGTATCTGCTATAAATGCACGTCCTCGCCTTGGCATTCTTTGCTGTCTACCTATCCAATGTCCTTCTTCACCCAAAGTTGGATTGTCCTCGAATGAAGTAGCTGTCGGGTTGATATGAACATCTGGTATTGCATCGCCAAAGGGGGATGGATCGTGATGCAATGGTGACATGTGGACATTTGTGAATGAATCAGCAAGACCGGAAGGAGTGATCGGACTCTGATGATATGCTGAGGATTGTCCCTTTGTTGTGTCCCTCCTAATCATGTAATCAGCATGCACTGTTTGTAGCGTATTTATTGATATCTTCTTAATGTCCCTCGCTACAGTCATATCATTAACCTCACTGCGCAAATGCATTTGAGCCACGTTGCAAACCTAAATAAATTAAAAGTGTCATATGTTAGCAAAAATAACTACAACTTAGCTTAGTAATAAGTGAAAACGTGAATTGCATAATGTACTTTCTTACCAAGAAATCGATTGTTGCACCGCTTTCAGTCATATACCTCCGAGTTATTGATCGAAACCAAACCATATATGGGTCATTGTACTTCATACGTGATGAATCATTACTTTCACCAACTGCCAAGTTATCGACACGACGCTGTCATTCATCAACATAATATCTGTGCTTTTCAATCCAATTATTGTCACATTGGCTTCTCATATCACACTTGTGAAGCTCAATACTTGTGTCGCATGGCTCCGGAATAGTTTGTCTCATGCCAAATTGACGTAACACTCGATCTGGTCGATGTAATTCAACTATGGCGAAACAAATGAGTGGAGAAACAATGTGCCATATGTGTCGCCCATGCTTGCAATACTCTGACAAGGCATCAATCAAATCATCGGTGTATGGAGTCCAACTAACCTGTACATGGACCCCTAACGTCAAAAATGGAAAACATTGCAAAAATATAAGGAATACATTTATGTAAATTGTTTGAAATATTGTACTTCTTCAAAACCTTTAGTGTCCAACGTCTCTCTATATTTATTCAATACATGCGTTGAGACTTATTTCTTTATTTAGGCATGTCTCCACCTGCAAATAGTAAGGAAAAATTAATAAATGCTAATAGTAAATGTTGAAAAGGAAGATCGGTGTGGACTTAAGTAAAAAATTACTCATTTACCTATATGCCAATGGTGGTGGTGGCAACAGATGTGCATTTGGACCGGCATGATCCTCGCGTTGAATGTTGCATCTTCGTGGAGCCAAAAAAGGAAATCTATCCCATGCCCATAGTTGTATTAGTACCAGTGCTCCTGAAACACCTCGTTTATCATAATCAATCGCACGACACATTTGACGATATAACCATGCTAGCACTGCGCTGCCCCACGCGTATGTACCGGCAACATCGAAGTCCGCAAGAAGAGGCAGAACATATAGGTGTACAAGGTTGTTTGACTGGTCTGACAACAACCCACCTCCAATCAATTGCAAAATATATGGTCGTGCATACTGTTGTATTTCAATTTCTGTTACTTCTTCGGGTAAGTTTGGAACTCTTTCTCCAAGGGTGACTAGACTTAATCGTCCCCCACGTTTTTCTTTCCCAACTGGAATGAACCCGAGCAACTCAGCACATAAATCTTCGTAAAGAAGGTTGGTCGATCCCGTCACTGGTAGACCATCGACACGCAAGCCCAATGGCACCTCCACATCTTGGAGTGTAATAGTCATCTCTCCGCATGTAAGGTGGAAGGTATGGGTCTCTTGACGCCAACGCTCAATGAAGGTCGTAATTAAGTGTCAGTCTAACTGAATGTAACCAACACGTGCTACCCCATAAAAACCAGCTCGCTGCAAGTATGGAATAATACGTGGGTCAAGCGGAAGTGTGCGATGGACCACGGCTTCCCTGCGTTGGCAATGCAACTCTTGCACTGGCTGCAAAATTAAATTATTATATTGTCAATCAAAGATTTAATTGAAAAGGGATTAAATATCAAAATAATACGTAAGTACCTCTCCATCCCATATGGGACCAGATCGATGACGGGCCTGCAACGATAGTACTGATGGATCTAAAGGTCCGGGATCCATCTAACGTAGATGAACTAACATTACATTTAATTAGCACATTAGGATCAAACGTTGATAAAGAAATATTAGAAAAAGATAAAAATGAGAGTATAAAACAATATATAATCGGAAGGTACAGAACATTGCAACTGCATACGATAATTATTATTAAACAATAGCTCAAACATGACAAAGTCTATTCCAAAGTGTCATATTACATTACAAAAGATACAGGAGACTGAAAAAGTAGAAAACATGAAATATATGTGGGCAAACAATAGCTTATGCAGCCCCATCACGGAGGGTTGGACACTTCCGCCTGTTGTGGCCTTCTTCTCCACATTGTCCACATCTAATCTTAGACGAGGGTTCCCTTATATCCATCTCATTTCTTAGGCGCGACGACCTCGATCGACCAGATTTGCGAACATGACCAGAATCAGGTATCACCATATACGGAATAATACATTGTGGCCAATAAGATTCGTGCGGAATAGGATGATACTGAGCTTCATAACACTTAGAGTAATGCTGGAGGAGGTACCAATGATCAATGTATTGGTCACAATTGATCGAAGCATAACGACACGCTGCTTGAAAGTGTGAACAAGGAATCCCATAACATTGCCATTTGCCGCAGCTGCAAAAACGATCTTTTAGTCGAACGACCTGCTTGTTTCCCCCTTTGTTCATGCGGACATCTTGTATACCGGTAACAACCTCAAATGTCTCAAGCTGTCGATTCATCATTGTAACAGTGTGGTTCCCTGCCTTAAGCCCCTAATTTTTCATTTTCTCAACAGCATACTTTGTGAAAACTTCTCCATTACTAATTGCTTCATCTATTTCTTGTCGTCTAACGATAAACCACCCAACACATCTATAAAACGTCAACTGAACCAATGCTGTTACCGGATAAAATCGAGCCCCTTTCAATACTCCATTGAAACACTCTAAAGGAAAAAAATAGGAAACAAATCAGACGGTAATTGACAATTAAAAAAATAGCTCAGAGAATTCAAATAAGTAAATGCATAGACTAACCAGCGACATTCGTAGTCATCCAACCATACCGCACGCCACCATCCTAAGCCATTGTCCACCTCTCTCTAGGAAGGGTAATGGGATTAAACCATCTTGTGCAACCCTTTTTCTGTTGCTCTAGTTCTTTCATTAGTGCCTCAAACTTACGTGGTTGGTGTTGTGACCCTGCTGCCTTGGCCAAATCTCTCAACTTCTCGTTACGGTACTTATCATTGAAATTACTACCCACATGCCTCAAACAGAACCTATGATATGACTCCGGCTCGGTCCAACCATTCTCTACTCTTTTAACTGCATTCAATATGCCAGGGTGACGATCACTGACAAGGCAAATGCCTTCTCTGTTAGTCACTCTATAACGAAGCTTCCTTAGAAACCAAGCCCAGTTGTCAGTATTTTCTTGATGAACAATAGCAAATGCGAGAGGGAATATATGACTGCCTGCATCGATTGCCGTGGCGATGAGCAACTTACCGCGGTATTTTCCATATAAGTGTGTACCATCTATTTGTATAATAGGCCTACAATGCTTAAAACCCTCAATTGAGGGACCAAAAGCCCAAAAAGAACGATGAAACGTGGCTATCCCATTGTTGTCAGGTTCGTAGTGATTTACAAATGCGTGCGAACCTGAATTACTAGCATTCAATGCATCCATCCATTTTGGGAGTAGGTTATACGATCCCTCCTAATCACCAAATATCTTTTCCATCACCTTTTTTTTTGCACGCCGCACTTTTCTGTAATGCACATCGTATTTGTAATTATTTTTAATTACTTGATGTAGCGCCGACATAGAAGTTGAAGGATCTCGCAAAAATTTCGCTATATATTAGCTTTAAATCCAATTGTCTATGATCTTGCGACATTTGGGCATAAATACATGTGTGTGGGAATAGGCATTTTGTGATCTCAAACAATCCTGATTTCTTGCGTTTCGAAGCCCGTAGCCTCCACTGACAACCATCTTCCCATTTCTTACACCTAATTGACCAAAATTTGGGTTCTGAATCGACCACGACATATTCTTGTTGCTTGGCTATACAACATCGTTTTACTCTATGTCGCAAGTCTTCCTTTGAGGGAAATATGAGTCCTTCGCAAAGATCTTGTGACTCGTTCCGCCCCATCGATATGTTATCATGATTGTCTGATAATGGGGTCATAGCTTCATGATTAAGTTCCATGAAATTCGGTGATGGAGCCTCAAAACTTGCTATGCTAGGTTGTGGTGTACCACCCATACTATGCAACTCAGTGTCTTGTAACTCTGTTTCTTCAATGCTTACGCCATTGCCATCTTCTCGTAGTGGCGATGCATACATAAACCCATCATTTTCAATTACTCTCAAGAAAGTACCACGCATATCAACAAAATTATCCATCTCATGTCCATCATCCTCATCACTGTTTTCATCACTGTCTTCGTCGAGGTGGGCATTGTCGTCGTCCTCAAAATTGAAATCGTCATCAAACAAATGTACATTTGAAGGGGTGGCATCTTCAGAATCATTGGTCATGTGATCGATTGTAGCATCAAGAGGTGAAGCTGTACTCGGACCAATGTGCTCCATTGATCTCCGTGCACTATGACCGCCAAAATTCATGTGGCTTCGGCGATGACCCGTTTGACGACCTTGGGTTGGATTTCCACCAACAACTTCTACATACACCTCCATATTAGTAGGAGGTGGGACCTCTTGCAACATGAAAAAAATATCCCTTAGCCCTTGCTCAGTGGTAATCAGAAGCACTGTATAATTGAAATCCTTTTCGCCAAAAAACAAAGGATATCTATAGGACATATCGATTGTTGCACACGTTGAAATTCGTAGTGCACCTCGAATAACACCTTCGAATTCTTCAAGACCAATGCCTAATCGGACTCTTACAAACCCGACTGGCGGTCTATCGTTTGATGCACCTCGCGAACCATGTACTACAGAACCACCACTGTAGCATATTATAGAAACAAACCTATCTGTCATCTGGACATAATAAGCAAAATACAATCGTCATTCTTTCAAACAAAATAAGAAATTAAAGCCTACGACTTCAACAAAGTAACAATTTAAAGGAAAATGTAAGCCATCAGTGGAGGTGGACATAGAGTGAATATGAGCAGAAAAGCATTTGTCCAAGCATAGACAATCCAGAACAATACAGACAACAATTTTTGAAGCTTAAAATCTGATGCTTCCATATGTTCTATTTTACTGATAACACGCACTAGAGATGACTTATAGCCATTATATAACCATGTCAATCACATAAAGTTATTACTAGGAAGTATCACCGTATCTGTGTTACATATTTTTGAGAAGAAATAATTGGAATTGAACAATCGCATGATGTGCATTTTCAGCATCCACCTAGTAATCATTTAGGATCACAGTTTCATAATGATTTAATGAAGTGAATCTCAATTCACAAAAAATGGCATATTTTTTGAAGGAGATCAACCTTGAAAAAATTGAAACCTGTCAAATTCCACGACACATGGATCTAGACACGTCACACATAACACACAATTCACACTTCATATTAATCATATGATTTAATGAAGTGAATCTCAATTCAATTTGCTAAGCGGTTCAACTCTAATTCAATGCTAAAAAACAAGATAAAAATGAACTACAACAAGATGCTCCCTATAAGTATATTAGCCTTTGAAAAAACTCACTCAATTGAACAAGTAGCTAAGGCTCTATTTAGTTCATGACTTGATACAATTTTCTACATCTAAAAAATCTAAAAACATGTAAAATGCATATGGTTTGTTGAATTTGAAAACAACTTCAATCCTCATTGTCTCTCTTCCTACTTGTGTAAGAGCTACAATAGGATACTCATAATTTTCATCTCACTTACACTTCCATTTTTATGAGAAAGGAAAGATTTTATTAAGCAAACTGGACAAGGAAAAGATTACACACTATAAAATTTTTCACTGCAGCCATCGTCAACAATAATAATCATTAGCTCCTCAGGGATCTCATAACGAGAAAAGATTGAAACTGATGTTCAAAGAACTCACTAAACAATCAATAACTTGATAAGCTTCACGATATTGATGGTCAATGAACCAGCTGCTAACAAGTTCAAGCGGGACCAAATAGTAGTCACTGTTGGATGAACACACCATTGACATCTATGGGACTTAGAAGTTATCTTAACGATGACTTGGGAATCCAAGTGATCAAATAGTAGACACTTCATTTCAACGTAGAGAGAGAAGACAGCGGCATAGCTCCTAACAAAAGGCTAGGATGGGATGCCAACATATGACACAAAATAACCCCAAAGTCAGGCTTTGTTCTGCAAATAGGAATCATCCACAACCAACTTAATCCAGAAGGGGGAATTCCATGCAATCAACAACTTTAGGTTCCCATATCAGCTTAATATCCCAATGCAAAGCTATCAAAACAACCCAATTTTAAATGGCATTCACCAAGAGAAGCTACAGAGAGCAACTTCATTTTGAAATAAAATGGTAAAAGAATTTTGAAGGTCGAATCACCTAAATCTTGGCCAACTTCATTTTCAGTTACCTTCTTTGTTCTAGGTTCATTTTCAGCGATATATCAAAACCTCGGGTTCATTCTTGCTAGTTTCCCCGTAGATATGCAAATTTCCCTTCTCCGAATAAACTAAAAACAAGTAAAAAAAACTGAAATTCCATCCCTAAAACCCTAAAAACAGCAAAAATATCATGCCAATCACCCTTTGGTAGACAAAAAACGTCCACATTGTTCGACTCAATCATTGGCTGCACAAAAAAAAAACCGAGATCGAGAATGGCAACAAGAAGAAGAAAATGAAAAAATAAAAATAAAAAATTGCACCTTTGTTTAGTGATCGAGAATGGCAACAAGCACGACTACGGCGACGGCGACGGCACGACTACGGCGACGGCCACACAACGGAGACGGAGCGAGACGACGGCGACGGCCCGAAGAGTTTCAGAGAGAGGAGTAGGGCGACGAGTGTGGGAGTGTGTGTGCTCGCGAGTGGGGTATATGTAGGGTTTAAGGGAAGGCGTCTTTTGAAAAGACGCCTTCCCTTAACGTTAAAAAAAAAAATTGTGAAGGGAAGGCGTCTTTTGAAAAGACTCATTCCCTTCACTTAAAAAAAAAATTATTAAGGGAAGACGTCTTTTGAAAAGACGCATTCCCTTAACGTTAAAAAAAAAATTATGAAAGGAAAGCGTCTTTCCTCAAATGCCACCTGGGCGCGGACGTGGCGCTTGTTTGGCGCGCTGACTGTGCTATGAACAGTAAAGTATGGCAAATGGGTTATTATTTGTGTGTGGATGACATTTGTGACATTATTTTTTTTTTAAGGGTAATCATGTCAAACCCCCCTTCCTCCCTCCCTCCTTACACGGGTCAAGCTATCAAGTCTCCATACTTATACCCAAAATAAGTTATAGTTGTCGTGGGCTTTTAAGTCCCAGTTGTCCAAAGTTAGTAGTTATCATCCCCGAGGATGGCCTTTGGTTGTACTCTTTAGAGGATTATTGTAGTTTGATAAGAAAAATACATATATATATATATACTATGTCACATATGAGTGCAATTGCTCGAGAATTGAAATAGTTTTTTTTTGTCAAATTATATTACATTATATTGAATTGCATATATGAAAAACATTCACGATGATTACATCAATATAGGAGTAGATTCAACTATTAATACGAAGAACAATACTCAAATCTACATTCAAATAGAACTGCAACAAGACTCATAAAAGCTAAATTAACTCCTCGTCTCATGTCACATACAAGATTGTTGAATTTTACTAAAATAGTCTCATTAGCTCTTGAAGTATTATAAATCCTAACAGACGTTCATTATCATTATATAAAAGAGTATTTGAAATAGATCCAATAAAATTGATTTAGTCAGGGTTAGATCAACAGGGAGGTTAGCAATGATGATATTATGGAAAAGTACCTTCAAACATAGGCAACATGCAGAATTACAATTTAAGAAAGAAGTTCTTAACTATTAATGTGTTCTTTGTACTCATATTAATTTGTCACATCATACAGAAAAAGAAAAAGTAGATAACATGGTAAAAATGGAATGAAATTAAAGGAACTATTCCAAAGTAAGAAACAAAACTAGAAAACCACAAAACATAAAAGAGCATCCTATTCGTACCGGACCAACTTCATTTCCTCCTCTGCTCGTGATGCCTTCATTCGTCATTTTGATTCTCTTCTTTTCTATCCAAAAGAGAGCTTAAATAGCTTTCTCGTCAACAATCAGAAGAACAATTTAAAGATGAGCTAACATCAACGCAACGAAGTCTGCTGGGACTCATTTTGCTTTATATTCATTTATCTATTGTCGACTTAGTGGAAAAGTCAAGTTTATTTAACATTCTTTGAAAAATTAATTGAGAAAACATGCCAAAATAATCAAAAAGTGGCTAACTACCACAGAAGACATAGTAGTATGCCCGTTTATTAAATAAAGCATTTGAACATAAATAATCAATATCATGAGATTTAAATATAATTAAGATTTGCACGTGGCTTTACACCCACTAATTTGAGTCTCTTTTTGTCTTTCATTCATTGTTGTTAACAATTCCAAGTTGTAAAGAAAAGAGTAGCAGAGAAATTGCAAAAAAACAGAGAAGATAATATGTAAATAGAAAAATGTTTTGCATTTCCCTTTGATACTTTACATTGTTACAATGATTTTGTATACATGGCAAGGTATAATCCACATGGTAGTTGTACATTGGCTGATCTAATTAGACACTTGGACTCTTGTAATTGGAGGATCAGAATCTAGAATTGTAACTGTCTTGGAAGCTTCTTATGTTATGTCGAGAGTCTCGTTTGTTACAGCACGTGAGTATTGTGGTCTTGTATCTCCCCTCGAGCTCATCTGAGAGGGGACGACGATGAGCTTGCATCAGAGTGAAAGAAACCGTTGAACAGACAAAGCTTTGGTAAAGATGTCTGCAAGTTGTGACTCAAAAAGAGTATACCGAATGAGAAGGGAATTGCTCAACCTTCTCGCGAATGAGGTAATAATCGATCTCAACATGCTTCGTTATAGTGTGCATGACAGGTTTGGAAGCAAGAGCTTGTGCACTTGTATTGTCACAGAGGAGCATGAGAGGTTGTAGAGAGGGAACATGTAAGTCACGAAGTAAAGACTCAACCCATGTAACTTCAACGACAGCATTAGCGAGGCCTTATATTCGGATTCAGCGCTGGAGTGGGAAACAACTCTCTGTTTAGTGCATGACCATGACAGGTTTGGACCGAGAAAAGTGCAGTAGCCATTAGTGTTGTGGCGATCATTCATGTAACACCCCGTAATTTTAATTAAATATATACGTTGAAGTACGCGTATATCGAGATGTATAATACACGTATAAGTACATTTAAAGTCATGTGTACATGTGTCAAATGAACTTGAAAATGTCAAAAGTGAGTTCGGAATGATTTCTATACAATACTGTTCATTTGCGGGTACTATTCACCGAACAGTACCGTGAACAATACTCATATGGAAAGAAAACAAAAAAAAACTAACTAAAATAAAAAGAAAAGAAGTCACTGGAACGAAAAGGAAATAAAGAAGCAGAGAGAAAGAGAACCGAGAAGAAAGGAAGAGAAAAAGAAGGGAGAAAGGGCGATTCGCACGAAATCGGGACTCGTGGTAAGTAATTTTCACTTTATTTCTTCGTGAAATTAATATTTAAGCTAGATGTAACGATTCTAGCAGAGTAATTTTTGTTGTGGGAGCCGTTTTACGGCGTTTTCAAAAATTGGGGTTTTGACCCAACGTGAATGAAAAACTGCTATGAAGGTTGAAAAACACTCCCTGGACCGTCGGGACCCCGAATATGTGGTTAGATTGAATTTAGTTGTTCATTTGGAACTTTTATGGCTGTTGGAAGTTAGAGTGTAGATGGGAGACCATTCCTAATGAAACTCCAGTTTAAGGCTATAGAATGGTAGAATGGACTGTTGCGATCCCATCGATGCTAAGTTCATGATTTTTGGAGACCGTTTGACAATTTTAGTACAATTTACATGTTTCCAATAAATAGTGACGACGTGATCAGTGATGTGAATAGTACTATGATCATATCCAGTAAATAAAATAAAATTAGAATCCAATGAAACTCCGGTTTGAGATCATAGAATCGTAGAGAACTGAATTTCGAACGTTTCGATGTTAAGAACATGATTTGTGGATATGACATATGTTTTCATATGTATTTTCATGGTGAAATAATCTCATCTTAGCTGCTGAACCAGCTAGAAAATTTGAGTGTAGTCCTAGTGTTTTGGTGAGTTGAAATGGTGATTCTCATGATAATCTATGGTTCATTTCAGTATTTAAATTGAGAGCTCAAGTGCATGGATAAATACTCTTGAGGAAACAATTATGATGGACGTTTATTGTTGCTCGGATATATTGGCTTAGAAACCCCGTGTAACCACTGTGAGTATAGTTTTCTTGATTTGATTCTTGTATGACATTGTACACATATAAAATGTTTGATTGTATGCATGTTATATTTATATATAATGCATTTAGTTTTAAGGATCATGCAAATTGATTTTAGCAATTGAAGTTTGTAATGATGTCATTTCGTTAGGAATTAGACCCGGATGAGGTTTTGAAAGTCCTCATTGTCAGTAGGCCTGTCCTAACAAGGGTTGCGATCCTTGAAATGACTATGACTTGGGTAATGAGAGGTTGTAGCTATCTTGTACGGCCATACAAGAGTTAGACCCGCTCTCTTGCCTTGAAAAAGGGAGATGGTACAATATTTATGAATGAGCAATATTGTGTGCACGTATATTATTTTGATGAATGGTGCATATGTGCTTTTGAAATGTTTTAAATCGATTTGATATGCCATGTTTCCTAAAATGTATGCGATTGTCATGTCAAGAACTATTTTCACTGAGCTATTGTTTGCTCACTCCATTTCCTCCAATATTTCAGGTATTGAGTCGAAGGGAAAAGGAAAAATTCGTGAGTGATAATCACATGAGCCTTCGTCTGGTATGTGTATGTATGCTTAGAGGAAATAAATTATATTTTTGTTATTTTGATATGTATAATTATCACACATTATAGATATATGTATCATCTAGATGGGATGTGTGGGCATATATATAGATATCTATATTGGATTTGATTTGTGATATATCAAGAAAAACAAAAGTGAAATGTCCATTTTATGGGGAGGTGTAGTCAAATTTTTTGAAAATTGTGAGAATTATTGTGAATGTTCGTTGAGGCTGACAGTGTATTGTATATGAGTATGTACAATGTATAGTACACTGTGCCGGTCATGACGTCAGCCTACGTCAGGGGCGTCGTGACAATATTTGGCTCAGTGGTTACTCAGATTGCGAAATCAAACCTTATGAGGTTGTGAGTTCGAGTCTGGGGGAGGCCCTGCACTATTCATGAGTGAATAGTGTGGACAAATGATATCGGGGGTACTAGACACTGCGGTGGACTGTGTACTGGGATGTGACAATATTATGTGGTATATAACGGCTGGGGTACGCTCGGTATGAAGTACCCATCACATCCCAAGGTACTAAACACTGCGGTGTGTTGTGTACTGAGGTGTGACAATTCAGGCAACTTGCCCAATTGGCATCGAAATAACATAGGATAAAGAGATCAGCTGAAGCATGGAGAGTAATCCCATAATGGAGAGTAGCTTGAAGGTAGCACAAGATGCGCTTCACAGCCTGCCAATGTATGGAGGTGGGAGCATGCATAAATTAACGCACCTTATTAATGGCAAATTAGATGTCTGGGCAAGCGAGAGTGGAATATTGAAGAGCACCGACAATACACCGATAAGTGGTAATATCTTCAAGAGGCTGGGCATCATAAAGTGATAAAGTTTTGTCGGATGCCATAGGTGTGGAGTATGACTTACAATCAGCCATGTTAGCTTTCAGTCGTAATTTAAAACATATTTTGTCACGACCCACGACCAGTGACGTTATGACCAACATGGAACCCCTGGGTATATCCTCCCTCGATACACTCGGTGTCCCGTCAGCCTAATTTAAACAACCTAATAAACACATAATCTCACATCACAACATTATCCAAACAAAAATATAATCAAAACAACATGATATAATTACATATCCAAAAATGACAAATATAAAATTTCTTAAACCCAAAATATACAAATCATACCTAACCATAAATACATCACATCTATGTGTTAAGTATATACAATAGGTGTTATTTAGTACATATTTAACAAAATACAAAGAAATATACTACACACCTACGTCACCAAAAGTCGGGAAGCTCAACGCAGTTAAGCCTTTCCCTTCCCCTTCTTATCAGAACCTGAAATGATAAGAATGAGGTGTGAGCGTGTAACAAGCTCAATGAATATTTTCTACAAGTGGCAATACACATGCATTTAGATAAAACATGGTAAAAGCACATCAAAACAATTTAAATAACATGGTGATATACAAGATCATATACATGCTAAACATAATGCATCATGTCAATATTCAAGACAATACATTTCATTTTCTAAATATGTAATATGCAATCCTAGACACCTCCTGAGTAAAAAGCAATCAAGAGCTTGAGCGCGACACCCAATGCCCGATTGAACTTCCTTACCCGTATTCTATTAGGATTTTTGGGATTGTATGAACCATATGATCCGTCCACCAAGACAAATACCATGCCTAGGCGAATCCTAACATACACAGTCCATAAAAATCCTCTGTCAGGTCCACAATTAGGGATTACCATCTAGCCCGATGGAATTGTCACACCCCAGTACACAACACACCGCAGTGTCTATGTCACGTCTGGGTTGCACACAGTGCCCCCTACCCAGGGTGATGAGTACCCCCACAGGGCGTACTCCAGCCATTATATACCACATAATATTGTCACATCCCAGTACACAGCCCACCGCAGTGTCTAGTACCCCCGAGATCATTTGTCCATACTATTCACTCATGAATACTATAGGGCCTCCCCCAGATTCGAACTCACAACCTCATAAGGTTTGATTTCGCAATCTGAGTAACCACTGAGCCAAATGCTGTGTACTGGAATGTGACAATATTATATGGTATATAACGGTTGGGGTACGCTCGATATGAGGTACCCATCACATCCCGTGGTACTAGACACTGCGGTGTGCTGTGTATTGGGGTGTGATAGTTTAGTACCCCCGGGATGTGATGGGTACCTCAAACCGAACGTACCCCAGTCGTTATATACCACATAATATTGTCACATCCCAGTACACAGCACACCGCAGCGTCTAGTACCCCCGGGATCATTTGTCCACACTATTCACTCATGAATAGTACAGGGTCTCCCCCAGATTCGAACTCACAACCTCTTAAGGTTTGATTTCTCAATTGGCACAATTGGGGATAATTGGATCAATCACAAACCCTGCATATACATTGGTTCATTCATCATTAAAATCAGTCCAATTACATGCCTATTAACCATGATTAAACCCCAATTCAATAGCCAAATTTAGATTTTAAAATGGTTGCACCTATGAGCTAACCCATATAACTTAATTAAACCATTTTACATATAAGTAAACTCATTTAACCCAAAATAATGCATAAGGTTGATTCACATGATTCAACCATCATAATACAATGCATTCAATCATAATTTGAATCAATTAGACTAATCTCCATGTCAGTTTAATCAATTGACTTAGTCTAGGCCAAAAGCCCCAAATTTGGGCAAATTCTAAATTCATGGCCTAAGCCAATTATGCACTACAACTAGGTTTTTCAACATTCAAAATCAATATTTTAAACCATCATTCATCCACATTGACCCATTTAATCAACATAGATGACATGCAATTCAAATGGAAAACCCTAAGTTCATAAACTAAGTTTAGGTCAAACACAAGGAACTCCACCAATTTCTTGCTAGAAATTGGGGGTTTCACCATTTATGGGTTTCCAACACCACCTAGATTCACATATCTAACATTCAAGGTCAAACTCCAACATGTGTTCTTCCACCATCCCCTTCAAATCTGGGATTTGAGTGTGGAAAACACTCCTTGGATGTTGTTTTAGGTCAAGGAAGGTCATTTCCACCATTTACAAGCTTAAAGGAACACAAACAAGCAAACCCTAGGTCTAGAACCCTTCAAATCCATGGTTCATACCATTACATGCATCAAAAGAAAGCTTGAATGCATAAGCCAAAGAGATTTAAGGAAAAAAAAAATGGCAAAACATGCATACCTTAGGAGACTCTTAAGCAAGAACACTCCAAGCCCTAGGTTTTCCTTCATTTCCTCTTCTTCAACTCTTTTGCCCCTTTTCAAAATGTAAAAATGAGCAAAAAGTCTTCCAAATGGTTTTATAGAAGCCAAGTAACAATTTGGGCCCACACTAAAAAAAACACACTTAAATAAAAAATCAGTTTCCATGTTGCAATTACTTACACTTAGATAATATATTTCTTGCAAATAACTCACCAATTTAACATCTTAACCGTTCAAACGTTTTATGATTCCGTGAAAAACCTTTTGATAAAATTTCAACTCAATCCAACGGTGAAAATGCGAGATCCAACTGTTTGATCAAAGCTGCGTAAGAAAATCTGCAAATCTAAGCGGCAGTGTTTGGAATGTTATACCTCACAGTAGACAACTCCAATCAAGATCTTCACCGTCCCCAATGAAGATCTATCAACGAAGAATAATATTATAAAATTTCAGCTCAATCGGACCACGGATGTAGGAGATCATGTCATTGATGAAATCGGTGACAGAAATTTCTTCCTCTCCATATATATATATATTTAAAATTTTTCGATGTTCCGCTCTTGACCATTCCGAAATCAAAGCAAGACCTACCTTATATGAATTTCTTTGTAAAACATGTTTCGAAAGCAACCGTGAGGTCCACGTCGCTATCTGGGGCACGCATCTCAAGGTCATAGTCCATTTACCTTTTTTAATTCCTAATGTACAAGGAACTGGAACGTTATCGAATTTGGTTCACTTGGCTTCTAAGCCTAGGGAATTTCGAACCAACAAAATATGTAGGGTTTCTATGAGTCATACACGTATAAATACATATATTTCAGTATTCTACGCATCAAGATGATGTCAGCCTGTGGTACAGGGCATTACATATTTGGTTTGCCTTAGGTGTAAAGAAGTTGGAGATGAGAGGACCTCAACCCAAAGGAAGTAATGAAGATGCCTCATGTCCTTTAGTGCAAAGGAAGCATTAAGAGCATGTATAAGTTGTTGAACTATAGAACTATTGCTGCCCGTGACGATAATGTCATCAACATAAATGACGACAATGAGCATAACTGAGGTAGTATGACAGACAAACATAGAGGCATCCGCATGAGATGCCACAAATCCCCAATGAAGTAATGTATTGCTCAGCTTAGTAAACCAGTCATGTGGCAATTGTTTTGTGAAAACGGCAAACCAAGGGAGGATCTGAGACATAAACGAAGCCGAGTGGTTGCTCCATATATACTTCCTCACTAAGATCACCATTCAAAAAGACATTGTGGTCATCAAGTTGTCTAAGAATCCATCCTCTAGAAAGAGCAAGAATAAGTACAATGCGGATGGTAGGCGGCTTGACAACCGAGCTGAAGGTTTCAAAATAATCAAGGCCGATTTGGTGGAAACCTTGGCCACATGTTGTACCTTGTGCCATTGAAATGAGCCATTCGAATTATGTTTTAGCTTGAACACCTATTTACAACCAATGACGGGCTTATCAAGAGGCAAAGGAACCAAAGACCAAGTATGGTTCCGAGCCAGAGCCTCCAACTCCGAGTGTGTAGCCATCAACCATTCACAACATTGAATAGCTTCCTTGGTGGAGGAAGGTTCTATTAAAGCTGCAGCAAGAGCTTTAGGCTGAAAAATACCATCTTTTACCCTTGTCTGCATATGGTCAACATTAGATGCAGCTGGTGGTGAATGAATGGTGAGTGCAGGGGTAGGAGTAGGTGCATCAGGAGCATTGGGAGCGGTAAGGACAACAACAAGAATAGGGGAAGGGGAACCTGCACCAGGAGAGGAGGATAAAGGGGGAGGGCACCTAAGTGTAGTGCAAGGAGAAGAGGGGACTAAAACAGGGGGTATTGAAGGGGAGTGAGAGGTTTGTGTTTGGAGAGAGGCACAAGGGAAGTGAGATTCATGAAAAAGAACATGACGAGAGATATACAAGCAATTGGACGAAATGGCAAAGTATAGGTGTCCCTTGTGGTTAGTACTGTATCCCAAAAAGACACATTCGGTGGAACGAAATTCTAGTTTATGAGTGTTGTAAGGGCGGAGATGCAGGTAGCAAGCGCACCCAAAGGTGCGAACATGAGTATAAGATGGAGATTTATTATATAGCCTTTCAAATGGAGTAGTATCAATAATAGGAATAGGCAACCTGTGTATCAAATAAACACTTGCTAGAAAGACATAAAACCAAAACATAAGAGGAAGAAAACTATGGGCAAGGAAAGCAAGACCCATTTCAGCTATGTGATGATTTTTCCGTTCCACCAGACCATTTTGCTGTAGAGTACAGGGACAAGACACTTGGTGGTTGATACCAAAGGAAGCAAGAGTGGATGAAAGAGACTAAAATTTCCCACCCCAATCACTTTGTAATGCGTAATGGAAGTATCAAATTGATTCTCAACCATGGCCTTAAAATGCAAAAAAATATTTTAGCGTTTCATCCTTAGTTCCAAGTAGATAAAGCCACTAAACCAAGAGTAATCATTGATAAACAACAAGAAGTAACGTGCACCAGTAAGGGATAAAACAGGGGATGGTCCCCAAAGATCAGTATGTACTAAATCAAATGGTCTATTAGCAATAGAATTTGAAGAAACAAACTATAATTGACAACTTTTGGCTAGACGACAAGAATGACAAATAATAGTAGTAGAATTAAAAGAAGAAGATAAGTTGCAGGAATGCAAAACCTTAGACAAAACATTAACGAAGGGATGATCCAAAAAACGACGCTAAAAAGTCGAAAGATGTTGGGATGACGAGCAAAATTCAGCAGAGGAAACACTAGGAGTAGCAGCATAGGAAGGTGTTCGATCAAGGCCATGATAAAGCGGACCTCGAAGAAGAACTTGCTTCATTATTTGATCCTTCACCAAGAAAAAAGAGTCATGAAATTCAACAAAAACATGATTATCATTGCAAAGACGAGAAACACTGATAAGTGGTTTTGTGACAGTAGGTGTATGAAGAACATTACGAAGATGCAATGGAGTAGAGGAAGTTGGAAAAGAGGTATAGCCAAGATTAGAGATAGGAATTGTCATACCATTCCCCACCATCACCTGATCGGTACCTTGAAACGGTGAAACAAACTGGAGAGAATTAAAGTCCGGCATGAAATGATGTGTTGCACCGGAATCCAAAAACCAAGCACTATCGAAAGTAGACAGGGGAGAAGCTTAAGGAGCAAAACTCAACAGAGCAGTCATCAACGCTAAAGGAGCTAGAGCCCGAGAAGCAAAATTTTGAGGCTGGCGAGCCGGTGGTTGGTAAGCCAAATTAGCTCGGTGATAACAGGTGAGGGCGATGTGCCCAAGTTTGCCGTAGAGCTGGCAAAGCGGTTTGGATTTAGTCGAAGGGCACCATTGAGGAACAGATAAAACGCCCTGAGGCTTGCCTAAAACATCAGCAAAGTTGGAGGAGGTTCCAAAAGTAGGGATCTGGGGTAAACGAGGAGAAAACGAAGACATCACCGACTGAAAATTCTTGAATCCGGTGGAGGATGCAACGTGAGCTTGAGCAAAATTGAGTGCATCAACAAAGTTTTGGCGCTGTAAACGCAGATCCTAGCTGAGAAGTAAGCTACGAACCTCTTCCAAGCTTGTAAGGGGAGATCGGGCATTCAGAGTAGTGACCAATGGGCTGTACTCTGGTCCAAGGCCCTGATAGATGTAAATCAACGGATCTCGAACTAAAAAGGGTTCACCAATAGAGATGAGCTGATCTGCAACAAATTTATGCTTGAAGATGTATTCGTCAGCCGTGAGTTCATTTTTCTTGATTGATTGAATCGTCATTCGAAGCTCAAGCAACCGCTATTGAGAAGCAACCTCATATGTTATCTCCAGTGTTGCTCTAATCTCTAAAGCAGATGAATACCCAACGATCTAACCTATCATCGTCTCAATGAGGGAAGAATAAAACCAGCCCATCAGCAGCCTGTTGTACCGCTACCAAGTCGTGTAGAGGGGATTGACAGTTTAAAGAAGATTGTCAAGGTATTTGGGTGGGCATGGCTTGGATCCATATATGTATTCTTCTAGGCCATTAGCAATAATAACATTTAGGAGTTGATTTTTCATAGAAGATAGTTGTTTCTATCAAGTTTGATGGTGAAGGGTTGGCTCAGATTGGGTAATTTTGGGGTTAGGGGCATGGCTGTGAGTGAAGCAGAAGACGATCCAGGTGCAAGGTTGAAGTGGGTGGAGTTTCCATTTCATTTTGGATGAAAGGGAGCTTGATCAAATGAAGCTTGAATCAAATAGGCTCTGATACGATGTAAAGAAAATAGCAGTAGAGAAATTGCATAAAAACAGAAAAGAAGATAATTTGTAAATAGAAAAGGGTTTTCTATTTCCCTTGATACTGTACACTGTTATAATGATTTTGTATATATGGAAAGATATAATACACGTGGTGGTTGTACATTGGCTGATCTAATTAGACACTTGGACTCTTGTAATTGGAGGATCAAAATCTGGACTTGTAACTGTCTTGGAAGCTTCTTCTATTATGCTGAGAGCCTCGTCTATTACAACACGTGAACATTGTGGTCTTGTATCGCTAACAAAAGTTGACAATATTACTTTCTTTTTTTAAGGGTATGCTAAGTTAACACTACTTTCACACCCATTATAACACATACACAAAGCAAAATCTTATCATCTCCTACCTATCTCAACTCCCTCTAAAATAATTTTTTAATTGAAAATTGAGAATATACATAAATACACCCGTACACATGGTGAGAAATGGGGATGTTACAGGGGTTTTTGACATGATTACCTTTCAAAAAAAAAAAAATTTCACAAATGCTATCTAAATACAAATAATGACTCATTTGCCATATTTTACTGTGCATAGTACAATCAACGCGCCAAACAAGCGCCACGTGGGCGCGGAGGTGTGCGGAGGTGGCATTTCAAAGAAGGCGTTTTTTCAAAAGATGCCTTCCTATCATTTTTTTTTAAGTGAAGGGAAGACGTTTTTTCAAAAGACGTCTTCCCTTCAATTTTTTTTTTTGCATTTAACTAAAGGGAAGAGTCTGTGGGTTGAGGTTTCTGTGGTTTCTTCTTTGTTCAACTTGGAATCCTGTCGTCTTGTCTTCCTTGTTCAACTGCTCCTGATCTTCTTCCTCTACCTCGCACCAAAGGCCCTCTTCTTCTTCATAAGCAACTTACAAGTAAATCAACTTTACTTACTTACTTCACTTGCTCCAAATCTTAATCTTTTTCTTGTTCCAGATTCATTTTATTAATTTTTGTACCATCTTCTTCATGCTATGTCCTCTTTATTCATACCCTTTTCTGCTGGTGTCAAATGTAACAGTCTAGTTTTATCTAATAATGCAAGTTCTTCATCAAACCCAGTTTAGCTTTTTAAGCAAAGCCCAGAAACCATAACCTCTCAATTCGCAATTTTCAATTTTCCACTTTAAAGTGCTAAGCGACATCTTCAGTTTTGGGGTAATTTTGGATCTTCTATTAACTGGGAGGGACCCTTTGGATCCATTCTTTGGGAAAGTACCTGGTGGTGGATGTTTGGGGCGGTGGCTTCGCCACTTGCAGCAAGCCAGGGAGGCAAGAGAGGTACTGGATAATTTTTTTTTTTAAGGAAAGGGGAGGCGTCTTTTAAAAAGACGCATTCCCTTTGCTTAAAGAAAAAAAAAATTGAAGGGAAGGCGTCTTTTCAAAAGACGCCTTCCCTTTACTTAAAGAAAACAAAAATTGAAGTGAATGCGTCTTTTCAAAAGACGTCTTCCCTTTACTTAAAGAAAAAAAAATTGAAGGGAAGGCGTCTTTCCTTCCCTTTACTTAAAGAAAAAAAATTTTTGAAGGGAAGGCGTCTTTTCAAAAGACTCCTTCCCTTCACTTAAAAAAAAATAAAATAAAGGGAAGACGTCTTTTTAAAAGACGCCTTCCCTTCACTTAAAAAAATGTCACCTTCGCGCCCACGTGACGCTTGTTTGGCGCGCTGACTGTGCTATGAACAGTAAAATATGGCAAAAGGGTCAATATTTGTGTTCGAATAGCATTTGTAAATTTTTTTTTTAAGGGTAATCATGTCAAAAGCCTGATGTTACAGTCTTACAGATTTAACTCAAACGGCCCCACTTTGGTTTGACTCAACCCCAAATTTGTCTTAAACGTTTGGATAGTCAAGCCCACCAATTATCATATAGTGGGACTATGGGTGGGTTGGTGATAAGTAGGTATTTAGTATATATTTTTGAGCATATTTTAGGTGTGTTTTATGATATTTAATTCATATATTAGGTTAGTTTACCATAAATTTGGTTATTTGATAGTTTAGTTACATTTTGGTGTTTTCGCATTATTTTGGTTTGGATTTTTATAGGTTGGTTCATGAGATTATTAAAGTATGATTCTCACATGATTTGGGTTGTTATCAAGGTGCTTTGAGACATGAAGTGGACTTTGAAGTTGGAAGTAAGTTGTATGAAGTTTGCTTGAAGATACACGTGCAAATCAAGACAAAAAGGCATGGAGAAATGGCTAAAAAAAGGTGCAAAAATCAGTGTGTGGGCACCGCGGCTCCGGGATTCGACAGATTTTAGAAAGTGCGCAACTTTTGTATTTCGGCCATAACTTTCTCAATTTAATTCTTAATTGGACATGGTTTGTTTCTATGGATTCTTTACTTGAAATACTACAAGCTGAAAGGGTTTTTAGGGTGATTTGGAGTGGGTTAGGGTGATTTGGAGTGGGTTACAAGAAGAAAAATGGTGAGGAAGAAAGCGGATGTGTGATTCAAAATATAAACTTTCTAATTTTGTTGCGAACCTTCCTAGTTTGACTTGGACACTTCTTGGACAACTTTTTAGGGACTTGTAGCTATATAAAGACCATTGTTTAGGGTTTTCAAAGCATCAAAAAATAGGAGAATACACTGGAGAAGAGAACAAGACGGCTAGGAGCAAAGGAACGCGAAGATTCGACGTTGGAAACAAGGAAAAATATTCAAGTTCCAGGATTTTTAGTTTTGTTATTCATGTTTATTTTTGAGTTTTTCTCCATGTTTTGGTTTTTTTTATTCCAAGTTATGAACTAACTTGTTAGTCTAGAGATGAGAAGGATCCTATATTAGAGATTATGCAATAAAATTAGTTTTTATTTATTATCAATGATTTATTCTTAGTTTATTTATATTTCTCTATGTCTAATGCTTTTGATCTTTTGGCCACGGATCGAATGATCATAGACTTGAGGAACGACACTCGATAAAGGGTTTTCTAGGTTAGAACATGAGAAATATAACATGGGATGGTTGGAGTATCGATAGGTATGCGATGTCTTATGAAGTTGTAGGAAAATCACAAGGTATAATGCATTGCTAATATATTGGTTTTTATAGATAAATCAAAACTAGTGTTTTGCTAATAGGTTGTAATGCGACACTCGACGGAGGGTGTTAGAAACTATAAGATTTTGACTTATAAACACGAATAAGGATTTGATAATAACCATGTCTAATATTGCATGATTGATAATTAGGTGAAATCTAATCTCTAGATGTTTTTAATATTGATTTTTCTCCATCAAATTCTGATAACTTGCTATTTTAATTAGTTCTTTAGTTTAATTAGTATTTTAGTTCACTGATCATCACAGTTTGGTTTTTTAGATAAAATTAGGGCTAGGAACAATATAATTAGTGTAGTAACATTATCCCTGAGGATGATACCCGATTCTCATCGGTTTATATTATAACTTGGCAACCGTACACTTGCGGTTTGCACCCATCAGTTGGTTTTGTTGAAAAAAATACCTCAAAATCCTCTAATATCACAAATTCTATACAGAAAAAATATAAAAATAAAAGCCCACCACTAAAATATATATATATATAACACCAAAATTAGGAAAATATCTCGAGCAAAAATCAAATAATTCACAATCAACTAACAAGTACCTTAAAAAAATTAAATACCTCATATACTTCCATATAAGATAGCAATACAAATGGAACTTTGACAAAAAAAAAATTAAAATGACAGAAATAGAATGCTCTTATAAGCTAGAAACTAAATTGCGTCACTTTGCACAAGGTCTAAACTTTTTCCCCTTCACAAAGCTTTGATGGATCTACAAGACAACTCTTAGCACAAGCTTCACCTTGTTCTAGATTACTCATAAGTTGGAAATGACGAATAAACAATGAGGGATTATATAATACATCCAACTACAAGGTTTAAAGCCATGACCAACAAAATTTTCTCGTTCAAATACAATCACACCGACATAATTTCCTTATACTACTAGAAATATTCAAATTTAGAAAGTTCAAATGACTTTTTAAGTATAGTTATCTTCTTCTTCTTTTCTTGAGCAAAAACAAAATGTATTATATATTGGATGATTTAAAATATGTACATGTAATAATAAGCACCAAGGGTGCTAATAACCTAGAAGCTAAACACCTGCAGACAACTCCACCAAAAGCCGACCATAATAAGCCCATTACAATAAACCAGACATGATACAGGTACTCCAATTCAAAAGCCAACTAGACAAAGGTAATCTCATGCCCCAGGATGACACATGGACCCAAGAGCTAGCCAATAACCTAATATTTTCCCAATGGCTCTCGCACTCCTTAAGAGAATAGTTAAATATTCTATTATTACGCTCTAGTCATATTGACTAAAGAGTTGCATACGAGGCAATCAAATTGATATCCTTTTTTGACCTTGATAGGCTTGGAATGTGTGAGAAAGAGGACCTTCGTCAACGTTTCGTGAGGGAATGTACCTATTACCCAAAAATTTGTGCCACTTGAGCCATAGTAACTTAGCAAATAAACATGAGAAAAACAAGTGCTCCAAAGATTCTCCTTCCTGCCTACAAAAGATACAAGAACATGGAGACAAGCAATAATTGGGGGGGGGGGGGGGGGTGCACGACTTTACATCACTCGCAAGTGTTAATTTTCTTGTGGCCCAACAACCAACCAAAAATCGTAACCTTAGCTGGAATCTGTACATGTCATATGCTTTTGGAAAGTGGAAATGAAGGATATGAAGAAGAATAAACAAGGCTATCAAAAAAGGACTTGCATGAGAATAGGCCATAAGGGTTTAGTCTCCAATCTAGGGTGTCTAGATCATTGGAAAAGCTCAATGATGTTATACTATCCAATAACAGTTCAATCTTGATTTGTTCCCTAGTTGAAAGTGCCCTATAGACAGATGAAAATTCCATGATGTGGAAACTATATAGTTATCAACATTCCAATACAAGTTGGAAACTATATGCTCCAAGGTTTCCATTTTGGGCAAACCCAATAGGGTTAACCATTCTAAGCAATAAGACCCACCTAGTAGGCCCTACCCAAAGACCCATTACAAAGCGATAGCCAAACCAAGCCATGGCCCATTCTACCAATATCCCATGATCATGATGTAACATCTAATTTGTAAAACTTAATGTATCTCTCTCTCTTCGAGCGCGTGCACACACACAAATATATGTATGTATGTATGTATGTATATATGTATGGGTATATTTAAGTTGATGGGGGGGTTTTGATGCAATCCAAAAAAAAGGAATATTGGCATAAATTTGAACATGCCAAGAAGGTGTAGGAGAAAAAAGACGTGCATGGAATTTTGCTAAAAGATTGCAGGTAGATTTTTTATGAATTTTGATGAAATGACACTTGTTCTCGAAGGAATACAGCGTGATGATCAATATACATTGTTATGCCATGATTAACGTGCTTTTTTGGGCAAATTCTATCATTTAGGCCTTCAAATTAACTTTTTTGTTATTTTAGGAAAGTTTTGTTTCGAGTATAACTCGACGTAGGAGAGTCTAATTTTATTTTTATTTTTTTTCACGTAATATACATCGCGAGATCTATCTTTCTAGATAGGTTTTAGGATACTTTCTATCTTTAAATTTTTTTGCTATTTTTAGTACTCGAGTTGGTTTAGAAGTATTATTGTGAGTTTTGCATATTTAAGGCCATTGTATGAGTTATTTGAATGCAGATTAATAGAATTTGAAAATTTTAGTCCTGTTTTCCTCTTTATTCGGTATTCTTGGGAATCAACGAATTAGAGAATATGTGTCTATTGTCTTCCCTATTCATGTTGCATTAATTTTGCATCAATTTTTTAAGTCTTGAAATCGTACTTTTTATTAATTGAGCAATTTCTTGAATAAAATTATCCCTAGTTATAAGTATTTTTATTTCAAAATACTTGAGACACACTAATAGACATGGAATTTATTTAACCTGATAAAAAAAAATCTTATTTTACATTTTTACACTGTTTTCTATATTATATGGAATTCCTTTTCTTCTAATTTCAAAGAACCCAAGATACACCAGTTGACACTTCTCTACCAATATTTTCATATCATATAACAAGGGTTTTTTTTTTTTCAAAAACATATAACAAGGGTTGTTGATGTTGAAATAAAGATTAATTGTCTTGCTATTTTATATTATAATTTTTTTTTGAGTAAATGAAGATTATTTATTTTAATTTCTTTTTATGCAATTCAAAATCAAATAAATACAAAAAATTAACTTATCATGTCATGTCAAGCTTTTTTCAGGCTTTAGCCCAACTAGCCGTTCAAGCTCATTTAGCCTGTCACTTGGGCCATGAGTGTAGCCCAACCCAACATAACCTGATTTAGACCTTAATGGGTTATGGATAGGAACCAATGGAGTCACCTAAGGGTCCCAACCCAACCTCACTTGTCAATGGATTGGGCTTTGAAGGGCTTCTTAATTCAAAGCCTAGGTTGACCCTTGGTGTATCCCCAAGCACATGTTAAAGGGTCAGCTAAATCCACTCACCTTTTTCTCACCTACCTAATAAAAAAATTAAATAGACAAAAAAATTCTTATGTGAAATTATCAAAAAAGACATTAATAAACCCCCAAAAAAATCTCCACAAGATTGGGTGTGTCCGACCCTGCGTGGGCAGACAAAATAAAATATGTCCAACCGTAATAGGTCAGACATATCTCTTTTGTTCGGCCCATCAAGGTCGGACAAAAAAAGAAAAATAAAAAATAAAAAATGCATTGTCAGACTCAATAGGGTCGGACGCACCTTTTTATGTCCGACCAATCGTGGTCAGACGTAAAGGAAACTGTCCGACCCTGCTGGGTCTGACGTCTCCCAATTTGACGCCTAAAAATGGGTTGCCGAAACTCATTTCCGGCCTCATTCCACCATTTTCGCCCTTTTTGCAAAAAAAATATGTAAATCCAACAATAACACATTAAAATCCAATTAGAACATGTAAAAATCATGTTTTACTTATCAATTTGTGATCTAAGATTTGACTTGAACAGGTTTGAGTTAAACGCCTCCAAAACCCTAAATAGCCCGATTTTTACTTAAGATTTTGCTAGGTTGTTGCTCACAAACCTTCCTAATGTTGTTTTAACCCTTTCAATGATTGAAAAATTTGAAGAAATGATGAATCAATGGAGAAGAAAGGAAAAAAAATGAGAGAGGAGGGGAGTGTTGGGGTTTGGGGAGGATGAAAATGAGAGGGGCAAAATGAGAATTTGGGTGGGTGAAGAGAGAAGGATTGTTTGGTTTTAAAATTTTAGGTGGGTGAAGAAAGTAAGTGGGTGGACAATGAGTAAAGGGCGGGTGATTTTAGTTGGACCTTATGTTAAATTGCTTACTTATTTACCAAAAATCGGGTAGCCTTGTTGGACGAGGGAGGACGTTTAAGTTGTGGTTGAGGGACGAGGTCTCAATTTCGAGTTTAAGTTTGTGCTTACATTTATCCACCCACTTTGAGAAAGAACGTCCAACAACCTCTGCAATTTTCGACTCCGAAATAGTTTGCCCCCGCAAAGGAGTTAGCGAGGACACCGGGGTCATAGACCAAAACAAAAAAAATTGCCTACTTATTTGATTGTAATTTTGTAAGTTAGTAGGTGGCAATAGGGCAACCAAGTATTTTAAGTTAATTGAGATCCACACACGTCTCCCAGTGTCTAGGCCTAACTCTTAACAATTGTTCATAAATCTTGTACCAATCATAGTCTATGGTCATTGTCATGGATACATTGTCCATTGGTAATTGGCCTAATTAGATAGCCACTTTATTCATATTATGGGTGGATTGTATGGTTTCTGGGCATAGTAATCAATTGTCATTTAACATGATGTATCCAACTCAAGCCACTCTATAAAAATCGATATGTCATAAGTTGTGATGCGACTATTTATTTAGGGAGCAACTAAATATACCACACTATTTAATCTTCCTACACACCTAAAAAAAATATTTTTTTCCTAAAACACCCTTGTATGAATTGTCTAAACTACCCTTAAATTAATTTTATTTTTACCTAACTCATCTTTACTAAATTTACCCCACCATCAACCCCTACCACTATTCATCTTCTTTGTCTCCATCCCACAACCCTAAACTCTTCATTTTCATCTTATAAATCCTAAACCATTGTTCCATTACCATTCTTCTCTATTGCTCCTACCAATCTTCATACCATTCTTCCTCTAAACACTCTTTATAAGCTTTTACAACCATTTTTTATGTGTTTTGTTGTAGTTTTCTCAAGTGTGTAGAAACTTCTAAGAAATCAAAAAAATTAATCTTCACACCATTGAAAAGACAATGGCGGATGATTCAAGTTGGGACGAAGTTCAACAATCTTCGTTGAGTTTTTTTGTGTTTTTTATGTGTGTATTTCGGGTTATAAACGAGAAACATCGTCATCAGTTCGGGCATGCGTGCCCGAACCTATTAATACAAGGTTTGGTCGGGTCCAACCAAACCTAATACAAGGGTTCGGTTGGGGTCAACTGAACCTGTGTATTAGGTTCTGGTGTGCACAGTTAAACCGATAGTACATGTTCGGCTTCACCCGACCGAACCTTGTATAAGGTATTGTTTGCAAGGGGATTGTGTTGTAGTTATACTTTCATAACCCTTGAAGCCTCGTGAGTCTTTTTTGACCTACATTTCACCTCATTTGAACGTCGGTGTACCGTTTCCCACCGATCGGAAGCAATAAGGGGGGTAACGGTGCACCGGAACACAAATTAAATCGAAATCCACCGAAAACACCAACAAATGGTTTAGGAGAACATCGTAACTTACTAGAGAGGCCATCCCCTCACAAAAAACCGAAAATACAAGGTTCGGTTGGGTCCAACCAAACCTAATACAAGGGTTCGATTGGGTTCAACTGAACTTGTGTATTAGGTTCGGTTGTGCACTACCGAACCGATGGTAAATGTTCAGTTACACCTGACCGAACCATGTATTAGGTGTTGTTTGCGAGGGGATTGTGTTGTAGTTATACTTTCATGGCCCTTGAATCCTTTTCGACCTACATTCCACCTCATTTGAACGTCGATGTACCGTTTCCCACCAATCAGAAGCAATAAGGGCGGTAACGGTGCACTAGAACACAAATTGAATCAAAATCCACCGAAGACACCAACAAATGGTTTAAGAGAACATCGTAACTTACTAGAGTGGCCATCCCCTCGCAAAAAATTAAAAATACAAGGTTTGGTCAGGTCCAACCAAACCAAATACATGTGTTCGGTTAGGTTCAACTGAACCTGTGTATTAGGTTCGGCTGTGCACAATTGAACCGAGAGTAAATGTTCAATTACACCCAATCAAACCTTGTATTTTCTATTGTTTTCTAGGGAATTGCCCCTCTAGTAAGTGACGGTGGGTACCCTAGAATACATATGTATAAAAATAACACGTTCAACAACAACATTTCAACACAATGGTATCATTCAAACTATATGAACTACCAATATAATGGTATCATTCAAAATACACCTCCATTTCATCGTAAAGCACATAAACGAACTTCAATTTGAAATTATAGTTTAGTCCAAAAGTAGTATATCCTTACAACTCAAAACAAAAACTACAAGACAACAAATACTAATATCTATTGCACTGTGCGCCTATAGGTGCGCTTCCTGTATGGTTGAATCATCGTAGATGGCATTGCTTCCTCATGGCTGCTTGTAGATGGCCCTGCTTCATCGTGCCTATCCGTAGAGGGACCAACTTCATGGTGCGTGCTCGTAAATGACCTTGCTTCATCGTGCCTGCTCGTTGAGGGACTGACTTCATCATTTCTTGCAATATTAGTACTCTCTTGCGCAATATTTTGCGTGTTTGTTTTATCGATCTCTTCTTCTTCCACCTCCATATTGCTTTGGACATCTAGTAAATTGGAATGAAGTCGTTGTCTCCTGGCTGACGTAGTTGGCCGAGCACGTGCAACAGTTTGCTTGGATTGGGTTGTACCGCATCTTCTCGGCATATCTACACCACATCAAAACATAAGCTCACTAGAACAGTTTCTGTAATGGAAAAAACTCAAATACAAAAACAATGAACAAAAAAAAAAACAATGGTTCAGTTCAGCCCTACACTACCGAACCGTGGAGACTGGTTCGGTAGGGCACTACCGAACCATTGTTTTCGGGAGTTTGTTAACACTTTTGCCCTTGTTTTTTTTTTCCATGCACACAACAATACAATAAACAAACAACGATACAATGAAAAAGGCAAAAAATATGCTCAACACATGCACAAATACATAAATGTACCCAAAATCTCTATGAAATGGAAAATACCTAAAAAAAAGTTAGAAATATTCTTCGAAGATGGCGAAATAGCACCTAAACAATGGTGGAAACCTCAATCTATAAGCTTGATTTGAGAGTGATTCGAGTTAGAGTTCATTTGACGATTTTTGGACGAAATGGTTCGTATTGAACAAGAAAAAGAAGATGTTTATATCGAAGAAGAAGAACAACAACAACAAGAACGATGACAATGGCACAGGGTTTGGAGAACGACAATGGCAGAATTGAGCATCAAGAAATGGTAATGGCAGAAATAGAATAGGTTTCACGATTATTTCTTTTTTTTTGGTTTTGAATCGACAGTTTTTTTTGTTTTTGAAATTTAGGGTTATTTTAGGGAGTGTTGGACATTTTTTTGGACTAAAAAAAGTAGATTACTGTTTAGTGTGGTAGAAAAAATAAACATGGTGTGAAGAGTAATTATTGTGATATATTTAATTGCCCCTTTATTTATGATCCTTGACTATTTTTTTAACATCTTACACGTATATATGCCAAAACAAGAAGCAGAGCCCCTGGGGCCCATTATATATATAGGGTTAGATTAATTTTTTGTTATGGCCCCTAAACTTTTGGGGGCCCCAATGTATTGTCTATTTTAGTAATAATAAAACTAAAACACTGTACAACATTTAATGCTAGCATTGAATGCAGTACAACATTGTAAAACGTTAATTTTTTTTATTTCTTTTAGAAATGTTTATCTTTTTCCTTTATTTTTTTAGGCATTGGCAACGTTAGTCTTAAAAAAACTTCTTCATCCCTAACTAGTCTATAAAAAATATAGTCCCCTATTACCTATTAAATCCATTTTATTTTTTTATATAGTATCCTTTATCTATCTCCCCTTATCAAAATAATTTATAATATTATATTAAACTCTAATAAAATAAAACTTTTAACTAAACTAATCCAACTCAATTTAACTTGTTGCTTTTATCAAATAGTATCTTAAAATTTGAAATTTATTTTTGTAACCAAAATATGCCTTACGATATAATTAACATTAACATTTATTTTTTAATAAGGTCATCTTAGTTTTTCATTATTTGAGTTATATTTTTATTTTAATATCAATTATTAAGAATTTATAAATTTATTAATTTTCAAAGTTATTATTATTTTAAATTTCTCACACCAAATTCACTCCAAATTATGATTTTCTTTTTCTTTCCACTCATTCTAAGTTTTTAGTCTTTTGAGACTCTCTTTCGAGACTTTCTGTGCGGCGCAGCGCGGTTCTATCCGGAGGAAGGCGTCAGATATGAAAGAAGAAGTTTTTATCTGAAGGTGGAGAACGAAACATAGGTTTGTGTGTTTTATTAAAGTTTACATTTATTTATTTTTATGTTTACCATTCATTTATACAACATTATTTCGTATAACGTTCATATTATCATACTTATGTCTGTATAGTTGGAGTTCATGTATTACACTGTTGTAATGCCGGATTTGTGGTAAATCTGGCTCAACTAGACTCGGTCTTGTCCTCAGTAACTTTAAATAGTGAACGGGAGGCAGCTCGCTGCTCTAGGCGATTGCTATTTAAGTAGACCTCGTGTCTCACCTCTAAACTAGAGACTGATCTGGTTGGTCTTATTGAAAGCTATCAGCTTATACAAGTAATACTGAATGTCCTAACCTTGCACGTCGTGATACCGACCCTGATAAGGATCACCAGACGTTGCCAAAGTCAGTCTAAATGTTAAGTAAAGATCGGGCCAGTTCATGCATTGACATCATACATATCACCACCTAGGGACGTATGTGGTTTATGATTTATAGAATAGTTAGGAGCGATGCTCGCTATTCATCATATTTCTCTGGAAAGGGACGTACAATGAGAACCTGGCTACTGCTAGGGAGGGACATCTGTACGTGAATCAAGAGCGTCGTTCCTGAAGAGGGACGTACAGTGAAAACCCGGCTATTCCCGGGGAGGGACATCTGTACGTGAACTCAAGCGATGTACAATTATTAAACCATTACGAGCCGGTGTCATGCATACATACATATTGATTGATTATGATGCTCTCATGTGTATTTAAGATATTTGATTATGAAGTATGCTTTATTAATTGTTATACTCACAAACTATTTTACTCACTGAGCGCGTTAAGCTCACTCCATTATTATCCAATTTTTCAAAGAAAATTAGGGTGGACTCGGTCCAAGTTTATGGGGCCCACATTTTGTACCATTTGTATTAATTCATTGGGGATTTTGGGAGAATGTTCCCTTGAATATTACATGTACGAATACATTCTGAATTTAATGAAATCAAACTTGTACTGTATTGTATTTCTGCTGCGTACTCTGCTGTTATTGTAATAATTCAAAATGCGCGTCCCCGTCCGTGAGTGTACCGCCTGTTTAGGAGTGTCTGGGCGGGGTGTGACATTTGTGTAAGCGATGTAGCATGCCCATACCTCTAGTTGATGTGGATGCCCATTGGAAAAAACTATATCTTACTCCTGTGAAAGTAGAGGACAACGAGATGGATTTTAATTTTAGGGCTTAGTTGGGTCTACTTGAGGATAAATTTAATATTTTTGATGCCTCTGGAAGAGTTAGAATTGTACAGAAAGTCAGAGAGATAGTTGCTCCATCGACTTCTTCTCTCACTGTGCTCGTAGACAAGAAGAAAACAAAAGGGCGACCGACTAGGAAGAGTGATCGGTCTACAAAACGAGATTCCTCGTCGTTTGAGCATGTTTTGTTTGTGTACTCCACTCGTTCATAAATCTCATCATTGTAAAAGACCAAACTGAAGAATGATGAACCAAGGAAGGTCCACATGACACGCTTGCAAATGTCTCATGGATCTCATGGATATCTAGATCAACTCCATCCTGGCTGGCATCAGTACGTAGCCCATGTCAGAAATGTTATTGCTGATGGACATTGTGGGTATTGAGTTATCGCTGAGTCCATGGGTATGGGAACAAACGGTTGGAGCGAAGTCAGAGGTGACTTACTGAGAGAGGTACAAAGGTTTGAGGCACACTACACAACGTTTTTCGGTAGTGTTGAGAGGGTTCGAGATATTATGAGTTCTCTACAGTGTAGTGACCCTGTGGCACCCCTAGAAAAGTGGATGACTTTCCCAGATATGGGGTTGTTGATAGCATCAACATACAATGTCGTGTTGGTGTTTTTATCTATACAACAATGTCTTACATTTTTTTCCCTCAGAACCGAACCTCCACCAATCCCATTGAGGCAAGTGATTGACATTGGTTAAGTGAATAATAACCACTTTGTGCAGGTAAAATTTGTTTTCTTTTTGTATTTTGTTTCAATGTAAATTATAGAGTAATGGAAATAATGATTGTAATGTTGTACTTTCTACAGGTGACGTTTGCCCCTGCATCACCGATACCTCCCATATTGCCAAATTGGCATAGATTCCGACTACGACAGGCACATGGATGGGAAACCCCTTATTTTGTTTTCAATGTTGAAGGTAGCAAAGTGACAAGCAATGCGGGTGATAGACAAGATGTACTAGTTGACTTCGATGATGACTAGTTATTTTAGAAATGTTGATATGTAGGGGGATGTCAACGTATTTTTTTGGAAATGTTGACATGTCTAGACTTGTTTTATTTTTGAAAATGTTGAAATGTAGAGGGATGTGGATATGTTGATATGTAAGGGGATGTCAACATGTTTTTTGGAAATGTTAATATGTTTAGTCATGTTTTTTTTTCTTTTTGGAAATGTTGACATATATGGAGATGTGGATATGTATAGACTTTTTTTTTTTTTGAAATGTGGATACAAAAAATGTAATTGACTTCGATGTTGATGATATAGACAGATTTGTTGTCTTCGAATGGTACTATGTTGTTTTGGATGTTTGAATTATTGTTCTCTTTCTGTATATATGTATGTTATGTCAAAGTTCACCTTACAAGTGGGGAACAATACCCCACCACCCAAACTTACCCGAAATTGTTAAAAACACGTCAAAAACTTGATGGAATGCATCCCAATGCATAATGGAAGGGGGAAATGCAAAAAATCAGGAGAAATATGAGGGTCGGACATCATTTATCGAACGATTTAAATCACAGTCGGTCTTGATCAACCGAACAGAGAGGTGTTTGTGAAAATTCAAATACCGACCCTCATTTATAACAGTCAGTATATGATGGCCGACCATATCTTTTCTTGGGGTTTTTTGCATTTCTTCCTTCCATCATGCATTGGGATGCATTTCATCAAGTTTTTGACGTGTTTTTAACAATTTCAGGTTAATTTGGATGGCGGGGTACTGTTCCTCACTTGTACTAGAGTTACGAGTAGGCAAGTAGCCGAACCACTCTAAATTGATTGTGTAAATTAATTTATCTTTTTGCACTTATTTAGTTTCCATTACATTAATTTTAATTGTCTAAGTGTTCAATTCATCCCCCTCTTGGACATTCCTGGACTAACACATGTATATATATTTTAGAAACAAGCACTAGCTGTTACACACAATAAACTAGCCGTTGGGGGCTAAAAAAGAATGACCGTTGGAATCGCAAAGAGACAATCCTTAACGCACTGGCGCTCTGTACTAGCGTGCTGGCGCAAATCAAGAAACTTGAATTTACCGTTGGCTCCATTACTAGCGCTAAATAAAAACTTGGAAAGTTTCCACACCAGCATGCTAGCGCTCTGAAGGCCTTGAATACTTGAAAAATATATTTTTGCAAATCAAGGACAACTCCAATGGATCAAAACCATTTTGACACATGATTAAAAACATTTGAACCATTCAAAATGCTAAGTACAAGTTGAAAAGCATTTGGAAAACCATTTTGATAGAATTAAGCGAAAGATCAAAACATTTCGAAATCATTTAAAATAAAAGGAATAAGTCCAAGTTCAAAACAAGTTGAACTTGAAAAACTTTGTAAAAATATGATTTTGATTAAAACAATTTCAAATAGGACTCAAACAAATTTGAAATAGTTTAAGAACATAAACCAAACATGTTTGAACACTTGAAAATCATTTTTGAGAAAATCAAATGTATGCATGATATTTAAAAGGATGATTGAGCAACATGAAATACAAAGAAAGCTACAACCCAGTATAGAGACTATAAATATGAGCTCTCATTCTCTTCTCCTCTTTCCTTCAAGATGTCAAATTGTTAAGGGACTTCTTGATCTTGAAGTACTTTGATTTTGTATTGATTCTTCTTCACTTTAGGAGCTGAAATATATTAGATAGAAATATTAGTACTCAAAAAAATTATATTATTTGTTAGTATTAAAATACTTAGGAGAAATCTAAGTGAAAAATAACTTAGGTCAACATTTGCAACACTGGTGCCACAGTAAATGCCAATGTGGCCAAGTCTAGTAAATTGTTAAATAACAACAAAAATACGGGTATTTTACACTCTCATTAGGATGGGTAATTCTCCTCCTACTTCAAAAAAAATAAAAAATAAAAAACTCTAATCCCATCCAAGAATCAAACTCACTTCTGTTGGCCCAAGAATGTCCAAGAGGGGGGTGAATTGGACACCATAGTTGTGACGCCCCGAAAATTATTTCATTTAGCCCATAACCCAATTGCACTTAGCCCAAACTCTATGCGTTGCCTTGATATGTTTGGTGTTTGTTTGATGGTTGTTTAATATTTGTATAGTTGATGCTTGATAATGTACATAAATATGTGTATCATAAATTGTATATGGGTCATGTTAAATTAAATTATAATGCATATGTTATTATTTATGCATTGGCCCATTAAACCATGAATTGATATGAGTTAGGATTGATTGAATAAAAGGATAAATGAGAATGAAAATTCGGTGTATTAAATGGATTGGACATTTAAAATACATGGAAGCATGAGATTGGTTAAAGTACACGTGGTTGGTATGGGTAGTATGAGACCAACACATGTGAAGGTTGGTGCATGAAAGTGGACAAGTGTCTCATGCCCACTTCTCTTCTTCAAGGAAGTGTTAGAATGAGTGGAGGGAATCAAGGAGAGAATCAAGGAGGGAATCAAGGAAGTGCTAGAAAGAGGTGAGTGGAGAGAAAGGAAAAAAAGAAGAGAAAGAAAAGAAGAGAAAGGAAAGAAGAAGAGAAATGAGGGAGTTGCAGGAGGAAGATCTCTGCGACATTTTCATCAAAGAGCTGGATCTTTGCGATATATGGTCAGATTGAGCTCAAAATATTTCAGCAAGTTCGTAGCTTATGGTTATTCATTCTGGTCGGTGGAGATCTTGATCAGAGGTTTCGTCTAAGAGATCTAACCTCTCAAACAAAGTTGGTCGGAAAGTCAGGATTTCTCGCGCCGTTTTGCTCAAACTTCTAGATCTCCTTAATCTACTGTTGGATGGATATAAAATTTAGGTATGAAGTGTACAACTGATATTTCTGCATTCTGAACAGTAGAGATCTTGATTTGAGGTTTCGTCTGAGAGATCTAACCTCTCAAACAAAGCTGGTCGGAAAGTCTGGATTTCTCGTGCCGTTTCTCTCAAACTTGTATCTCTCGTCAATCTACCGTTGGATGGATATAAAATTTGGGTATTTAGTTTATAACTGATATTTCTGTATTCTGGACGGTGGAGATGTTTATGGGTTAAGTATTTTGTGTGATATTATCATCTGAGTTTGAGTATTTGCAGCAGGAAAGGAGAAATTGTCTGATTAGAGACTTGTTCATCAAAGATACTTATCTTTTCGGTCCACCGTTGGATTGGACTGATATTTGGACAGAAGGTTTGTTTCTTCACATACTTCAATCTGTATGGTTGATTTTATGATTACAAATTTCTGTTGGTAGATTGATACATCTGAACAGAATATTAAATGAAGAATTGGTAGGGTTGCTTGTATTAGACCTAAATTTAGAATATGAACTTAGACCTTTCCAAATAGCTTGCATGTCAACTATGTTGACCTAGTTGCCATTGTTGATGAACCCATGATGCAAAATCAGTGATATACATGGCTGAACATGGTGACCTAGTATAAATCGACAATATGGCCTAAGTATGGAAAATTTCATATTTTAGGGCTTTTGATGCTTTTGGCCTAGAATCATTGAATTGATGCAACTTATGTTTAATTAAGCATGATTAGGGTTGATTATGCTACGGATTTGGTGGTTGTGACCATATCATGGGTTAGGCCTACTTGTGATCAAGTGACCCAATTTGGGCATGTTTATGCCTAAGGAATTGAAAATCAATATTTTTGATTAATAGAATGGTTTATGAATGATAACTATGCATTAGAAGCCTAAGTCATGTGATTTGAGTTGAATGATGGGATTAGATGGGATTTAGGCCTATTGTCTATATGTGGGTTGATTTAGGGTTGATGTGTAATGTCTATATGATTGAGCATAAAAATTGATGTATGGTAGGATATTGATGAATGTTTCAGGATCTTGATTCGGTTTGGTGGTCGTGTGTAGTTAAATACTCTCGCGAGGCTTGGTTGTGAGTAGACTTCATTTATGATTATATCTTTTATGTCATCATATCACTTATATATATTGTATGTTGAAAGCATGAATGTGTTCTAATGTTTTGAATGATGCATTGATTTGAGAAAACCTTATGACTTTGGTTGGGCCCATCTATCTGGCTAATAGGGGGACTTAACCTTGTCATAAGAGGGTTTTAGGAAAGGAAATGATTGGGGTCAACGGCACGGTGAAATAGACGTGCATTAGTAACCCAAATAACATAATTGGGATCAACGGTACGGTGAAATAGACGTGCACTAGTAACCCAATGCATGTGGAATGTGGATCCAAATTGATAAGCTTTTACTTGCATCGAACTTATTATAAATGTTTGATATCTATATGTGAGCTTTTAATCATACTACACATTGACATGCATACATGATATTTATTGATGAGTATTGATAGCATATTTGAATTCTATTCACTGGGCACCGTTGGCTCACCCTCATTTTCCTCTTTCAGGTCCTTCTGTCCCGAATAAGGGCAAAGGAGTAGTTATATCTTGAGGGTCTTGCCTGCGAGAGAATCCAAGGCCTCGATGTGAGTTGAGAGGCATTTTGATTGAACTGTGTTTTAAATTATGAAGTATTATATTTTGGATTATATAATTATAATACTTACCACATTGTAGTATGGGTGAGTTGGGACTTGTTAGATAGACCATGTGGGCATATGACGGTTTTTATTTGTACCCACAATTTTAGACTTTATGTGTATGTCAATTTTAATGGACTGTAGGGATTATGATTTTATGGTTCATTTTTATGGATTATCTCTTGTCTTGGATGATTAATACGGTGGGTAGTTTTGTTTAGTACCTTTTGATATTATGTCGTTGTTTGAGATAAGGCTCATAGGGTCTCAACCACCTCACGGGAGTTGAGGAGTGGTCGGAGATGCCTACACCGGGCGTCCCGTCCCGGCATTCCGCATGCCATTCCCTGCGGGGTTGGTGGTCCGGGGCGCGGGGTCGCCATAGTTGGTATCAGAGCCTGATTTTACTAGGTTTGGTTTATGTATTGGGCTTAGATGACTTTGACTTAGGAATTGGGTGAGAGATTTAGGTGATTAAAAAGCTTAAAGGAACTAACTTAAAAGCCTTACTATCATATTTTCTGCGTGTATTATATGATATTGGTAGTTATGAGGCGGGCACTAGTGGGGCCGAGGCTAGTGGAGTTGCAGGGGCAGCAAGACTTCAAATGGTTGTACCTCAGCCTATGCCTACACCTGCTCCTATTGTTGTGGAGAACCCCACTGATCGGCGGATCAAACTGCTAGAGAAGTTCATGAAGCTAAAGCCTAAGGAATTCACTGGTGGGGTTGACTTGAAGAAGGCCGAAGATGTTGATATTTATGGTTAATTTGAAATTATTGTCATTTATACATGTTGATATAGTTGCATTTGATTGAAATATTACACGATTGATGTCTTTTAGTGTAAAATCTGCAAGTGGAATTTTATAAGTACAATTTAACCACTTCAAGATTCTCAACCCAAATGACCAACCCAACCCAACTCGAACTAGTTTGGGTTGGGTTGGGTTGAAGGGTTGTTTGGTTTGGGTTGGATTCCAATTTTTCCAACCCGAACTAATTTGGGTTGGGTTGGGATTTGGCTCCAACCCAACCAAACTTAACCCGTTACACCCTTAATATAAATAGTCAGAGATCCTCTGATCATGCGACTGAAATGTCAGTGGAAAAATGACAGTTCCTTTTTAAGTGTTTCTGACAGTGTTCCATCAGCGTCCTGATAGAGAGTCAGTATCCTGAAATAAACTATTTTGAAAATTCAATTTTCACTGACTTGCTTTAGGAGGGCGCTAATACTTCGTTAGCGTCCTGACAAACTTAATATAAAAAACGTTGAATTTTCAGACGAAGGCGCTAATGCTCAATTAGCATCCTGACGCGCAACTGTTGGTTTTTAGGTTTATTCAATGAGGGTGCTCATATTCGATCAGTGTCCTGACGTGAATGATAAACATTTGAACCCATCAACCATCAGCGCCCTTATGGTCTATCTGCGTCCTACAGTGTTGACTTGATTAAGTGACTAGTAACTGCATTAGCGTTCTGATTGACTATCAGTGTCCTGAAAGACACTGAAAATAATTTTCTTTGGAATTTGATTTTCCTAAAACACGATTAATCAAATCAATACTTAAGCTTTTTGGATAAAATCAAACGTTCAGAGAATTGTTTAAATGGTTTAGAAAACAGTTGAAAAACCTTTGAACAAGATCGATAGAAATCATTTTTCCTTTGAAGTTCAAAATATTGGTTTGCTGAAAATAATTTGAGTAAGGTTCTACAATCTAATATTTGACTCTTTTAACCTTGTTCTTGACAACTTGATTTGGTGTGAACTTGACTGATTGAGATTTGACTTTCTTCAAGTTGATTTGCTGAAATACTTCAAAAGCATCATTAGATCACAAGATTAAGTTATTTGAAATCATCAAAATATTCTTTTCATGGGGTTCCTCTTGAGTTAACAACTTCACCCACCTATTTATTTATTATTTTTATTTTCTTATAAGTTTATTTAAAATTACTTTATAAGACATTTAAAAAATTACTAGCATATCCTAATACTTATTTAACCTAATTGTAACAAATTCAAATCTTCAAGTTATTGTTCTTGAAGAGTAAGGAAATGAACTTAGCCATAATAAAGTAGTGGAGGCCTATCTTTAGTTCAATTTCATGCTATCCTCCATTGTTGCTTGGTAGTGGCCTAAGGCTTAATGACATTGATCGCACAAAATAGTAAAGAATGATTTGTAATAATTGTTCACGATGTTGAGAATGTTCTTTGCAATATTTTAGGTTCTTTTTTTTAAAACTATTTTAGAAGATCTTAAGCATGTTTTCGCAAATCGTGTTTTTTACTATGATTAGAGTGCTTTAGTCAATGTCAATTAAACCATTTTATATGAGTTTGCTCGATGTTAGCCAAACTATCTCATATGAGTTTAGTCAACATTGGTTGAACATATAACTAAAGGATCGACTAATGTTGGTCAAACTCATATGAAATGGTTCGGCCAAGGTCTACCGAACCACTTCAATCGTTGCGTAAATCATGACTAACAAAAATACAAAGAGATTTATGTTTTAAAACTTCAAAAAAAAAACTTGAATTAAGAATTAGTAATTGAAATTTTAGTGTTTAGAATGAGTAAAAAATACTAAAAAATGGAGTAGTAAAACCTAGAGAAGAAGGTAAGTTGGTGAAGTGAGAGAATTAATAAAGTTATTAGAGGACTAGGTAATTGAGTAAATTTGATTAGGGTATCATTTAGAAAATTTAAAATTTTGTAGGTGTAAAACGTAAGGCGGTAAAGTAAATTTGACCTTTTGGTGAGAAGGAACTAATAGGGGCTTTTGACTCGATTGCCCTTAAAAAATAAAAAAAATTCATAAATGCCATCAAAATCTAAATAATGACTGTTTTGCCCTAGTTTGACTATTCAAAGTCCAGTCAGCCGACACACAGGTGCCGTCCATGAAATTATTTTTGTATGGAAGGTGTTTTTTCAAAAGACGCCTTCCCTAACAATTTTTTTTAAGGGAATGCGTCTTTCTAAAAGACGACTTTCCTAAAAAAAAACTGTTTAACGGAAGGCGTCTTTTCAAAAGACGCCTTCCATACAACTTTTTTTTTCATTTTTTTTGTACTTGTGTCAATCAATTGAAAGGGACCACGTATTTTTTTTTACCCGACCACTTTCAGCGCGTCCCAATACCCTCCCACGATCCACCGGAGGCAACGGAACCCCATTCCCATTCCCAGTTGAATGTTTGGACCCCCATCCGGAATTCAAGTTTAAATGAAAAAACCGAAGCTTTTAGTAAACTGTTCGGCCTCACCGAACACAAACCACGTGGTCATGTATTCGATTGTAGCATCAATAGGTGAAGTTGTACTCGGACCAATGTTCTTCGTTGATCTCCGTGCACTATGACCTCCAAAATTCATGTGGCTTCGGCGACTCCCCGTTTGACGACCTTGGGTTGGATTTCTACTAACAACTTCTACATACACCTCCATATTATTAAGAGGTGAGAGCTCTTGCAACATGGAAAAAATATCCCTTAGAGCTTGCTCAGTTCTAATCGGAACCACCGTATAATTGAAATCCTTATCGCCAAAAAACAAAGGATATCTATAGGTGATATTGATCGTTGCACAGATTGAAATCCCTAGTGCACCTCGAATAGCCCCTTCAAATTCTTCAAGACCAATGCCTAATCGGACTCTCAGAAGCCCGACTGGTGGTCTATTGTATGATGCACCTCCTGAACTATGTACTACAGAACCACCACTGTAGCATATTATAGAAACAAACCTATCTGTCATCTGGACATAATAAGCAAAATACAATCGTCATTCTTTCAAACAAAATATGAAATAAAAGCCTATGATTTCAACAGAGTAACAATTAAAAAGAAATGTAATTATTAACCTTTGACCTTCCCGAAGATTGAACAGTAAAATCACGGACCACTTGAACTGAATTAGTTAAGGAGGCAATATCTTTTCTGAAACAAAAATAAGCGCCACAAATAATTATATAAGTCCCAATTCAATCCACTGGCTTCTTTAATATTGATTATTGATTATATATAAATGTTCTCTTTTCATTAATCTAATGATATTAACAACTAGGAAAATAACTAAAGATGATTTATTTATAACAACATCAACCACAGGAAAATTGACAAGTTTTTGAAGAGAAGCTCAAAGAGATATAATATTGAACTCATGAAGTTTTGTTTTAATTAAATCCATTTGGGGTATATAAAGCAAAACCAAGAAAATTGCACTATAATATTTATACTTTACACAAATGAAAATTTAAAGCAAAACCAAGAAAAAAATATTATAAAAATTAATATTCAATTTGAAAACATCTCTTTCGAGGTATTTGAACAATTTAACTTCATGATTTAAAATTTATTTTTATGTTTTGATATAATTACGTCAAAACTTATTTTTAACGTGACTAATTGCTAATAAAATAATCTAAATAACAAATCAAATTATTATATACCTAATTCTCACCAGAGAGGTCATTGCAATGCTGTCTACTTTGATGTCGACACCAAACGTCTACAATATACACGTGAGAATTAAAATCAAATTAGTCATTTGATCCAAATAATTTATACAACTCATCAAAACAAAAATATTTTTCATAAGTTACAAAAACCATAAAATATATAAAAAAAACCTACCGAATCAAATAAAATAATTTGATGGAAGTGTTGTAACAAGCTAGGGAATGACGTCGACACAGCGAGGAGGGAGAGAGAGAGACTTCAGGCGACGGTGACAGCGATGGAGGAAGGAGTTGCAGAAAGAGAGAGGGAATGACGTCGAGAGGGAGGGAGAGCACGAGTAGAGAGAGACGGAATGGCGTCGCTCACAAGAAGAGAGCGAGAGGCTTCCGACGACAGCGATGGCGATGGCAACGGCAACGGCAACGACGACAGCGATGGACGAAGGAGTTTCAGAGAGAAAATTGAGTGTGGGTCGGAGAGGGTGGGGTCGCGGGTACTTGTGGCATTAGGTTTAGCGAAGGCGTCTTTTAGAAAGACACATTCTTAACTGCTCTAGCTCTCCGGCCCACATGGGGGCTGTGTGTCGGCTGATTGGGCTTTGAATAGTCAAACTAGGGCAAAACAATTATTATTTAGATTTTAACGACATTTGTGAAGTTTTTTTTTATTTTATAAGGGCAATCAAGTCAAAAACACATCCTAACAGGATAGTTAAATAAAAAATGTCAATTAACAAACATCAATTGGCCTGGTGTGGTGGTTGGAAGGCAGATTATAAAATACTAGGAGGACATGGTAGGTTAGGTTACGAGCCTACCTACTCATAAGGTTAATTCTAATATTGATCGGCGATATTCTTGGGTATTTGTGATTTTGTGACTAGTGGGTAAGGGTCCTACCTCTTGACCTAACAAAAAAGAGTAAAAAATATTAATTTAAAGGAAATAAATTGGTATAGCCAACTCATGAAGGTAGAAAATGTGTATTTGAGTTGAATTGAGTATATCACGGTAAAACAATCCCATTGAATAATCCTGGGAAAAATACATGATTACCCTTCAAAAAAAAAAAAATTTCACAAATGCCATTCACATACAAATAATGACCCATTTGCCATACTTTACTGTTCATTGCATAGTCAGCATGCCAAACAAGCGCCATGTCAGCGCGGAGGTGACATTTTTTTTTAAGTGAAGGGAATGCGTCTTTTCAAAAGATGCCTTCCCTTCAATTTTTTTTTTTTTGTACAAGTGCAAGGGAAGGCGTCTTTTGAAAAGACGCCTTCCCTTACACTTGTAAAAAAAAAATTTTTTGAAGGGAAGGCGTCTTTTGAAAAGACGCCTTCCCTTCGTTATTCCAAAAACAAGTGCTTTGCTTCAAAACCAATTGATCATACCCACAAACCCCACCAGATTCCCCGCATTCCTCGCAGCGTGAGATGTTTACAAGACGCTTCACTACAAACCCACCTCTCAACACATCATTCACAGTCGATTCACCATCCTCAAGCCTCCGAACCGCTGCTTCTTCAACTGGCACCACAATTCTCCACTTACATCCCATTCCAGTAATCACATCTTCCGGCGGTGGATTTCGAAAATAATAGTTACCACTTTCTTTATCGCAAGCAAATCGAGTATGAAATGGTACCGTACCGCACTATAATCAGGATTGCAGCCGTAGAACAAAGTTAGATTTATGGTTCCTGGAGTGTAATTAAAGAGATTTATGGTTCCCCGCAACGCCCGCAAAAAATAAGAAAGAAAAAATTAAAAAGATTCCTCAAATCAACAACCTAGATTCTCACAAATCATATAAAATATTTGCAGAGAAGTAAAGGATATGATCTTCTAACTGTTGTATTTTAATTTAAATAGGGGATTTTTAAGGAGGCATTAGTGAACGATGCATCTTCAATTAACATGCTTGAAACAAACGGTTCTTACATAAGAATTGATCCCCAGTTTTTATGATCACTAGTTGCAGAGAGATTCAGTATCATTGAAGAAGAAGAAGAAGAAACGAAGATGATGAGACTTTCCAGAAATGAAAAAAAAAAAAATTTGAAGGGAATGCGTCTTTTGAAAAGACGCCTTCCCTTGAACTTAAAAAAAAATTAGAGGTGAAGGGAAGGCGTCTTTTCAAAAGACGCCTTCCCTTGCACTTGTACAAAAAAAAAAAATTGAAGGGAAGGCGTCTTTTGAAAAGACGCCTTCCCTTCACGTTAAAAAAAAAAATTTGTGAAGGGAAGGCGTCTTTTGAAAAGACGCCTTCCCTTCACTTAAAAAAAAATGCCACCTCCGCGCTAACGTGGCGCTTGTTTGGCATGCTGACTGTGCAATGAACAGTAAAGTATGGCAAATGGGTCATTATTTGTATGTGAATGGCATTTGTGAAATTTTTTTTTTTTGAAGGGTAATCATGTATTTTTCCCGAATAATCCTGATGTGAAGAGATTTGAGAAATGTGCGGAGGACAGAGGATCGATCCACCGAGTGAGTGCCACCGAGCGAGTAGGTTCACCGGTTGCACGGGAAGCGTGCAATTACATGCACTTTCACGGGCCTATCGTGCCGTTATAATGCCCAACGAAACTCACTCTTATCTTCTTCTTTCTGCTAATGGATCAGATGCATAGCTACTAGCTGCTCTCACTACCACCACCGCCACCACCGAGAAGAAAGTAACAGAGCTTATTGAGGAGACATTTTCCTGAAACACAAAAAATGGCTTGCGCATGCTCATTTGCTACTTCCTCTACTGTTCTTCCTCCCGAATTCCCCTCTCCTTGCTTTCTCAAGCAGAAGAAGAAGCAGAAACAACCGCTCTTCTTCTCTTCTCTCAAGACTTTCTCCGCACGCCCTTTATTGGTGTTGCGCAGAGCTACAAGTTCATCATCATCATTCAATTGGCTCGAACTTCCTCCTTCCAAGACCAACAAATCTACTTCTTCTTTGGGTATTGTGAGGTTTGCTGCTCTCGCTGCGGAAGCAGAGGTTGCTGAAAGCGTTGTAGAACAAGAAGAAGGCGTTGATGGCGCCGCTGCTTCTACTCCTCCCGTCAAGCCCAAGAAAGGAAAAGCCGCTCTTCCCCTCAAACGAGACAGGGTAACGTAGTAGACATTTTCTTCCTTTTTTTTTTTTTGGCTATTTCTTCTTTTTTTGCTATTTCTCGTTAGGGTCGAGTGTGGTTGGGTTTATTTTTTATTTTTTATTTTTATTTTAAATGGGGATTTTGCTAGGGTTTAGCAATGTTGAATTGAATTGACCACCGCAGACTTGTGTTGATATGCAGAATTTTAGTCAACCTGGCCGATTGCCACTTGGTAGAGTAGTGATGGAAGGGAAAAAAAGAAGTTGGCTGTTATGAGGGCTTCTAAGATTAATAATGTTGTGGCTCTGAAGACTCAACCATTTGTTAAGGAAATTGGGCTGATTTTTTACTTTGTTTTTGAACGATTCTTCATAGGTTGATTTAGAATATTATGGCCGAGTATCGGATTGGTAATTTTTGATTAATTTAATTGAAGTTGGTAAACCAATTTGGGGTTGGTACTCAGTATGATGGGAAGGAGTGCACATAAGGAGATGAGAACCCTAAGTTTGAATTCCACTCCTATCAGGTAACTATTCATAGAGTTTCCGGTTTGTGGGGATAATGAGGTTTGTAGACACCTCAAGAACTAGTTGGTTTTCTAAGAGGCCTGGCTACCCTTGAATAAAGAAAAAAAGAAAAAGAAAAAAAAAACAGTTTGACCCTTGCTAGAGGACAATGGAGGAAGCGGATTTATGTAGCCTATCTATCTTTGTTGAGTTGACTTTAGACTAGTTATTGTTGAGTCGCAGTTGATTCTCCCCATTACAACTTCAATTGGCATGAGATTAAAACTACAATAGCACAATTATAGTTAAATCCTTTGTAATATCGGTGGTGTTAATCTAAGTGGTTCATCACTTAGCGCGTCCCTAAATATACTGTGATGAAGTATATTTTGATGATCACAAACAAAGTACTTTTGGTGCTAACAAGCCTTAATCAAGATCTCATCCCAGCACCTCAGGAAAAGCAAAAAATCAAGCAACGATTCGATCAAGGAACTCAAAGTCATATTAGTCGTTCAAGATCGCTTCATTCAAAGTAACTCAACGATCATATCATGATTTCAAGATCACACCAATCGAACGATTCGATCAATCTTCAAGTCTTCATCTTTTGATCAACGTTCTAGACATTCAATTCCAGCGTGAAGTTCTTATTGAATATCTCATAATAACGAGTTAGATTTAAAGATTATGAGAAAATGAGTAATGCACAGTATTTAAAGTATATTTTTCTCTAATCGACATTGCTCAAACGTTTTCCAAAACCATGCACAAACCACTTGCATATTTGCATGTTTTGATCTTACGTTTTACGGTATTTCAAATAATTTAATTTTTTATATTTAATTTGAAATTTATCGAGTTTTTATTCGCATTTATCCTATATTTAATCGCAAGTCAAAACTATTTTTGAAAAGTCTTTCAGGACGCTAATGAGTTAGCGGCGCTCGCCTGAACTTGATAAGTCAGGACGCTGATAGTTCATTAGGACGCTGATAACATTCAAGGTTGAATTGAACTGATTCATAAGAACGCTTACTTGTATAGTAGCGGTCTCCCTTTAGTCAGCCTCTAAAGTTGTCAGGACACTGATTTGGTATCAACTTACTGAAAGATTTCTAAAGTTCTTTAAAGAATTTATCTTTGAGGACGCTGATAGTTATAAGTTGAATAAACTATCAACCCTCATCTTTGGGAATCAACTTAATAACTTTCAGGACGCTGATTGTCCTTCAGCGCGCTTTGTATTATTGTTCAAATGTTTTTAAATATGTGGTAGGGCGCTTACATAGTTGTAGCACCCTCGTATTGTGTTTTATGTTTTAACTGGTAGGACGCTTACTCGGAAAGTAACGCCCTCATGCATTTAATTGTTTTAAAACATAGCAGGACGCTAACTGTGCATTAGAGACCTCAGGGTTAAGTCGTTTAAGTGTCAAAGAAAGTTAGGACGCTTACGTTTCAGTAGCACCCTCACTTCATTGTTCAACAGGACGCTTATACGTAATGAGCGCCCTCAAGGAACAAAACGACAAAGTTGATATTATGCGCCAGGACACTGATTGTGGAATCAGGACACTAATTCAACAACTGTCACTGTTCGAACAAGTACACTACATTAGTTTACTTTTTCAGAACGAATTTTTGCACAGAGTCCTTTTTAGACTTATCAGAAATCCTCTCTGATACATGAATTAAGTTTTTCTAAAACTTTCTTTTTTCATGTAATCTGAAAAGAACCATGATGTTAGTGAAAATTGCAGTTGCCATTTTCATACAACATTTTAGCCGTTATGTGTAAACGTTCATATTATTTGAACTTTAAATGTCTAACGGCTATATCCTACTAAGTCTATAAATACTAACACTTAGGACCAAAGCAACTCGCCGATAATTTTTATTGTGCCAACACTTTTTGAAAGTTAGTTTGTGTCAAAATGTTTTTTAAATATCTAAACTTTCAAAGTATATTTCACTGATACCTTTACGTATTCAAAAGATTTTCATATTGAGCTTCAATTATATTCTATCTTTGAAAATCTATTTGATCTGGTATCAACTTAAATTCTCAGCACTGATCTATATTAGATATCAATCTTGCTGAAGAAAGAATTTGAGAAATAGTTCAAGATATACAGTTGTTCTTGATTTCATATCTTAAGTACTGTATCAAACTATATCAGTAGTTGGGTCAATTACTGAATAGTGAACCAAAAGTTTTCATACTTATATTTTATATCTATGTTGAAAACCTTCTGTGTCCATGATTTACACTAGTCCTTCATTTTCTACGACAATGTTTATTGGTATCATATTATTTTCGAAGAAGCACTGATTTTCATATCACATCATTCATGCTTTTCGAACTGCACTTGAGCAATACCGAACATTGAAAAGTAAATGACTGTAAGTGTATTTCATCTTAGCATTACGAATTTCAATTTATACATCTTTGTAATGCTATGTACTGAGCTTAATTCTAAAGTGTTCTACTCAGTTAGAACCAACATTTTTGTATTGTAATGCTAGTGTGTTTCTGGATTGAATCAACCAGGACAAGTGAATGCAGTTCACTTAATGATTTCATGATTGAAATCATGTTAAGGTTATCTCTGAACCTGTAAAAGAGAAAAAAGGTTCATCCTCACCTGTAAGTAGGAAAACGGTTATTCCTTATTCCGTAAAAGGAACATGAGTTTTTTTCCTAATATAGGAAAAAGGAAATACGGTTCTTTCTTATCCGGTAAAAGGAAAACGGTTCTTTCTTATCTCGTAAAAGGAAAACAGTTCTTCCTTATTCCGTAAAAGGAACATGGGTTTTTCCTAATATTGGAAAAAGGAAAACGGTTCATCCTTAACCTGTGAAGGGATAGGTTTACCTTTAACCTGTAAAAAGGCAGTTGTAACGGTTTGGTTCTCACCCGTAAGAAAAGTTAGTGGATTGAGAGAATCCTAATCGGGAGATTAGGTAGTGGACGTAGGCTTCGCCGAACCACTATAAATTTTGTGTGTCTCACGCTTGCAATTTAGTCTAAATTTTGTTTTTGCGTTCAATTCCAATACACTCATGTATATCACTAAGTTATTGGAAGAGAAATTTAAAATTGGCCATCTCATCCAATTCACCCCCTTCTTGGGTGGACCAACAGGTGGATACCTTCATTGAAGATGATAAGACATTTGCTTATTTTCTCTGTAGGGTTTTTGATTTCCTTGATATTAAATCTCAAAGATTTCTTTTTTCTTTTTCTTTTTTGGGTTTTATTTTGGCAGAGAAATTATCTGGTGGTACCTTTTTTACAGGCCTCTTCTTAATCATTTTTCTCTTAGTCTAATGGTTTTTCAATTCTTTGGTTTTAGAGGAGGTCCAAGAGATTCTTGGAAATTCAGAAGTTGAAGGAAAACAAGAAAGAGTATGATTTGCCAACGGCGATATCTTTACTCAAGCAAATGGCAAGTACAAAATTTGTGGAGACTGCCGAAGCCCATTTTCGTCTCAACATTGACCCCAAATATAATGACCAGCAGCTTAGAGCAACAGTGAGTCCTTGGAAACTTGTTTTCTTATGAAATTTTTGTGGTTTTTATATGAACGTCCAAATTTTTTTAATGAGTTTCCTCTTGTCTGCTTTATCTTCTTCCTTTCTAGGTGAGTTTGCCCAAGGGAACTGGCCAGACTGTTAAAGTGGCTGTTCTTACCCAGGGTTGGTACTTTAACTCAACATTCTTGACAAATGTGCTCTTTGATATGTTTGTGGTTCTAGCTCAGTCTTTTCTGATAAATGATTAACAACTGAGACCAATGTAGTGAATCTAGTTTTTGAGGTTTGTAGCATATGTCAGATGACTCTTCCACAGATTATGTTCATGATAATGATTTTTAAACAAGCATCTGCATCTATGTTGCCTTCAAAGACAACATTTCATATGAGTGAAATGCTCGTTACTTCAATGATTCACAGTTTCTTCTGAAAAATGATGCCTATAACAAAGAAAAACTTGATGTTTTCAACGCTTTATTTTCATATTCTACTTGTTTATCTCATTTTCTATGGAGCATTGCTTTTGAAGAATTAAGTTTTAACTTTACTAGACTCAACAATAGCTGTCCTCCCCAGAATGTTTTTATACAAGTTTCTTAGCCAATAGATAGGATCAAATTGTTGGAAGCTTTTAGAGTAATCATCGTGCTAGAAGGACAAGGTGTAGCCTTTTGCTTAATTTAAAAGCTCTACAATTGTATTAATATTGACCTTGCGTTGACAAGGGCACGAGTCTTGTTCACTGAGTACGTCCTTTTTTTTTGTTTTTCTAATCTTTTAGTTATAGTTAAACACTTATTACTTATGATGGTTTTATTTACTTTAAGGTCCCCTAGTGCAAATCAAAATTCATTAGTCCTTAAATGAAGAAAATTTGCATTTAGAATGTTTTATTAGTTGTTCCTAATTTTATATTTATTTTTTCTCTTTTGTAATTGTTTATATCTTTCAACATTTTCTTTTCTAGTTTTTATTTTTTATTCTTTCTTAAGTAGTTCTCCTTTTGAAAAAAGTTACATTTAAGACATTTGAAAGTTGCTCAATAGCATTTAGCCCGTTTTAATTGTTTTTGCTGTATGTGGATTTCAATTCTTTCTGGTGTCTAGGTTGTTTTATTTCTTAATAGTTTCTATTTGGAGCTGGAAGAAGCCCTTTTAAATGTTTTTTCAGTTATTATAAGTAATAAGTGGATGCATCAAGCTATTGATATTGGTGAAGGATTCAGTCTTCGTTCTCTCAAAGTAGCTTGATTTGACAATTTCCTCTTGAGTGTTAATATCTAGAATTGCTGTTGGGGAGCATCAATCTTAGACGCAAAGGAGTGTGACTTTTTCTTTTGGTTAGAGTGAGATTCTTCTAATCTTCATTAAGTTTAAACATCCATTTTACATTATTCTTGAATACTCAAATGTTAGACGAAGGAAAGCAAAAGTCCTACCTAGTGCTTTCCAACATCACCACTTACATTTTAATTTTTGAAAATCTTCATAAGCAATGTTTGTTGTAGCTTGTTTTTTTTTTTCCCAAAAAAGTCATCACTAAGTTGGAAAAGGTCAACAAACTTTTGTATGTTTATTAGTTCAACTTCAAGCATTCTTTTAGGGTCCTTTGGTGCATAACAAAATCACATTGAATTTGCGATTGTTCTAACAATTAAACAAATTGGAGTTTTTTTTTTTTTTAACTATACCTATCTTACGATGAAATTATTCATATCTAATTTAGTTATTTGTTGACAATCTTGGCATTCAGGATTTTCTTTTATTTTTATTTATCTATTTTTTTATGTTGGTTTTACATTTGGATACCTAATTAATAGATTATGACATAGATTTTACTGGGACTCAAAACTTTGATGAAGATTGCTGAATGACCATTGAACTAGGACAAAGAACAGAAACATAGCAAAGTGAACTTTAGCTTATTGAGATAAGAATGTAAATCTGTCGAGTTGAGGTTAGGGTATAAATACTTTTTTGTAGGTGCATATATTTGCAGTGATTTAGATTCTTGTCAGACCATTAAAAAAAGATCTATCTCCCAGAACATATTCATAAACTATGAGCCCTTAACACCTTGCTTAGTATAGCTTGACCCTCTTTCCTCAGTCAGCCCATGGTTATTGTGGTTCCATACTAGTATTGCTCATGGTTTATGGCTCATCGTTGTATTTAGCTCTTATACGGAGTTTTGGACCTCCATGATCCTGTCAAATAGTCACGAGGCTCCTGCAATTGTGGGGTTTTGGGAAGGACAATTACACTTCCGTACCTCCACATTGGAGTGGTTAATATGACTTTATTGCTTTGTAGTTTTCACAGGAGCTTTACAGTTAAGAGCTGCATGCACTAACTTTACACTTTTTTTGTTCATAATATTGATTATCAACTCTATCTTGGTAATTGTTGTAAAACATAAAAAGAACAAAGAGATATAATGTGGTTTGGCTCTATGGCCTACGTCCACGGTAGAAGAGGAGGGAATAATTCTTATTCGTGGTGTCTCAATGGAAGATCACCGTATAAATAGACATACATGGCTCCACACATATAGCAACTATTTCACATGTTACAACTACTAGATATGACAACTACTGGAATTGTAATCTTTTCTGTAAATGGTAACAAATCCCATAAACTTCTCTCTTCTCCGCCACAGTTTCCCACAGTAATAACTAGAAATGAGCATATTTTAGAAATGGAAGGAGTATCCCAATTGGAGATAAAATGAGAAAAACCAATTACAGTGGTTAGAACACACAAAACAAAGACTTTGGGATGCCCTAGTTAGGAACAATGACCTATTAACTTTTTAGGTGGGAGATTTTCTATTCCCAGTAGTTTAGAGGAGAGCATGTCTATCTCTCATAATTCCAGCATTGGCAAGGAGGTAGCTCTCATTGCGTCCTTTGCCACATTATGACATACTTGGCTAGAAAGAAATAATAGAGTTTTAAGTGATAAATTTAAGGAGAGGGATAAACTATGTGAAGATATGAAATTCGCAGCTAGCTCATCGGTGCATGCGGCAGAATTGGTGCAGGGCCTTTCTCTTTCAGATTGGGTTTTAGATTGGGATAGTTGTTTGTATCAGGTTTAAGGGTTGGGTTAGTTGCAATACATCTTGTTATGGCATTGGTTTTCTTTGTTTGTTTGGTCAGATTTTTTGTGGGAGCACTCATGGTGCCCCCCAAGTTTTGTACTTACTTTCCGGTTAATAGAATTCAGTTCTTGTTTCTGCAAAAAAAAACAATGACCTATTAACAATTCATGGTAATGGTACAGGTTGACGAAGACCTAAAATAACATGGACAAAGATAATTAAGATAGATGTAACTACTTGTAATTTAAATTTTGACTTGGCCCTTGATAGATCGATGTGGATGAAGCAGATTTATGTGGCCGACCCCATGTAGTTGATAAAAGGCTTAGTTGAGTTGAGCTCTATTTTTGTAATAGTGAAGAAGGTATTATTGGTGGTTCTGATGGTCTGTCAACCAATCATGTGATCTACCTATTTATAGCTTTCCACCACTGTTCTGATGTCTTTTCATGCTTCTCAAAGTCTCTTTTTTTTTTTTTTCCTCTCTTTCTCTAGTTTAAATTTGTAACTTCATAGCTTCATAATTTTCACAAAAGCTTTGCAGTTAAAACCAATATTCACTAACTTTTTTAACTTGCTATTTTCTGTATTTCATATAATTTATGAAGCAGCACAATTTTGGTAGTCAAGAAGCTATCAGTTGTTCTTAAGATCTGATAACCTGTCATGCAATCTATCTGTTTGTAGTTTTCAGTCACTAGTCCTGCATCTCTTTCACACCTCTTGAGGGCACTTGTTTATTCATACCTTTCAGCCATTTTTCATGCAATCATATTAATACCTGTCACACTTATCAAAGGGAATTGTTCTATCATGCAATCTGCTTATATGTGGCTTTCGGCCGCTGTTCCAACTTCTCTTTCACACCTCTTAAGGGGAATTATTCTTTCTTTCTATTGTACCACAAGAATGTGTTTCTTCATCTTGCTAATCATTGTGTAAGCCTTGCATTTGCACAGGTGAGAAGGTTGATGAAGCGAAAAGTGCAGGAGCTGATTTGGTTGGTGGCGAGGATTTGATAGAACAAATAAAAGGAGGATTCATGGACTTCGACAAATTGATTGCTTCACCAGATATGATGCCCAAGGTTTTGATTTGCATCTCTTACGTTATGCTTTCATATGCTTGCTTGCATAATAAAATTCTAAAAGACCAATCAGTTGGCTATGGTTTTCCTATCCTCTACAAGTCAACTTAGGACTGCATCTGTCTTTCATTCTTTTAACATTCTATTTTTTTTTGTACCTTTTCTTTTCTTCATGAAACTTTAGTTGATCTAATAAGTCTGGTTCGGAGAATGTAAGTTTTCAAAAAGTTACAGCTCTTTTATTTATGTTTTTGTTTTTGTTGTTGTTTTTAATATAGAAATATCTCATTTATTGTTGCTCATCAAGCAAAAGTTCGTATTTTATATTTGTTGCTTGTTATTTATTATTTATCCTAGAACAATTAGTTATAGTAATTTATTGCTTTTACATGTTGTTAATTCAATTTACTTTGTGTGTCAATTTTGTATTAGATATGAAATGATTATTTGTTCACTTTATATGAATATTCTTGCAGATGTATGATTAAACAAACTTTTTCATAGGCATGCTATTGATTATTTACGTATACTCTTATTTTTTTTAAAATATTTATTATTTTTAATAAGTTATTTATATTTTTTGAAAATAAATAGTCATGATTATGTCATGTATAGTGTCAGTTCATCATAGTTTCCTTGAATTCTTATTCATTGTGTTATAGTTTTTTAATATGTTATAAGTATGCACAATTTTCTATTAGATCACTTAGGGATTTATATGTAATTATTTTCCTGCTTACTCCTCACTTAATCAACTGTCTAAGTACCACATCATATAAGTAAGTCAAATCTTCAAGGCCTCACTTTGATGCCTTGACAACTTTATTTTAAATTTGTTCATCTGAAAAATATTCTTGTTACTGCATTAAGTTTGTGATTTTATCCATTCATAATGAAAGGGTTCCTTTCTTAAACTGACGAATCTTGTGAATGTATAAGATCAAGTTTTTAAGAGTTTCATTGTTCATGTTGATGAGCTGATTGAATGATGTACTATTTGGGGAAAGGATCATTCAGATGGAGTCATGTTAACAAATTTTCAGTTGAATTGACAGTGTGTTAATATCCTGAACTCACTTGCCTATTCAATTGCAAATGCTAATTCTTTAAACATGCTTTTGATTATGGTTCAGTTTGTGGTCTAGCTGCTCATGGATAATTCATTTTTTTTTCTTTTAATCTTAGTAGCCTTTCGAATCCTTCTTCCAGAAAAAATCATATTTATTAGTGACTCTAATTTTTGTTAAATCTTGCTACTCTCATCAGGTTGCTAGTCTAGGAAAAATCTTGGGACCACGAGGACTCATGCCAAATCCTAAAGCTGGTACGGTTGCAACTGATATACCTCAGGTATGGTGAAAGAACTCCCTTTATTTGTTTAGCGAAGCTATCTTTTATTTATATTGGACAGCATATGTGTCTTTTCTGAAATTATGCTTCACATACTCTATTCATACTTGCTTAGTTTTCTTTCCACATGGCAGCCAATTTGGGAAGCCCAGGGGGTCTATTGCTATCTCAATTATCATGTTTGACAGGCATTAGCTAAACTGCAAAAATAGCATTTCACCATGTGGAAATTATAAGCATATTTGTTGAGGCTTTTCCTAGTTCTTTTCATTTTAAATGCTATAGCTGCAACTTGTAAATGAAAATCATAATATAAGGTAAAACATTTGTGAAATAATCCAAAGGATGTGAGCTACATCTGCCTTTAATGTGGTTGTGTACACAAGAACTGCTCGCACTCACACGTGCACATTCATGGATTTACATACAACATGAACATCTAGAGGCCAATCTGGAGAGGTCTTCAATTAGGTTTTGCTTGAACAAATAGTGCCAGAAGAGAGAAAATTCTAATATCTGGTAGGTAAGAGTTGTTCCTCTATTTATGAAATGGGGTGCTTGAATGGTTCGAGTAAAAAAAAAACTATGCCATTAAGCAGGGGAATAGTTCAAGTGATTCACATCTTCTTCTTTTTTTTTTTTTTTTGACGAGAAACTAGATAATATATTAATTATATGAAAACATTACAGAATGGCTATTAGCCAGGCACAAAATGGCCCTCGGGGACGAGCTGTCTCCTAAGGTAAATATTTACAAAGTATACAAAATGAAATCCCAACTTCTAGTCCAGTCCCCTACAGAATAACCCAAAGACAGTTTGCTATTGCTAACCCAACAACTAAACCAAAACATTGAGTTGCTCCACACCTGCTCTTCCTTACTACAAATATCATAAAAAATTCTATGGTTCCTTTCTTTCCAGACACACCAAAATAAAGCAAAAACCAAGATCCTCCAGTAGTTTCTCATCTTTGACACTAGTATGTCTCCTGGGGGGAAGCTCCAAGGGGAATGTCTCACAGGTTTAGGTAGACTTGGACACCTCACCATCCATCTATCCCCAATCTTCCTAACAAAGGCACTCTCCAAGCAAGTGCTCAGTCGACTCCGCTCCATCCCTACATAAGCAACACCAGCGTGGGGATAAACAGTAAGAAGTAAATTTTCTTTGAAGAATATCATTGGTGTTGAGCTTTTTATGGGGCAGCAATCCAGCCAAAAATCTTAACTTTGTTAGGGATATGGGCATTCCAAATGAAATTGGCAAAAGGAAAGGAAAGAGGAGTAGGCTGGGGAGACAAGAGATAAGAAAAAAAGGATTTTGAAGTGAAGGCTCCATTGCTGTCTCTAATCCACACCAAACTGTCACAGATTGAGGAGAGTTTACATTGATCCAAGCACTCAAGAATACCCGAGACCTCACTGAAGTTCCTCTCCGTTGGTGGTCTTAACAGGTGAAGGTTCTATGCCCCATTATTGTCAGTCTCATTGTTGGAAGAAGGTGCAAAGGCTGAAACTGGAGCATTCTTTCTTGTTGATAGATTGTAGAGGTTAGGGAACATTGTCATAAAACATTCTGTCCCAATCCAAGTGTCTTCCCAGAATCGAATATTAGCCCCATTGCCTAATTTTAACCTTTTGTTGGGTTTGAACACTGGGTAGAGAGTGAATGAATTTCCATGGGCTTTTGAAGGTGGCTTTAGGATGGATGTTTGTTTCCCAATGGTTATCTTTCTCACCATGGATGTTGCTAATAATCTGCGCCCAAAGTGAATCTTTCTCCTTCATGAAACGCAATAGCTATTTCTCAGCAAGCACCTTATATTGTTTGGATGTTCCCAACTCCCAGTCCCCCTTGTTCATGGCTCCTCTGTACCATCTCCCAGCTGACTAAGTGAGAAGCTTTAGATTTATCCTCCCTTTTCCACATGAAGTTTCTCATAATTCTCTCAAGTGATTCACTTCTTGTGGTAGCTTTATATTAGATCTTGATTGAGCAATTAGCACGTTTATCTCAAACTTAAAAAATTGTAGTCAAGGTGAATCAATGTGCATGCATGACTGGTGAAAGTCAGAGTATATAATCATGAGTGGGGGTAATAAATAGTTTCAAGTGACTTACTCCTTAAGGTAAGGTCTCTGTTAGATGTTATTGAGCATAGATCATGTTTATATAAATCTTTATTGACCTGCATGTCTAAGTCAATAAACAAGGTAAAGTGAAGCATTGTAAGACCCTCTATGGTGAGACATGAATGAGGCACAAGCCTCACTCAACTCAAAGTATTGAGTTGCATTGTGTTCAACGTTGTCAAAGTGCTTGATGGTACAAGGTTTTGCCGTTGAAGCACAAGCCTTTTGGAGGCGCCGAACGTCTTTAATCTATGCTAAAGGTAGGGGAAGACTTGAAATAAAATGGATAGATATGATAAAGAAAGTATATAACCACTTTGTAGTGTTATGCTATTGTGAACTTAGTCCTTGATAGAGAGGAATAGAGGAAGCAGTCTATGTAGCTGACATAATGTATTTAGGAAAAGTCTTTGCGGAGTTAAGTAGAGAGTATATTGGAGTTAAGTATCCATGAAGTTGGAGTCTTCAAAAAAATACCCTCAAAGATGAGACTAACTCGGTCGCTTAATGAGCTCACTCACTTATAAACTGAAAAGGCCAGAAACAAACTTCTGGGTTGGGAAGGAGGCTTTTTCTTTTTTTTTTTTTTTTCTGGCGCGGAAGCTATCGCAACTGAACCATTATACTGGCCAAGAGTTTTTTTTTTTTGAGCAGAAACGATTAATGTGTATATTACCAATGAAACATAAGATTTGATAGTACAACTAGGGGAGCACAAGAAGCGTGCCCAAGCCAAAACAAAAACACCCTGGACCAAAACATACAAGTCACCCCAACACCAATGTAAGAGAACCCACCCCTAAATATATTACAAATGATACAGGCAGCTACCCTAATATAAAATCCAGTCCAAAAGAAAAGGACCTCGAACAATGTCGGACACATGCACTCAAGAACTTGCCACAAACTTGATGTCCTCCCATAACTTATTTACTTCCTTACATCTATCATTGAAGATCCTATTATTCCTTTCTAACCATATATGCCATAGTGTCGCAAAAGAGGCCATCAAGGCCACTTCCCTGGCCGAAGAAGAGGTGATAATATTATGAGAAAGGGTCATGCAATCTTCAAGACAAGATGGAGGGAGCAACACCATCTTTCCCATAGACCTCTCGCCACAGAACATTGTAAGAATAGGTGATCTGGATTTTCTTCCGCCTGAAAACAAAGAACACAACACTGTGGAGACAAAAGCATATTAGGAAGACATCTTTGAAGTAGATCCATGGTATTAATCTTCCTATGAGCCAAAAGCCAACCAAACACCTTAACTTTAGATGAAATATGTATTCTCCAATTGTTTGCCGCTAAAGGACAAGGTGGAATGAGATGGTTGGATGATGATTTTAGGTGATCAACTAGTGATTTGCATGAAAATGCCCCATTTGGCTCAAGGGACCATTTGAATTTAACTGGGCTAGTTGAAACAATTACAAATTTAGGATGGCTAATAGGTTTGCTATTTCATCATGTTCTCTTGAGGTTAAGGCCCTAGGGAAGTGAAAGTTCCATGAGGTACTATTGCTGTGGTCATTAGGGGTAATGAAACTTGCTATTGGTCTGTTGTGCATGGATGACAATCTATACAAGTTTGGGAAAGAACATGCCCAGGAAAAGTCCCCAACCCATATGTCCTCCTAAAAGTGAAAAGTTTTCTCATCACCAACGAAGAGGCGAATGTGTGCATTGACCATTGAGGACATAGATTCGATGAACTTCCACGGCCCTCTGAATGAGAAACGCCCCCCGGACCTTTCCCCTCCGCCTTGACCCGTGACTGATGATCTCCCATACCGACTGAGGACCACCCTTGCCCACAACGATTTTTGTTCATGCCGAATTCTCCACAACCATTTCCCGCATAAGGCCTTATTCCTCAAAACAATGTCCCCAATGCCAAGCCCTCCCTGTTCCACCGGCCTTTGAATCACCTCCCACTTGATCAAGCTTTTAAATTCTCTTCCCCCCTTACCTCCCTAAAAGAATATTCTCATCATTTTTTCAATCAATCGAGCCACCCCCAATGGGATTTTAAACACTGATAGAAAGTAAGTTGGAATGGCTTCTAAGACCGCCCTGATCAATGCTAACTGTTGTGGAGAAGAGCAAAATCTGTGGGATTTATTTCCTTTAAGGATTTATTTCCTTTAAGGTTTATTTCCTTTAAGGAAAGATGATAATTTTAGTAGTCGTTTTATTTAGCAGTTACTAAAATTGTAATTATAGCTATATGTGTGCATAGCCCTGTATGTCTATATATATGGTGTCCCTCCATTAAGACGTCGTCAAGAATAAGAAAATATTTCCTCTCTTCTCCCGTGGACGTAGGCCTTGGAGCCGAACCACGTTACATCTTTGTGTCTTTTATTAGTATTTAACATGGTATCAGAGCTTTAAGCTCGTACAACTGGGAAATTTTTCTTTTCTTTCGACCTTCATCGTTGAAATTGTTTTATTTTGGCCTTCATTGCCGGAACCTTCCTCGTTGGCCTTCATCGCCATTATTCGTGTTGCTGATTGGTGCGTACGCCTTCATCACCGCTACTATATCACCATCGACTACTGCGTCTTCCTCATCGGCACTGCCGATATCCTAATCGTCGTCAACGCCTGTCTCCATTGCTACTGTGTTTCAGTCGCCGCTACTCGAACCCACCATTGTTGATCTTTGACGTTGCTACTGATCTTCGTCGTCTCTCGCGCATCTCTCTCACATATCTCTCTTGCGCATCACTGCATCTCTCTAATCTCCATCGCCATCTGCAGCTCTTGGTTCGCCTTCTTCGTGTTCATCTGACATTCTTCTTTTATTTTTCTTTTTATTTTTTCTTTTTTAAGTTTGTAACCTATAAAAAAAAAAAAGGGAAAAAGAAAAATGTCGGTTACTTCCGAAACAGTGCAGACTGAAGAAGCAATTGACAAAACGGAGAAAGGAGAACTACCAACCATTCAGGCAGCATACAGACTTGATGGAAAAAATTATTTGAAGTGGTCTCAGCTGGTGCGTACTTTTCTGAAGGGCAAAGGGAAATTCAGTCATCTTTTGGGCACTGGACCTACACCTGGAGATCCTAAGTTTATAGCATGGGATAACGAAGATGCTTCTATAATGGCGTGGCTATGGAATTCAATGACGCAAAACATTAGTGATACATGCATGTTTCTAACTACCGCCAAAGACATTTGGGATGTTGTTCATCAGACATACTCTAAGGCCCATGATGCAGCCCAAGTGTATGAGATCAAAGTGAAAGTTGGAACAACAAAACAAGGCAACATGACTCACCGAATATGCCAATGTATTGAAGAATCTCTGGCAGGAACTTGACCATTATAGGTGTATTGAGACTAAATGCCCTGCAGATGCTGTAGTTTTAAAGACTCATCTATCTCTCTCACATAAGACCTGATATTACATATGCAGTAAGTGTAATAAGTCAATTCATACACAACCCTAAAAATATTCATTTGCAAGCTGCTAAATTGCGTTTTACAGTATCTAAAGGGACTCTAGGATAGGGCATCTTATTTAAACGACACACAGGAGTGGTTCTTGAGGCATATACTGATTCAAACTATGCTGGTTCAGTAGTTGACAGAAGATCAACTACTGGATATTGTACGTTTCTTGGTGGGAATTTGGTGACATGGCGAAGTAAAAAGCAGAATGTAGTGGCCAGATCTAGTGCTGAAGCAGAATTCCGAGCAATGGCACAAGGGGTTTGTGAGCTATTGTGGTTGCAGATAATTTTGACAGATTTGAAGATACACAGGGATAGCCCTATGAGACTCTATTGTGACAATAAATCTGCAATTAGCATTGCCCATAACCCAGTTCAACATGATCGAACCAAGCATATAGAGTTTGATAGACACTTTATTAAAGAGAAGCTTGATAGTGGGTTGATCTGTACTTCATATGTGTCTACCAATAATCAGCTCGCCGATGTGCTCACTAAGGGGTTAAACCATACTGCATTTCAAGCAAATGTGTCCAAGCTGGGAATGGTAAACCTTTATTCACCAGCTTGAGGGGGAGTGTTGTGAAGAAGAGCAAAATCTGTGAGATATATTTCCTTTAAGGTTTATTTCCTTTAAGGAAAGATGATAATTTTAGTAGTCGTTTTATTTAGCAGTTACTAAAATTGTAATTATAGCTATATGTGTGCATAGCCCTGTATGTCTATATATATGGTGTCCCTCCATTAAGACATCATCGAGAATAAGAAAATATTTCCTCTCTTCTCCCGTGGACATAGGCCTTGGAGCCGAACCACGTAACATCTTTGTGTCTTTTATTAGTATTTAACACTAACCTTCCACCTTTTGACAAAAAAGCTTGCATCCATCCCTCCAATCTACGTGAAATGGTTGCAACAACTGGTTCCCAGAAACTTTTAGATTTGGGATTTCCCCCCAGTGGCATACACAAATATCTCATAGGCCAAACCCCTACCGCACACCCCATTGAGTTTGCCAAACGTAGTAGTACCTCCGTATCCATGTTCACATCTGCCATCTGACACTTTGCCATGTTTACTTTTAGCTCAGAGAACTCACCAAAACAATGTAAAATATTTAGAGCATTGCACACATTTTCTTCCCCACCCTGTAATAAGAACAAGGTATCATCGGCGTATTGTAACAAAGAGACATCAACCTTATCTTTTCCAACTTGGAATCCATTGCCTGGATCAAGATTTCTCGCGCGAGTCATCATTCACGCTAGACCATCCCCCACAAGGGTGAAAAGGAAAGGAGAAAGCGGATCGCCTTGACGAAGCACTCTCCCCGCCGCAAATTTCCCCTTGGTCGACCATTAATAACCACAGAGTATGTTACGGAGCTCACACACCCCGTCATCCATCTAATCCATCGATCCCCAAACTCCTTCTGCTGCATCACATGTCGAAGGAACCCCAGTCCCATGAGTCATATGCCTTGGCAAATTCGATTTTAAACACTACACCTGCTTTACCCCCGACCCTATAGTCTTTTATTGCTTCATTGGCCACCATAACAACATCTAAAATTTGCCTCCCCTTTATGAAGGTCGATTGGGATTCATCCACCATTTTATGTAGCACGGCTCGAAGTCTCAAGGAAAGTGTCTTAGAGATTATCTTGTACAGGCTAGAGACTAGGCTTATAGGTCTGTAATCCTTCAAGCATCAGGAATCACATTTTTTAGGGATTAGACATATATACGTCTCATTCGCCAAATTGTTAATCACACCATTTTGGAAGAACTCCTTCACCACCCTTCACCACCTCCCACGCTTTTTGATAGAAGGACATAATGAATCCGTCTGGTCCCAGGGCTTTAGACCCATCACAACTAAAAAAGGCAGCCTTTACCTCCTCCTCTTGGAATGGTTGTTCAAGGAGCTCTCTATCCTCAAGAGAAATAACCCCCCAATCCAGTCCTTCCGTCTCCAATACAAAACTCCTATCCACACTGTACACCTTGGCGAAGTATGCAATAATCTCCTCCACCACCTCCCTTTGCCCTGAGATACGAACCCCATTCTCCTTTTCAATCGAAGTGATGCAATTTTTGTTCCGCCTACTGCATAGGATTTTGTGACAGAAGTTTGAATTTGCATCTCCCTCCTTAAGCCATTTAATCTTAGCTTTTTGAAGGGCTATCCTATGTTCTCTGAGGCACATTTCTTCCAAATCCACCTTATAAATTTTTCGGAAGGTGTCCAATTCAGCTGTCCATGCTCCATCCTCTTCCAACCCATCCAACGAACTAATGATCCTTTCAATCTCTTTCTTTTTGAGACCCGTTGCCTCAAAGGTTTCTCTGTCCCACGCCTTAATTGGATCCTTCATCATCTTCAATCTAACCATAAACTGATGTCCCTCCCACCGCTTGCAGCCTGCCACCACTCCCTTACCTTTTGCAAGAAGTTCCTATGTGTCAACCAAACATTTTCAAATCTAAAAGGCATTGGGCCCCATTTCACTTCATCCGTGTCAAGTAAAACCGGCCTATGATCCGAAGTGGTTCTATTTAATGTCAACTGTCTGTTAGAAGGAAAGAATTCCAACCATTTTGTAGATACCAAGAACCGGTCCAATCGACAACATATTAGTTGTACTCTCAAATTGGACCATGTGAAGTTAGCATTACATAGAGGTAAGTCCATAAGCTCAAGCTCCTTTATCAGTTGATCGAACTCCTGCATACTTCTCGTGAGCCGTGTGCTGTACAACTTTTCTCCCACAAATCTTGTGGTGTTGAAATCACCCGCCACACACCAGGACCCCTCACATACCACTAACAATCTAGCAAGTTCATCCCAAAACAATTGCCTCTCCAACGATAATGAGGGTCCATACACCCCTGTTAGCCACCATTGTGAGGCCCCTGTGCCCCTCATCTGGACTGTCACTGAATAATTGCCTGTGTAGCATAGATTCGCCTCCACAACCCTGTATCCCACACAATTAGAATCCCCCTTGAAGCCCCCACAGATGGAAGGAAGGACCACCCCTTATTTCGAGAACCCCACAGTTTTCCAATGAGCCCTCACCCAACCCGTTCCTTTTTTGTCTCCTGTAAAACCACCACATCTGGATTTGCCCTCCTAATCACACTTCTTATAAGACTTCACTTCTTACAATCACCACACCTTAAAGTCTTTGATACTCTGCAACACTTGATTCCTTTGAATCATCCATGCCTTCATATTCATCCTCCACATGTAATTTGCTATTACTTCCTGCAACTTCAATCCCTCATCCCTGAACTTCGACTCAGCCGTGAGCATGACATCTTTCCCCTATTGTGACACATTCAATCTCTCTTGAAGTAAGGATAAACCCCCGCTTCCGGACACATAACTGATGTACCACCCTTTTGTAATGGCAGCTGGGAATGTTCCTCGACCACTTGTTGGGGGCTGCATTGGTTAGGCTGCGGTAAAGAAAATGTAGGAGAAGGGGCAGACTCGTGGATGGGGTTATGTGAGGGCGGGATAGAACAAGGCACAATAGAAGTATTCGACATTGATGAGAATACAAATTCCTCATTTAAACTTAAAGGAGATTGGCGTACCTGACCCAATCCATGCTCAGAAGATGACAAGAACGAGTCTGCAAGCTCAATGTTTCCATCGCATTCTGACGAAACTGAGATAATTCCATCAGCATCATCCGACTCCTCGTCTGAATCCACTACGTTCTCACCGGCTGAGGCTCCACCCCAAGTATCCCCCACCGCATCAAAATCTTCATCACGCCTCCCATCTGGTCTCTTCCCTGAGCATCCGTTGGTCCTCGCCTCCACACGCATTTTCCTCATCAATTTTTTTGAACAACCCTTCCTCACTCTACCTTTGTGACTTGATTTATCGTCCCGATCTGGAAACCCCGATGACCGCAACACCCCCTTGTAATCTTTTTATTGTTTTCTGCTGCTGGTCACTTTCCGATGGAGATACCACGATCTCGCCACGTCTTAATCCATTCATTTCAGCACCCCTTTCCATTTTTGACTCGCCGGCAAGCCCCACGACCTCAACGCTCTGCACATTTGCATCTCGATCACCGTTTTGTTGGCTGATCCCATTGAGTCGAGTGTGTCTGGAACTGCTAACCCACCAGATTTGCATCTAATATCTCTTTCCCAATAGACACGTGGTTGTCCTCAACAAGCACATGGTCGTCATGTGCACTTAAGGAAACTCTAACGCTTGAAGCCTCGCGTGTCTTGCCATCTTGGACCAGCCTGTGAAGCCCACACTTACTTTCGACCCTGTTTTGCATAGTGCCATCCTCCGCAGCATCAAAGCATGGCCCACGGTCTGAAAACCCCAGTTCAACATTTAGCTCAAGCCCAACATTCTCATCGATTTCTCTCTTCCCTTTGGGCCCATAGCCCAATTCATCAGCAACTATTTCACCCTCCATGCCATGTAAAATAAGCCCAGGTCCAATATCAACTAAGATGGACCGATGAGCACCATCTGTCCCAGACGTATCAATTGCAGAGCCTGGCACGCGATTTCCTTCTTTTAGACGGCGCATCCCCAGCCACGATCTCCATTTGATTCATCGGAGGACATGTGTCGTGGCCATTAATTATTGGCGTCAAAAGATCCCTCCCGCTGTCAGCACCATCCCCTTCTCGGCGTATGACCACCAATTTTTTGGGGACCACCGGTTCCTCACGTTTCTTCTCCGAGTATCTGGTTTTCTCCCCGTCGTAGCCGGCTGCAACCACCTGGCTTCCTCTGTTGTTGATTCCAGATAATTGAAAGATCCGAACCTCATAATCGACTTCGGCGAAGGATATGAGGGGAAAAGACAAAATATATCCGTCTTCGGACAGTCTGACCTTCAGTTTTGCTTACCAAAGGTATGCAAGTTGCTTCATCTCATCATGTATCTCCATAAGCCCCCCGCATACACCGCCGACCTTCACGAAGAACTCTTCCCACCAGAGTTCATGTGGGATCCCCTCCACAGCGATCCATCATTCTCACAGCTCAAACTATTCTCCATCCACTGTATCTGATCATCCCAGATCATTGCCTTTAGGCCTTTCGGAAGGGACGTCGTGACAACCCTCTCTTGCTCATTCTTGTTCTTGCTCCATAGGATAGCCCTATCATCCACCATGACTGAGAGGATGGCTTGTCTTCGAATCACTTCCGATAAGGTCTGTTGTACCTCGCCCCAGCTAGATTTTAAATTTGTTTTGAAGACAACAACCACCTGGCTCCAAAGTCTGTTCTTACACTCCGCTACAATCACCTCGTCCTTAGGTTCATACTTTTCCTTCATGGCCAGAGCATCATGGTAGGTGTTATGGCTCTCCTAGGCTTTCCTCGTCACGGTTTGGCCCCCATCATTCACCACCTTTCCTTTCAGTTTCAGAGAATTACATAAACATCTTCTAAATGTACTCCACCCTCTACCATTACCGTCATCTGGAATGATTATGGCCCGAGATCTTCCATCATCAATCTTCATTACCCGTAGAAACTTCCCTCTCTCGTTCGCCATATCCTCAAGAAAAACCACCCCGCTACCATCACGAAAAGTCCATTTTCCTTTCCTTTTCCTAAGTTCCTCCTTCCCCCCTATCTCCATCGTGGATAACCATTCAGTGGCATCCACCCCAATGATCAATTGGAAGGTTTGAAGCCTCGTTGTCTCCTCCAATTTGACTCTTCGTTCCCCCTCAATATGGTTGAACACGAACTCCTTTGCTCCCACATGGACGGACCTTCCACCTCTCTCTTCCAATCTCACCATAATGGTATGTACTGGCCAAGAGTTTACATTCGTGTTTCACTTGTACAGTTGCACTAGACTAATGGATTCTGCCATTATGAAACTCCACAATGAAGGGCAACCTGAAATGAGTTCCCAAAAAGAGAGGTGGGAATTCCATGGCTTTGGTGCTCACAGATCCAATTTCATGGTTCGACAACGAAATGTCTGTTTGTTTGTCATTGGGGCTAACTTTCTTCCTTGCTTGTTCTGCTATTGGAGAATTCTCCAGCAGGTACTTCCCCTCTCTCGGTCGATTGCAGTGGATTACCTGGTTGTTTTTCCTTATTTGGCTAACTCTTAGTAAAGACCCAATACGAGTGATGAATGTGATGTATACTTTTTGATGGACCTAAACACCAAAGCCTAGAACCAAGATGATCATCATTTGTTAGGTTTAAGCATTCCATTGATCATGATTACCAATTAACCTGATTGATGGACTTGTTGGATTCAAGCAGTTTCTATTGTACCCCTATGATGCAGTGGTATAAAAGGGGGAACACATGTGATGTCTATTTCCAATTATTTGTGAGCTGTTTAAGCGTATCATTTCCTACAATATGGGTGCAAGATCTTGAAAAAGTTCTACAACAGAGATAACTAGTAAACATAAAGATAAGAAGTTGCTTTAACTAATGCAACTTCATCCAACACCATTTTCAGTGGTAGAGCAGATATTCTGTTCTTTTCTTTTTTTGATTGGTGGTTATTGGTTAAGATGAAAAATAAATACATAGAGATTTGGGAATGGCTGTTCTTTTATGCATAACGAACTAGCTATATGGACATAATTGTTTCTATCTCATATATTTACATATGCATTTATTCTTCCCCAGGCTATATCAGAATTCAAGAAGGGTAAAGTTGAATACAGAGCAGACAAGACTGGGATTGTTCATCTTCCATTTGGAAAGGCCGACTTTTCGGAGGAGGATCTTCTTGTAAACTTGATTTCTGCAGTGGTATGTACATGTTTCCCTTTTTATTCTTTTATATACAGGATGGGCTTGGCCTCAACAAGAAATGGGATTCAAATGACTTATTACTTTCATTTCCTTGAATTTGAGCAGAAATCGGTAGAAGCAAACAAGCCATCAGGTGCAAAAGGAGTGTACTGGAAAAGTGCACATATATGCTCAGCAATGGGGCCTTCGATTCGATTGAATATAAAGGAAATGCTCGATTACAAGCTCCCATCAAATGTCTAAATAGAACTTTGAATTGGTCCTGTAAATTATATATATATATATATATTCCTCCCATAATAATTTCAGTTGCTTCCATGGATATCATAGTAGAGCTTGCACCTTGTCCAAATTTTGTTTCTTCGTTTTTTCAGAGCTCAAATAACACACTATGCTTGTTTTGACAAATATTATGGTCATGCTATTGGGAACTTTTCTTTCTGACATAGCTTCCTGAAAATCTGTTGGAGCTTCGGAGCTGGATGCTCAGCTAGCAGAGTCTGGATAGTGTGCTTGGCTGAAACAAAATGGTAGGTAAGGCTTTAATTAGGGATCGTGGAAGGAGCACAACAATATCTCATCTTTGACAATGGCAGCAGTTTATGTACGTATAGAAACAGTGCTTAATGTGGCGCCTTTATAAATTCTAACGTATGTACTCGTTTTTTCTACAATTTTGTTGATTAAAAAATAATTTTTTAAATCTTGTAAGTAATAATATTGAGTTTATTTTTTAGCAGGGAAAGACTACCAAGAAGACCCATCAAAATAAAAAGAAAAGAAATACTCAAGTAACACTTTTTTTTGCATACATACATATTTTCATACATTCCATCAGTATACAAGATAAATCAATTTGCATACATACATATTTCCAAAAAAAAAAAAAGGGTTTAATTGACATTCAAGAACCTCTTAAATGCCAAATAATTTTACTTCCCATGATGTGTATTTAGCACATATAGATTTTCACAATCAATGAGACTTGCTGATCATTCAAGTTGCATCCTGCTTAACAATTATAAACAAAATAATAAATGACAAAAAATGGATGACATGCAAATATAGTGTACTGTTGATCAAGACATACATGATTTATAGACCAAAAAATCCTCCTATCATGTATAGGATTAGGCGGGGCTTTCTCTCATTCCATGTAACTTATGACCTGAAGCCATCACTCTGAGCTCACTGTAATATATCTCTAGCTTTTAGCTCTTTCCCACCAGCAAACCCGTTACATTGCCCCAGCATTCACCAATGCTCCACACTACATTAGTTGAAGAAAAGAAAAGATAAACAGATTCAAATAACAACTAAATAAATAAATATATATAAACAATTACACTATCCAAGCAAGAAGAAGGCCACCTTTGGAAGGCTTTTCAATCCAAGGTCCATTCATAATATTTAGAATGCTGCAGACTTCGCTGTATTCAAGGTCTGGAAGCAACTTGGGAGTAAGCAAGAAACACCTGGAAGAGATGAGTGGAGACCATTATATAAAACTTTACAACAACAAGTATACATGGAACTCGCTAATTCTCCAAAAATTCATCAAAGCAATTATGGTACATTATCTAACTATTTGAACTCTAACAGGATCCAGTGCAGAAGATCTGATAAAATCCAGATGTTATCAACAACATAACGATTGACGCCCAAATAACATTGACAGCACTAGGAAGCAGGGCCACACTAAGTTGGAGAATCATTCGTCAAGTGACAGTTTTTCAGTTGACAACTTGATCAGAAATGGAGTTACTTAGCATTAAAATATAAAGTACATCCTTACTGTGGTGTGTTCCTTTGGCTGGCCGCTCTCACTAGCTGCTGGAACATATTTCTTTCATTTATCGGGTCCATTCCTAGGTTAAAAGCCACAGAGTTACTAATACGATCCATCTCCAAAAAGAGTGCATGTGGTGATAGAATGATGGTCACTGACCTTGGTTTATTTCATCAACCACACGGAACGGGCAGTTTGTAAGGTCTTGCAAAGAAACCAGATAGAGGATGGTAGAGACAGAGCGCTCCTAGAAAATGAAAATTTCAAGTTGCACGGACAATGTTATCATAGTAAAGTAACAGAAGTATGGTTCACGGAGATACCCCTCCTGATTGATGATGAGCACTGAGCACTTGAAGTAGTCCTGATTTCCTGTGAACAATAGTGCCACCCATAAGTACACGAGGAACTGGCAACAAAAAAGTACAGTTTCAATAATGAAGAAAAATATGGTATACCGACAATTTATTCAAAATAAACAATACCAGCTTGTAATAGTACTTAAAAGGACCTTTGCATTGACATGCAAATTCAAGCTTAGCTAAAATAAAACCAAAAGCCTAGTGATATTATCAAATAAATTTTCCAGGTGGAAACAATGAATACCAAGGCCAGTGTAATTGATTTGTTGCATACAACTAAAGCTAATCACTCTGACAACGATTGGGTGATTTGCCTAATGCAGGCAGTGCCTGCACAGATGGTAAAACCAAAATATTTACTAACCTCCAACATAAACAGAAGAATACAGCAAGATCATCAATTTCCAGAACTTTTTTTATACATATAGTGAAAATCGCTTTTCTTAATCCTTTAAATATAATACTAAAAAGAATATGAAACTAGTTTCTTGATGCACTTTGAATTTTAAATGATCCAGACAATAGAAGTTTTTTGTTATTGCAGCCAATGATTTGCAATTGAAATTTTGACGTTTTCGTTTCTTTCCAATTGCAATATATTTGAAGCTCCCGATATTTTACTTCTTAAGCAATTAGTCATGTCTGGAAACATGCCTTTGGAATAGTCCTATAAATCTTAGTTGCCCCACTTTATCGGAGGCAGCTGAACCTCCTTTCTGTTGCCACTCTTTTTCCTACTTTTGAAGCATTACTACTCAAAATTTAAAGTTTGTTACATATATCACAGATGATTATCTTCTTTCTTTTCTTCAACTAGGGATTGGTTAAGACATCCTATTCTTCAGTTGGGAATTGACTAGGCTCAAGGAGGTTTTCCCTCTAGCACCAAATAAACAAACTGTCACTATCAAAAGATAGTGTGAAACAGTTAGAAAAAGCAATCAACAGGTAACAAACTAATAAGCAATCGAAGAAATTCATACTCTTCATTTACCATAATTCGTGGACCCTATTACAACTTGGACTGCATTCTGAATATCTATAAAATATTCAATGACTCTCTCTCTCTCTCTCTCTCTTAACTGAAGGTGCAAATTTAGAATTATTATGTGTGACTATGAGTTTGTGTTGGTCTCCTTAAGAAATGAGTAATTATTCAAAGTTATTTTTGCAATTATTTATTCCTTTTGGTGTAACATCCCTCAAATTTTCTTGGTTTTCTCTTACTTCTATTCCATTTAGATCCTTATGATGTTCCTCCATTTTCTCAATTTTTTTTTTCCTTTTACATATTGGAAGTTAGATCTTGAGATGATGGAAACCTAAAGCAAGTGATCTTAGGAGGAGAACCCCATTTTTTGGGTGTTAGACTCATGAACTTAGGTTTGAAAATGTATGAGATTGGACTTAGAATGAAAAAGGGCCATGAAGGCGATTGATATGACCCAAAAGTTGGCAAATCTTTGTTCGCTAATAAAAGGTTTCGACTTTCGAAATTAGGGTTAAACCGTTAAAGAGATTGAGGTTACTTATTTGCAGTATGTAGATGATACCCTTTTTTGCCTGCATGGTGAAGAAGAGAATGTTCTGAATGTGATCAAATAACTTAAATGTCCTTAATTTCCGGGCTTAGGGTGAATTTGGCTAAAAGTCAGCTAGTGGGGATTAACATGGAACTCGAGGTCCTTCCGAGGTCCTTGGAAATTTATCACGTCCCGTGCTCCAAAGCTTCTCCCAAGGTGGGTGACGGTGGCACTTTCAGGTTTTGGGAGGATAGATGGATTGGGGACTCCACCTTGGCAACGGCGTTTCCACGTCTTTATTGGCTTTCTATGGTTCATTTCCAAACTATCTCCTCCTTGGTCAATGATAACTTATCTCTACCCCCTTATGGAACTTTTACTTCACTAGACCTCTCCTTGTAGGGGAAATTGAAGAAGTTTCTCATCTCCTTGTTAGTCTTGCCCAGGTAAGACTCCAATACTCCGGATATTCTCACCTGGTTACTTCATCCATTTGGTTCATATTCCTAGAGTTCCTTTGATTTTTTATGTGATTCTTCTTCACTACCCCTGTTTTCACCCCATCCTAAGCTATGGGTAGCACACATTCCTTCTAAAATCAAGGGGTTTAGATGGCTATTGGCCCATGGGGACTTGGTACTGGTGATGTTTTGCAGTCCCGACTTCCTTTAATGAGCATTTCTCCCTCTTGTTGTCATCAATACTTATAGGATGAGGAGACGGTAGATCATTTATTGTTCTCTTGTTCATGGACAGGACGGATGTGGCAATATTGGGTTGTTTTTTGTTGGGTAGGTTTACAATTTCGCCAACTTGTGCACATTGCTTCTCCTTGTTACAGGACTCTAGGCTGTCCCCCAATGGAAAAAAAAATACTTTTCCTATGGCCATTTTTGCAACATTATGGTTTATTTGGTTGGAATGGAATAGAAGAGTGTTCCATGATTCAGTCTTGGATTCTGATAAAATGTGGGATAGCATCAAATGACTAGCGTGTTAATGGTTTGTAAGTTCGAAATTTGTAACGGGCTTCTCCTTCTCAACTTGGTATAGGGATTGGATTCAATGTTTATAATGGCACATGCCGGCCTCTTAAGGGTCTTAGATTGTTTCCTTATTAGATGTTTATTGGGAATCAAGTACCTCTGGTACTTTGTACTTTGGCTTCTGTTTTTATCCATATAATATTTGGCCAGTTTCTTCTAAAAAAGTAGTTGCCCAAAACATGGCGAAGAGCTATCTGATATCAGGCCACAAACTTAGTCTACTAGGTGAGAAAAGTAGTTGACTGGGTTGAGGACTTCTGGGATTGAAAGATTAAAGTCAGGCGCTTGGATGTTGGTCGAAAGTCACTGGTAAAAGTCTAGTGAAACCAATTGACTAGGTTATCTAAACTAGTCAATCAGGTGGAGAAGTGTTTGATTGGATTGTCTTCTTGTTGACTACTTCCGTGACTTTATATATGAGCAGGTTGCGTGTCAGTTTTTCAAAACATCATTTATTGTTTTCTCCAATGCATGAGATCACCAAGAGAAAAGAGTTGGGAAAGTTCAAGGGGGTTGAAAAGGAGTGCTCCAAGGGTTGATAGGAGCTACATAGCTTGAATCCAACCTCTTGAAGGTGAGAATCTCAAATCTTAGCTCTTTATTTCTCTAAAGGCTTGAAATAATATTGGAAGTTAGGGCTTAAGGTTCTTAAGGGTTCCCTTGTAGGTTTGATAGGAGCTACATAGCTTGAATGCTCAAGGTGAGTGAATTTCCACCTCTCCATCATGCCAGTCATCATATTAAGAAAATTATACTTTGAATGTGATTGTGAATGTGTCATGTATGGTGTATGGACAACATGGTTTGAAATGTTTTGAAAACGACCCGCCCGTGATAGTATGACTTTAAGGGTTGGACGCGTGTTGAATTTTAGTCATATGGCGTTATGATTAGGAGGTGAGATGCCCAGTGCTTATGTAATTGTTGTCGTGCGTGAGTGGCAAGTGCACTGTTTTGTTATACGCAGATCTCCCAAAGGTTGACTGTGATTATGAGGTGAGATGCTCCAACAGTTTTGATTGTCATTATACTTTAGTGGTGATCTCCCAATGTCCAGAAAATGGTTGTGACTTCCATTACATAAGTATGAGTCTATGATTATCACCATGTTTGGGGGAAAACAATGATGCGATACATGGTATTGTGTACCATTTTATTCAACCCCATAGGCGAATTTGGCATGATGCTTTTTTGCAACCAATGAACTCCATGCACATGCATCAACATGATGAGGACCCATAGGAGTGTCCTAGGAGGGCGTAACAATAGGATGTTTTAGATATAAATTATGCTAGTTTGTGTATTTGCACATGAGATTGGCTATGCTAATTTTTTAGTATATGGTGCGTACATGCACTCAAGGATTCATTTATATGCATGATGAATTCTTTATACTGCTATCGAAGTTTATATGATGAGTGTTGTGAAATTGGCTCACTGGGCCCTTGAATCATCCTCACTTCTTTTAACAAGATCTAGTGTTTTGGATAACAAGAAGACACAAGAGTATGGCCCTCTAGATTGCCCTTGCAGTGCCACCTTACACAACTTCTATGTATGTACGAGTAGGGAGGATGGAATTTTTTTGCATATTTTGTAAATTTGTAGTTTGTACACTTTTGGACCATATGGACATTGGAGATACAAATGCAAATTTCCTTTTGGCTTTCAGATGAAAGATCTTCTTGGTATAGTGGCTCTTTGATTCTAGATTCCTACGCTTGGTAATTTTTTCGAGAAGGTTTGTATAGAGTTACTAGTGCTTAGGGTGGAGTGCTAGCCTGGGCAAATGTGAGATCCTAATTCATGGTTTGGTGGAGCCACAAGGGTTCAAGGTCTCGAGGGATAGTTCCATCACATTTTGTATAGATCCTTATGGCTTAAAAATAGAAAAACACCAATGGTATGACAAGGTTCAGTTAGTTGACTTCAAGTTTTAGACAATGTTTTCAAGGTGCTAAGGCGATGTCTAGGTGATTTGCCCTGTCTAGGAGAGGCGTAGCCTAAAAGAAGCCTAGAAGTGGCCTAGGTGATAAAAAAATATTTATTTATAAGTCCCTAGATAATTAATTAATTATTTATAGGTCCCTGGACGGTTCATATACATAATTATATATAATTAACTGTATTCTATAATAAATTTTAAAAATTCATAAAATGATAAAAAACATTTCATATTAATTAAAATCATGTCCACAAAATATTAATTCATGTGACAATACACATTATCCAAAAGGTTTAAAAGTACAAAACTCAAATATCTATCGCCAGAGGGTCACCGATGGTCGCTGGAGATTTCGACGACATTTCTTAGTCAGAGCAAATGGAAATGATGGGCTTAGGGAAAGAAAGGTTTGAGGATTTACTGCAAACAGGGGGGCGTTTATGTTTTTAAAGCTTTGTTTTTAAATTAGAGAGATCCCACTAAAGTTTTTAAATATTTGCACAAACCCCCACTGCCTGCCTAGCTCAGCGCCTAAGCGTTTTCTCCCTGAAACGCCTAGGCGTTGCCTACGTGACCGCCTAAGCGACGCCTTGAAAACACTGGTTTTGGATAAAGCTGTTAGAGATATTATAATTTACCTAAACTTCACTTTGATAAGAATTCCATATTTATCGAAGTCCACACCATGCTCATCTGCAGTGCATAATCAAAATGAAAAGTGAGAAGCCATGGAATTATATGCTATATACTCTAAAGTAAAAATAAATTGTTTGATTCAAAGGAAATATCATTAAATACCCAATGATAGATCTAAAAAGAAGATGGGGGTAATCTTTAAACTTGACTTTGCTAAGGCATATGACATGGTCAACTGGGATTTCCTCGACTATGTATTAAGAATGAAGGGATTCGTGGAGAAATGGAGGAAGTGGATTCATGGATGTCTAAGGTCGATGTCATACTCTTTCTTCATCAATGGGTGGCCTAGGGGCAAGATTTTTGAGGAGAGAGGTTTAAGACAGGGTGATCCCTTATCCCCTTTCCTATTTACACTAGTGGTGGATGTATTGGGTAGAATGTTTGATAGGTATTAATGTGCAACGGGATTGGTTGAGAAGTAAGGCGAGTCATTTGGCATGTTCCATTGCTTCATGGCCTATGAAGTATCTAGGAATGCCGTTGGGAGGTTGTCCCTCCAAGCTTGATTTTTGGGAACTGGTGGTGTCTAAGGTGGCCAGAAGATTGGATGGGTGGAAGAGATGTTTATTATCCAAAGGAGGTCGACTTAATTAAGTCTGTGTTGGATGCTCTTCCAACATATTGCCTATCTGTATTTCGGGTTCCAAAGAAGGTGGTAGATCGGCTGGAGAAGTTAATGAGGGATTTTTTGTGGAAGCATGAAGACAAGGTGCATGGATCTCATTTGGTGGCTTGGAACATTGTTTAGAGGAAGGTGGAACAAGGTGGATTGGGGATTGGGAACATTTCCTCTAGGAATAAAGCCTTGGTTTGAAAATGGTTATGGAGGTTTCCTATTGAGCAGGAGCAGTTGTGGGGGAAGGTGATTAGAAGTAGACACGGGATCCGGGATAATCTATTGGATGTTGGAGTGGCCAATAGGATAACATATAGGAGCCCTTGAAAATTCATTTCTTTTGTTTATCCTTCATTCCTACCTTTAATTAGACTTAAATTGTGGAGAGGTAACTTAATTCTCTTTTGGGAAGATTCATGGTGTGGAATGACAATTTCCAAACTTTCTTCCCTAATCTTTTTCGGCGTTCTTCAGCCCACAATAAGCCTATTTCTGCATTTGTGGGGAGTGATGAGGCAGGGGGTGGGGGCCCTCTGTCTTGAGATTTGCATCTGGGGGGGAATCTTTCTCCTAGGGAGGAGCAGGAGTTGGTGTCCCTTATTAGTCTTCTTGAGGGGTGTCACCTGTCGGGTGATATTGATAGAGTTCTTTGGCCTTGGTAATCCTTAAGTATTTTTTCTACTAAGTCCTTCTATGCAACCATTATTGATGTATCTAATGTCCCGCCATTTAACTATCACAATTTAATATGGAAAGCACAGGTGCCTTCAAAGGTTAAATTCTTGGGATGGGTAGCTGCTCATGGGAAGATCAATACGGGGGATATGTTGCAAAAAAGATTCTCAAATATGTGTTTATCCCCCTTTTGGTCCTATCTCTACAGACAGGATTTGGAGTCAGTTGGACATTTACATTGGAGTTGCCCCTTCTCTAAAAAGGTGTGGAGTAGGTGGTGTAACCATTTCTTGGTCATGAGTAGTGTGGCCAGTGGGGGGGACTCCATAAATATCTTCCCCTTTATGGAGAGCATCCCTCCCTCGTGGAGAGACCATTGGAAGGTGGTATGTTTGGCGGTGTTATGGTCTTTATGGAAGGAGAGGAATAAAAGGGTTTTTGATGATGTGTTGAGTCCGGCTGTCAAAGTGTGGGAGCAATCCCAACGTTTAGCCTCTTTTTGGGTAGTAAATAGTAAGTTGTCTAATGGGTATACGTTGGGTGATTGGCTTAGAGGTTGGGGAAATTTTGTGTAAATGTTGTATTGCAGTCCATGGTGGGATCTAGTTGTACAGTTTTCCCACTTACATATATATAATACTTCTTAGTTTCTTAAAAAAAAAAATACCCAATGAAACTTCTCCTGCAACAGCCATCTCTTGGAAGTTTTGACTAAATGTCTTGTTTATCTGTGCAACAAGGTTCCTCAAGGTTGAAAGCCAGTTTTCCTGCAAAATTGACTTTCTAGTGATATTTTGAAGAAAAAGTATACATATAAGAATTATAAATAAAGAAGAGAAACAACAGAATAGTTAAAACAAAGAAAAAAAGAGTTGATTAACAACTTAGGTCTAAATGACTTCAATAAATGTGGTTTCCCAATGAGAGACATCAACCATAATATATAAGATGCATCCCAAAAACCACTCCCTAGTCAAACCTCAACACTTTATTTTGGTACCTATTTACAGGTTGAACACAAAACTTCTAGTAGTGCTCCTCTGCTTTGACTATGCACCTCTAGTCCCATGGAAAAATTTCCCTCAATTTATTAAATTTCAACAGACAAAAATTAGAGAAGTGGTGAAAATAATTGAAGTGGGAATGTTCTATGGAGATCAATATGCCACAAATATAACTTGTAGGTGCTCATGATGATTTGTGAAGGCCGAAGCCATAGAACCACTTTCGATGTCTAATCATATGACTTGGTAATCATGCTATGTGATATTAGTTATTTCAATTATGGTGAAAATAAGAGCTCCTTCTCAACTTGAAGTTTTTAAGATGATACAATCTTTTCTTACACACAAAGACATCTCATATAACGTTTCTTCATAGTCTAATATGTTTCTTTAAGCCATCACATGCCCACTATTTTAAAAATTGCATGAGGTGTACAACTTGAGGCTTAAGCTTCAAGGTCAAACGGTGAGGCTTACGACAAATAGTATTGAGGCATACGCCTCGAGGAGAAATGAGGCTTAAGACTCAATTTTCATTTTTAAAATTTATTTAGTTTTTCTAAAATAAATTTAAGATTATGGTTTTTGGACTATTATTGCAAAATATTTTAGTTTTTAAGAATTAAGTCTATTTCATTTGGGATAAATTGAAGCTTTTTCTCTTAAATAGCCAATGTGGTCTTCTAAAAGGCCCCTTACTAGCAATATATTTTGAGATTTGCTAACAATAATATAAATACTAACCTATGAATCTAAATACTTTTTGACAAATTATTCTAAGTCAACTTGTATTAACTAAAAAATAGGGAAGTGACAAAGACCTAATAATTTTACAATGTACTTGTTAACTTTCTATTGTTGATGGTTTTATTAGTTTAAACTTGAAGTTTGGAAATCTTAACATATGATATACTTATTAGTTGTTGATGATGTTAATGACAATTAAGACAAATAGTATATTAAGAGAAAAATTACTCAAGTTGTCGAAGCATATATAAAACTAGTTCATATTTCAACTTATTTAGATATGCCTTGATTTACCATTGATAATAGAAATATTTTAGATTTTTTATGAATTTTTCTTAATTAATTAGTTAATTTTAAAAAGAAATGTGAGGCTTCATTCTAGCCTCACAAAGTCAAACTGCCTCGATTATGCCTCGCACTTTTTTAAATCGTGCTCGTGCCTATAGATCAATTAGAGGAAAAGCTAAATCAGTAGGCTAAGCAAAAGAGGGAATTTGGAAATAGAAAAATGTCTGACGAACATCATTGATTCCAAAAAGAGGGGTGTCTTTTCTAAAGTCAAGGTCGAGGAACCAAGTAATCATTTGAAAGGAATTGGATTGAGTTCAATTTTAGGTTTCCTAAGGAATGTAAGTGACAACAAACAATAAACTGCCAAGGCATTACCTATGTGTGTTTGGTTCATGATTTGGTATGCTTTGTGAAAGGGGTAATGTGGAAGCTCCCAAAGGACCAAAATCATGATGGTGATCAAGAAAGCTTCCAATGCTTAATGATCCTCGATTTTGCAAGAAAAGATAAAACTTAAAAAAGAGTAGCAACCAAAATCACTTCTAGTTTTCTAGAAGTGTTAGACCTCTTTTTTACTTTTTCTGTTTTATTTATTTATTTATTTTTATTTTTTTATAAATATCTTTACCTCTTTGATTATTCATGTTCACGTCTACATTTCACAGAACAAAACTCAACAAAGCATATATGGGCTCAACTACATTAATCTACTCCCTTCACTCTGTATCAAGGGCCAAATCTTTCGTTATATCATGAGCAGTTGTGTTATTCTTAATATTTGTACACATTATTGTAGGTCTTCATCTTCCTTTATTGTTATTGTGATAGTTGTTAAATCCCAATTAGAATGTAAAACCGTGAGGGCAAGGTTCGAAACTTCGATTTCGCCCGACACTTCGACCTTTAAAAATCAGAATTAATTCGGGGAAGTTTGAGAAGTCTTGGAGAATTATTGTAAAAATTCGTCAACTTGGAGAAGTTTAAAGAATTTCTATATAGATGTTAAAATATGCATAATTACTATTAGAAATGATGGAAACAAACATAAATAGATACTTTTCACATATAAAAGTATAAATATAATCGGTTGAAACATGTGTTTTTACATTAACATTGTTTAACGCACATCCAAGGATCGAAAATTCGATTTCAACTTGACTTCGGTCACTTGAAAATTGGAATTAATTTGGAGAAGTTTAATTTAACATGGAGAATTTTTGTAAAAATTTCCTAATTAGAGAAGTTCAGAGAATTTTTTTATATATGCTTAAATATATAGATTTATTGTAGTATAAGCTAAAAAACTAATATAAATAAACACTTTTAATTCATAAAAATACCAATAAGTGACCTAACAAAATCAATCTTATTAAGTGGGTTGATGAATTTGAAATGGTGGTTTTTGGTCTTAATTTATTTTCTTTGTTTTGATATTTAGTTTTTTGTGGCTTGCTTCTCAACCATATACTTTGCTACTTTGAATCTCACCATGCTTAATTTATTAGTTTATTATTTAAATGTATTATTTTTTAATCTTGTTTTATAAGAGTTAACTAAAAGAAGATGGCTTTGGAAACTTTTTTAATTTATTTTTAAGTTTTTATCTTATTTCAACTTTATTTATTTAATTTTTTGGTTCTTTTCTTCTCTTTTTGGTAAAACATATCCCATAAACTACATAATTTGTTAGCTTATTAAATTATTTTTTAAAATTTATATTGCTATGTTGGTTGACGAAGTTGAAAATAATACATAATTATTGATATTTTTTTGTTTTTATTAATGCAATAACATTTTTTTACTTCTTTGTCGAATTTCATCGAACTTTGTTGAATTTTATCGAATTTTGTCGAATTTTATCGAATTTCTTGTCGAATTTTTGCATTTTTGAATTGAAAAATAGAAAATTTTATTGAAGTTTATCGAATTTTATCGAACTATTTCGTCGAATTTCTGTATTTTTTATTTTACATCCACTTCACACTTCGATGGTAAAAAAAGAGAAATAATTCGTAGAAGTTCGCCGAATTTCGGAGAATTTTCGAACCATGCATGAGGGAATGATTGAAATCAAATCATAAATCATAATTTTCTAATTTATTGGAGGATAAAGAGGATTGAGTTGAAAGAAGGTAGTAGGATTGGTTGTATTTGGGTTGGGAAATAAAGGGAAAGAGAATAGAATAGCAAAATGAGTTAGAAGATCTACGAAGCACCCCTAGAAATCCTTGGCATTACACACTAAAAGCTAAATTGTATCACACAAACCCAAAGGAGAATAAACTAAAACCTGAAACTTTGTTTAATGCCCCAAGAGAAGGTACACTATTCATAGACTCCTACAACACAAAAAGAATCAAGACTCATCAATGATTTTTAGAAAATACATGCATCAAAATCCTAGGAAATCTAAAAACTCCATAGGAACACTAAAATGGTTATGACTAGTATTTATTTTATCTAGGAAAACTGAGGACACTATACTCCATTAGTAGAAGAACCAACTCTTTGACTTCCTTCATGAGCAACTCTTTAGTTGCCACAACTTCATTAATGAGGTGACCTATAAAAGGTCATAAGTAGCTTCACCATCTTCCAAAGAGTTCCAAATTAAGATTGGAATCCATTTTTCCACTCTTGTGATAATCCTTTGTTGATTTCTTCCACTTGTCTACTTCATTTGTTGATATGTCACAAAAAATACATAAAAGATTTGAAATAATGAGATAATTGCTTATTAATTCATTTCTTCCTACTCTTGTATCAAACCTCTCATTATCTTGCAATGAAAATTTTAGAGAATGAGCTATCATTTTCTAGTACATTGATAGCGATCTTAATGTCTTAGTATGTCTTTGCACGATGATGTTTCATTTAAAATCCACCTCAAATAGTTCTTCTCATTTGGGTGCACCATACAGCCATGCTCCCATTTTATTTGCCTTCTTTAGTTTTACTGATTTTCACTTCTCAAATGCAAATATAAATATGAAAACTCACCCATAATTTCATATAGCACAACCAAACAAAAGAAACTTAATAGTGAAAGAAAAGGCAAAGATAGAAACTAACAAGCACTTTCCTTTTTGGTTTTTCAGCAATAGATAGTCATAGAAGATTTTATTGCTTATAAACTCCATACTTCAATGGACGGCGAAAAGTAAGCAAAATATTGAAGTGAGAAGTGAGGAGCCTTTTCCGATTCTATGTAATAGAGACAATCTAAGATTTTTTTAAAAAAAGCTCAAATTTGTCCCCCATTAGATTATAAAAAGTTCAAATTGGAAAATTTAACAAAAAACCAAAAACAATAATTGAACAAGTTTAATTGATCCCATGACAAACCTTACAATTTTAACCAATAATCTGATGACTTTTAGGATTTTGCAATTTATTTGCAAATTTAAATCTCTATTGGCGAGATTGGATTTGAATTGTATGATTCAAGTGAAAAAAAACTACAATGATTTAATTTCCATGGTTGTTGTTCATAGTAAATATATCATTCTTCATAACCAACGCATCATGTGACCTTAATTATTTTACCAAAAAATGAAAAATAAGTGATTCACGTTCTACCATAGTCATCAAAATGCAGCAATTAAGGAGTATAGTAGGAACACATGCCAATCTTGAATATTTTGGAAATCAAAGTTGACAAAGCCCGCAACTATCTGAAGGTAAATAACAGAGGAAGACATCTCTAAACCTAAAACAATTTTTGTTACAAAGAGAGGTTTACATAATTTGGGGGTAACTAGCTAGAGTAATATCAAAAATATTTTTTTTGGAGGTATAGACTTTTTCTTCTTCATTGTTTAGCACCACATGCGTTCTCCCATTTGAGACATTTTCTAATTCTTGTAATCATACCATACCAAATCAATGCCATAATTATGCTAGGTTGTTTGGTGTCACTAGTTAGGTTGCAGTTGGTTTCAAAACGTTGGAGGAAACCAAACAGACTCCTAATTAGAAAATCTAATCTTTCATGGATTACTGAACAACATCTGCATTGATGATTAGTTAGCTGTGCACTTCAAACTTTTTAGATATTAATTCATTTTAGCTACTCGTTACTAGGCAAGCTTTCCCAATTGTCCAAAACTCTTTTCATCCTATAAATTGTAATTCTGAAAAAAGTAAAAAAATATATATATGGAGAATTTTAGAACACTACGATATGTCTCACCTTTAGAGTTTCAATTTCATCTAAACACCTCTTGAATTCCTTGCCATCTGCTTCCAGTTTCGAGCCAATGGTTTCTATCTGTGGACAAATGACATAGGGTGAGATTCCTATCATAAAGCAAGATAAAATATTAACAAAAATTACCTTTCGTTGCCGATTTTCATATTCTTCTAAAATGTTGTGGTTTAGAAAAAGGATAGAGTTTGCTTGAGAAATATTATCATGAATTGCAGCTTCCAGATCTTCAATGGTGGAAGGCATCTACAATTATAAATGGACACATATAATGAAGACATCAAGCTTCAGGAAGACAAATGTCAAACTCCATAGTAGTCATATAGTAGGGGAATGATTCCAAATTTGATGAACATTTCAAATTTCACGTGCAGCCTTATAACACATCAGTATGAGTTTTATGTCTTTATTTATTCTTGTAAATGCCGCGTACTTGTAAATGCTTATTTGCACATTATGAGATTTATATTATTGATGTGAATTTTTGTCAAAATGCTCATAGCTATTGATGTGAATTTTTTTGTGGAAGCAAGAATGAAAATAATCAAACAAATAATAGATTAACTTCCTTCAAGAAATAATTCTCCAAATCAATTTAGTTGTCTTTCCTAATTCTCCAAATCAATTTAGAAATAATTCAAGGTAGGATCGGGATCCTACCTTGAATTGGCAGGGAGCCTAAAGGATTGGATCATAGAATCGTAAGATCCTACCAACCGAAAAATATAAATGTTATTTGTATATAAAGGTACCCAAAAAACATTGAAATAACACATATAAATACAAATTAAGCCAGTTTTAGAAGTGCAACTCAAAAGGTAGAGCCCTAGCCGACAAAAGGTTGACAAGGAGATCAAGGACAAGTATGAATTTACAACCATTCAATAACAACCAAACTTATTAAAAAAAAACAACATAAAGATTTTCTTTTAAAAATCTACATATTTTTTTCAAAAAATCTACATATGTTTTTTTGTAAAAAAAAAAAAAATATATATATATATATATATATATATATTTTAAATCTACCATTTTTTTTAAACCTACATAATTTAAACAAAAAAATGGTTTGCGATTGCAAAAGCCAACACTTGTTGGGTTCTGCAATCGCAAAACCCAGTTTATGGGTTTTGCGATTGTATAATAAAAAATAAAAATAAAAAGAGAGAAGGAAGAAGGAAGAAGAAGAAGCAGAAGAACAGTAGAAGGCTAGAAGCGTTACCCAGAGGAAGAAGAAGAACGGTTCGTCTCCACTCTCCAAAACTCCAAACTTGTGAGAGAACGCGCCAATTTAAAAAAAAAATTAAAAAGAAAAAGGGATACAAATAGTGATCCTACGCGTTGGATCGTGATCCAACTACGATCCTATCTAATCCCAATCCAATGAGGGAAACGGATCGGCCCATATGTGTGGGATCGTACGATCCTACTGATCCTGATCCTGACAACCTTGAATGGAACTACTTTTTCAATCACAAACATCACCAATCGTGTTCATTATTGCTGTTGGAAAGACGGACTGAAATAAATATTGAATCAATTGCAATCACTATCGATTAGGTCAATGAAGTTTTTAGGAAAGAAATCCTATCTTTATTGTTTTGTTAGAAAGTTGACAGAATCCTAGAGAATCAAGGAGGATTTTTAGGAATCGGTCATGTATTTATTTGTGATTGTAATCTTGTATTTATTTCCTTGTTTATGTAATTAGCTATTTAGTAGTAATTGCTAGAAAGTAGGGATTTGTTGCATATTAGTTAACTAGGTTTTTCTTGTCCTAGAAGTTAGCTATTAGTTTTCTATTTAAATAAGCCTATGTACATTGCAAAATATACAGAAATAAAAAATCTTCATGATATCAGAGCAGTTTTATTCTGAAGGTCTCGTGTTCAAACCTCCTTGCAAGCATATTTTGCTTGTTTATCTCATTTATTAATCATATCTTTCCTCCCATTATAAATTAAGTCCACGTGTCATCACGCACGTAGCGGGAGTGTTAATATCTATTCATCTTCGCTTGATATACATAGTTGAACCTTTATCTGACAGCTATAGCTTTTGGGTTGAATGATTTCTAACATGGTATCAGAGCCTGGTTCCAACTCTGAGAACAATGTTTTTTTTTTTTTCCTATACGTTCAGGAAACTTGAACTTATTTCTCGGTTTCTTCCTTTACGCACACAATGTCTGAAATTTTCTTGAAATTTCTCGGTTTCAAGGAGCAGTTTGATCAACTTATGAAACTCATCAAATCTGGTCCAGGAACCAGCAGCCCTACACCCCATGGATCTCTTGCTCAATCAGGTATATTTCCTACAGGTTTATCCAGCAAAATTGTCCCGGCACCATGGATTATTGATTCTAGTGCATCTGATCATATGAAATCCAACTCTTCCTTGTTTAAAACCTATTCTCCGTGTCCTGGTAATGAGAAAGTAAGAATAGCAGATGGAAGTTTGTCCCCAATTACGGGAAAAGGTTCCATTCAAATTTCACCTAATATTGTTTTGAAATTTGTTTTAACCTTTCTTGTAAGCTCTTATTTGTCAGTAAGTTATCCCAAGACTCAAACTGTTCTGTGAATTTTGCCCCTACAATTCGTGAGTTTTAGGATAGGACTTTGGGAACAATGATTGGCAATGCTAAAATGAAGGATGGACTTTATTACTTTGAGGACACTTCTTCAGTCAATACACCTACTTCGGGATTACAATGTAATGCTTGTTCTCTCCCTGTCAACGAATAGATTATGATTTAGCATTATCGATTAGGACACCCTAATTTTGCTTATTTAAAACATCTGTTTCCAAATTTATTCAATAAAGTTTCTGTTGAGAATTTTCAATGTGATGTGTGTTGTTTTTCAAAGAGTCATCGCAGTCCATATCATTCAAAATTTTATCAGTCCTCAAAACCCTTCTATTTGATTCATAGTGATGTTTGGGGACCTTGTAAAGTGCCTACTTTAACTGATAAAAGATGGTTTGTGACATTTATTGATGATCACACTAGATTATGTTGGATTTACTTGATGAATAAGAAATCTGATGTTGAAAAACTGTTTAAGGATTTCTATACCTTGATTGAAAATCAATTTCAAACCAAAATTAGTATTTTACGTCCTGACAATGGTAAGAAAAATTTTAATCAATATCTTGCAAAAATTTTGACTGAAAAAGGAGTCCAACATCAATCTACATGTCCGCATACACCACAACAAAACGGTGTTGCTGAACGAAAAAATTGCCATCTTTTAGAAGTTAGTAGAGCCCTTATGTTTTCTATGAATGCCCCTAAGTATGTATGGGGTGAGGTAGTTTTAACAGCAACATACTTGATAAATAGAGTTCCATCTCATGTTATAAATCATCAAACACCTTTGAATTGTTTGAAAAGTTGGTTTCCTAAGAACCGACTTACTTCAAACTTGCCCCTTAAAGTGTTTGGTTGTATTGTTTTTGTCCACATTCCTAATATATCTTGGTCAAAGTTAGATGCCAGGGCTGAGAAATGTGTTTTTATTGGCTATGCGCCCAACACAAGGGGATATAAGTGTTTTAATCCTGTTACAAAGAAAATCCATATTAGTATGGATGTGTTTTTGTGGAACAAACTCCTTTTTTTGCCAAAACTCCTCTTCAGGGGGAGCATACAAAGGAAGATGAGTTTGATATTTTATAGAAAACTAGCAATTATGTTTTACCGAATATATTTTTTCCAAATGAAAATTCTGATTCCAATCTTTTCCTTCCAAATATTACTACCAATTCTCTTGAGGCCAAAGAAACCGATTTTTTAAAAGAAAAAGATGTTGAAAATAATGAATTAGAGCCTAAGCAAATGCCAAATATATATGCTTCTAATTTCAGGGGGAAACATTACAGGATAAAGATCCTATTCTGGAGAAATATCCCACAACCGAACTTAAGGTGTATACAAGAAGAAGACCTCTTGGTAGTAAGGGACAACCAGACTTGACACAGGCCCAATTGTCGTTTCCAAGTCCTATCCCTGAACCAGTTATAAATCAAGAGCTGTTAACTAAACCAAGTTTGAACCAACTAGGTAAGATCGTTGTTCCTAAGCCTTCTAAGACCGAAAAAAATTCTCTTGTCCCTGTAATCTCAGACCTTGATGTTCCCATAGCTGTTAGGAAAGGTGTTAGATCATGTACCACACATCCTATAGCCAAACATCTATCCTATCATAGGCTGTCAAACAATTACCAGGCTTTCTCTTCAAAAATCTCACTTGTTTATCCCTAGAACTATACATGAAGCCCTTGAACACCCAAACTGGAAACCAGCTATTATGGAAGAGTTGGATGCCCTAAATAAAAATAAAACTTGGGAAATTGTTGATTTACCAATAGGGAAGGAAACAGTTGGGTGTAAATGGGTGTTTACGGTTAAGTGAAGAGCTGATGGTTCTATAGAAAGACACAAAGCTAGGCTTGTTGCTAAGGGGTTTACTCAGACCTATGGCCTTGATTATCAAGAGACCTTTGCACCAGTAGCCAAGGTCAATTCAATTCGAATCCTACTATCTTTGGCAGCAATTTTTAACTGGCCTCTTCACCAACTTGATGTCAACAATGCCTTCTTAAATGGCAATCTTGAAGAAGAAGTCTTCATGGATCCTCCACCCGGTTTTGAAAGGGAATTTGGCTACAAGAAGGTATGCAAGCTGGTAAAGTCTTTATATGGACTTAAACAATCTCCTAGGGCTTGGTTTGAGAGATTTGGTAATGTTGTAAAGAAGTTTGGGTATTATCGAAGCCAAGGAGATCATACCTTGTTTTTTAAACACTCTAATGAAGGTAAGAAAGCTATTTTGATAGTCTATGTGGACGATATTATTTTGACCGGGGATGATGAAAAGAACTTAAGAGATTGGTTGTTGGCTAGTGAATTTGAGATTAAAGACCTAGGGGAATTGAAATACTTCTTAGGCATGGAGTTTGCTAGATCTAAGGAAGGCATTTTTGTGTCCCAAAGAAAATGTGTTAGATTTGTTGGGAGAAACCGGGATGCTGGGTTGTAGAGCAGTCGAGACTCCAATGGAGCCAAATCTGAAACTTGAAGCTGTTAGTCCTAAAAATATGGTGGACTGAGAGCAATATCAAAAACTGGTGGGCAAGTTAATCTACTTGGCACACACCCGACCTAATATTTCCGTTGCAGTAAGCATGGTGAGCCAATTCATGCACTCACCAGGACAAGAGCATTTAGATGCAGTCATGAGAATCCTGAGGTACTTGAAGGGAACTCCTGGAAAGGGGCTGTTATTTTCTAACAAGGGTCATTTGCAGGTTGAAGTTTACATGGATGCAGATTGGGCTGGGAGTATAACAGATTGAAGATCAACTTTTGGCTATTGTACATTTTTTGGAGGGAATCTTGTGACTTGGCAAAGTAAAAAACAAAGTGTAGTTGCAAGAAGTAGTGCGGAAGCAAAATTTAGAGCAACTTCTCTTGGGATTTGTGAAGTAATTTGGATCAAGAGACTTCTTGAAGATTTAAAAATCCAAGTTACATTGCCTCTGAAACTTTTTTGTGACAACAAGTCTGCAATTGCAATAGCTCACAATCTGGTTCTACATGATTGAACTAAACATGTAGAGATAGACAAGTTTTTTATCAAGGAAAAGTTGGATAGTGGACTTGTTTGTATGCCCTATCTCCCCACATCAAAACAAGTAGCTGATCTGTTTAGCAAGGGACTACAACAAAGACAAGTTGACAAGTTGATTTGCAAGTTGGGTATGGAAGACATCTTTAGACCAGCTTGAAGGGGAGTGTTGGAAAGAAGGATTGAAATAAATACCGAATCAATTGCAATCACTATTGATTCGGTCAATAAAGTTTTTAAATCCTGTCTTTATTGTATTGTTGGAAAGTTGATAGAATCCTAGAGAATCAAGGAGGATTTTTAGGAATCGGTCATGTATTTATTTGTGATTGTAATCTTGTATTTATTTCCTTGTTTATGTAATTAGCTATTTAGTAGTAATTGCTAGAAAGTAGGAATTTGTTATATATTAGTTAACTTGGTTTTTCTTGTCCTAGAAGTTAGCTATTAGTTTTCTATTTAAATAAGGCTATGTACATTGCAAAATATACTGAAATAAAAAATCTTCAATTGCGACATAACAAATGAAGTTCTTATTGGTTGGCCCAAAATGAATTTTGCAACGCAAGTCACTTTATCATGTTTGTGAACTTCAGAAAACCATCCATGGCCTATAACAAGTTCCATATCCCTAGTTTTAAAGATAAAGGTTCTTCCTTCCTTGCTATGATCTTGGTTATAGCTAAATTGATCTTGATGTTTGCCAATCACTACAAGTGTCTTATCAAGGTCTTCCTTCTATATGTCAATGGTATTGTTTTATACTGAAAGGTCTTTTGACTTTCTTACATTAACAACAGTTAAGCATGAACATAATTTCAAAAATCAATTGAGCCTTTATGCCTTGAGGTGCTACTCAAGGTGGGGCAGTCAAAAAATCGCATTGAGGCTTAAGCCTCAATGATATTTTGTGAGACCTACACCTCACTTGCATGAGGAGTATGCCTTAGGACATACACCTTGAATTGGGCCCAATGACATGATTACCCTTCAAAAAAAAAAAAATTCACAAATGCCATCTACATACAAATAATGACCCATTTGCCATACTTTACTGTTCATTGCATAGTCAGCACGCCAAACAAGCGCCACGTCAGCGCGGAGGTGGCATTTTTTTTTAGGTGAAGGAAATGCGTCTTTTCAAAAGACGCCTTCCCTTCACAAATTTTTTTTTTTACAAGTGAAATGGAAGGCGTCTTGGAAAAGACGCCTTCCCATCAAATTTTTTTTTTTTACAATGAAAGGGAGACGCCTTCCCTTCCATGGAGAAAGAAATGTAGTAGGATAGAAGAACCAAGTGGTAGATGATAGAAGCATGAAGAAATTGGATCTTCAAGACTCGAACAAGTGCATAAAAGTTTGTAGATAGAGCAAAAAAGTGTTTTTGCTGGTGGAATACAAACCTTCTTATCTCAAAGCACCTATGCTACAATGCCAATGTTACCCATACCTAAAGATGCGGCATCTTCCTCAGAAAAAGGATGCAGATCAGGTTTCTCTGAATTGATTTCACAAGGAAACTTAGGTTCCATTGCTAGGGGTGATCTTAACAAAAATAAAGTGGATTCAATCCCTTTCGAGCTTGTTCTCAGGAATTTAGAGCAGTCAAATTAGGTTGCAGATGCAACTCAATAAACCTAAACCAACTACTAGCCCCAGACCACACTTCATTCTCCATAACTACAGCTTCTCTCGTCTTTTTCTAACTCCTATTTGATCATCTATCGCAGTGGAATGTCAGAGATGCTTCATTAGCAGCAAATCCTCTTTTCAGAACTCATAGCAATTAGTTAATCACATAAATCGACGTTCATTTTGCTCAGAGAACTTCTTTTACAGAAAATTCGGAAACTCAATTTTTTTTTTTAACGTGAAGGGAAGGCGTCTTTTCAAAAGACGCCTTCCCTTCACGTTAAAAAAAAAAAATTGTGAAGGGAAGGCGTCTTTTCAAAAGACGCCTTTCCTTCACCTAAAAAAAAATGCCACCTCCGCGCTGACGTGGTGCTTGTTTGGCGTGCTGACTGTGCAATGAACAGTAAAGTATGACAAATGGGTCATTATTTGTATGTAGATGGCATTTGTGAAATTTTTTTTTTTGAAGGGTAATCATGTCATTGGGCCCCTTGAATTGTCTATCAAAGTAAGAGTCAACAAAACAACCCTTTTTTCCTTTGTCTTATTCATAATTTTAAATTCTCAAAACAAAACCAAATTAGAACATAAATTAATTCCTCTTTTACTCTCAAAGCATTAATGTTAGTCATTTACGAGTGATCCAAGTTTTAAAGCTTCAAGTCTAAGCAATAATTGCAATTGTTGCCATGTGCCTATTGCAAAGAGTTTCATTAGATATATCCAAGTGAAAAGTTTAAAAAATTACTTACTAGTAGATTGTGGGAAGTGGTCAAGCTATAGTATTTGGATTTTATTGTTGTAAAAAAGATTAAAATTTGGAAATCTTAATTATAATTGTGTTGTGATCATGTTTTTAATTAACATTTATAGGTGAGGTGTCGTTTTAATTATAATTGTGGAGTGTGGACAAGATGGTCGACTACGTTATTGTAGCTAGTTGCATCCATTGAAAACAAATCCTTAGCTACCTTAAGGATACTCTAGATTTGGTTTCAAATCTTGCCCTTCAAATGGTCTTCATGCTCTTCAAGCTTTCTCCAATACTAGGTATTCCATTTTTATTAATTGTATCTTCTTGATAAGTTACACACTTTGTTTCCATGTTATGTCAAGAACTAACATATGGTGTCCTACTTTAATACAACTCAACTCAACTTAACCCAACAAAGCCTTTTCCCACTACATGGGGTTGAACGGATCTGTTTTCTTTACTCCATTTTATCAAACGCTTGGTCAACATTTAAATTACAAGCAGTTACGTCTTTCTTAAATATCTCTACCAAACTTACTATAATTCTTCCTCCACCTCTATCATTATTGTGGATTGTTAATAGTTCACTCTTCCCAACTAGTGCATCCAAAGGTCTTTCTAACATGTGTCCAAACCATCTTATTTGATTTTCTCTAATTTGATCTCCAATTGAGGCTACTCCTACATTTCTTAAATATGTTCATTTCTAATTTTATTTTCTAATGTTTTGCCACATATCACTATCCATCTTAACATTCGCATTTTTGTTAAACTTAATTTGTTAATGTCTTGTTTCTTTATTGCCTAAAATTTTGTTCCACAGAGTATGGCTGACCTAATAGCAATTTTATAAAATATTCTTTCAACTTCGATGGGATGCATCTATCATATAATACTCTAAAAGCACTCCTCCACTTAGCCATCCTACTTTAACTCTAAAAGTTCTCAATATCTCACCTAGTTCTCCTTCTTGATGAGTAATGGATCCCAAATACCTAAAATTTTCACTCTTTGGTATGTTTTGGCTTTTAATTTTTATTGTCTTTTTATCTATATTTCTAATTCCACTAAAATTACATTTTATATATTCTCTTAATCCTATTACTTTTGAACACTTTGATTATAAGCCTCTCTCCAAACCATGAAACATCAATGAATAGCATACACCACAAAATGTCTAGTAGAACATAGTTATCAGAATCACAATTCAAATCATGAGTCATGATCATTCACCAAAATGTGTTCAGAATTAGATTCTTGAATCACTAAACTCGTGACTCGCAAGTGAATTAGTCTAAATCATAAGTGAATCACTCCAAATCGATGGTAATCTCAAGTGAATTAGATCGAATCGTTGTTTTTAACCATCAATTAGTTAAAAAAACTCTAATGTCTTTATAACTCAGTAAGTACTTAATATAAACAAACATAAGATTCACATTTGTATTGTGAATCTTATGATTTACCGATTTGAGTCTCAATTTGATTCATCAAGCTTCAAAATGATTCCATTTTAGATTTACGATTTTGACAACAAATGTTCTTGAATGTATAATCAACTCATCCATAACTAGTGCAAAAAGATAAGGACTCAAGGCAAATCTTTGGTGTGAACCTACAGTAATTGAAACTCACTAGTTTCTCCTACTATTGCTTTCACAATGGTTATCAATTTATCATACATATCTTTTATAAGATCAACATAACTACTTGTAACTCGTTTTTTCCCTAAAACCCACCATATCGTTTGTTTAGGTATTATATCATACGCTTTCACCAGATCAATAAAGACCATGAGAAGGTTTTTTCTTCTTCTCTCTATACCTCTCTATCCATCTCCTTAATAAAGAAATATTCCCATAATAAATAATTATCATCCATTAATAAATAAATAACTTTCACTATCACGTTATAAATCTAATTACCCACTAGTGTGCTAAGAGAGTGTGGATAAACTTTTCTCATTTGCAAACTTCAAAGCCTCATGCAACTCTTATTACATGATAAGCAATAATCTTTGCACTACCCATACAAGGATCAATCTAATTTTTCATGCTTGGGCTACTAACTATATAAGTTGGACTGCCATTTTATTCAAGAGGGGATTGCTTTCAAAACTCATAAAGTTTAGTTTATTCCTTTAATTTTTCATTAAGGTGCACATAAGCACTAACTTTAGTTGCTTTGCTTCAAACTTGTTTGTTAAAGACAACATAGCCTTTGGAGGAGTGCAAAATTACCCTGTTGGTTTATTAAGTAGCACATGATGTGCACATGCAGTAAAGGTGTCTTTCTCAATTGTTGTAACTTATGCACCGGATTATATTTTGTATGTTTCTTAGTTTTTTGAACAAAAGATTTGGACTTGTATCCAATTTAAGAACAATGGATCACATATTAATTCATGCATTCATAAGAGGTAACTAAAGGCGCAAGGCACACTTAAGGCAATGAGGAGCCCTAGCGCTTGAGGCACAAGGCGAGGTGGATGCCTGAGTAAAGTGAGGCACAAAATTATTAAAAAGCTTTATTATATACAATTTTTTGGTAAAAGAGTTCAAAAGAGATAAAAATCAATAAAAGTTTTAGAAGTTTCCAATCTTACATCATAATGTTCATCATAGCACTAATGTTTTTCATTTCATAGTTATTACTAATATAATGTTTATTTCTTTAGATATTTAAAATTTTGATTGAAGAAAGAAGCACAAAAGCAAAGAAGAACAAGTAGCAATTGTAATGCTTTTGTAACAGCATCTTATTATTGTTTAAAATTGGAACACAAGTTTCCTTTAATGTTTTATGTTCTATATTGTGTATTATATATATTTATTCAAAGAAAAGAGAAAAGAAGTATATAATGCAATACTTATGTCATGATTAAATAGTTTTTTTTCTTTTTTGGTATAAATGAAGAGTAGGAAAGTGAGGCGCATCGAGGCACACAGCTGAGTTTATGCACCCTACTTGTCAAATATTGAGGCGCAAGAGGTGTGCCATGCCGCAAGGCGCGCCTAAGGCACATTAAGGCGCACACCTTGACAACACTGCATTCATATTACGAATTAATTGAGGACTCAATTCATCAAAGCCTTTCCTAAGTACATGAGGGCAATTGCATGAATCTGCATCCTCCACTTCATTTGAATGATTTGAGAATTCCAACAAATAAGTATATGAATGAGAAATTTACACCTTTTTCAAATTCATTGCACCTGAATTCTTGGGAACAAGTTCAACCACGGGCAAGGTCATAGGTCATATAATGTGTCAAATTTCTAGGCATGACGCCTAACTTGACAACTTTCTTTATAGATATTTATAGCACGTAATTATATGAAAAGCTTTTGTACTACTCTTGGTATGCATATACTTAATTATTCTATGTGCGGAAATGTGATGAAGTATTTTCTATTTTCATAAAAAAAGAATGGTGAAATTAGAGAAGACTTTTTGTTTCTGTTTTTTTGGTTGGATGAAATTGCTCATAGAACATAGATATTTAAACAAAAATATTTTGACCACATAGGTAGGATCCTTAATTACTATCCAACCAAATACTAGACTATTTATTTTATGATTTTATTTATTTATTTATTTTATTTTTTATGAGTGGATACCTAGTTTCCTAACACACACTACCCAAGGAGTATCATGGCCCTTACGGGACACACCCCACTAATCTCCTCACCAACTCATCGACGAGGTCCTAAGCATGGGGGAGTACTATATCCACCTAACATCAATCTACTCAAAATTAAAATAATGCTACTCCGACATTTCAACCAAACAAAATGCAACTAACATGTCAATGCATGTTAAGATTAGTGCCGACCAACATGATGGCCAACATTGACATTTTATTTTTTATTTTTTTGGGTAAGTGAGGGAATTTGAACCCATGACTTCAAGGCTTGCATTCCACTTGTCAAACCATTGAGCCGAGGGTTGAACCCCTATCATTTTAAATTTGCTAAAGATTATTATTTGAAGTTCACTGAGAATATAAACTATACTATAAGAATCTAATCTAGTTAAAGACAATTACATTTGAAGAATCATCCAAAAAGAAATATTCAAAAAAACAATGAAAAGTAAAATTTTAATTCAAGGCCAACCTCAAGAAACTCTTGTGCTAGTTCAGGAGTGATTATGGCAATTGATTCAGCATGTCTTTTTGCAGTAGCAAGTTGGTCTCTACAAATCTCAGTTTGTTCCTTACCTGCAAGAAGAATTACATCAACAAGAAAGAATGCTTTAATTGACTTGATTTGTTTTTGTGGCAAGCAGAATGACTCTTCTCTACCATGAATCGTTCTTTTATGTACTTAGTAGTGGAATAGAGAAGGTTTGAAGAACTGCCAAACATGATCTGTGCACTAATATAAAGATTAATGTGTTTAAAAATGATTGAAGTGCATGAGCCGAAATGCTTTTTGTAAGATGTGTTAAATATAAACAAGTTGTTTTTGTAAGATGTGTTAAAGATGTTAAATGCAAATGGGTATTAAAGACTAAATAATAAAAGGTATAGTCTATCCTAAAAAGGCATCTGATAGCATGCAAGATATTTGAAGGAAATAGCATATTTAGAAAATTTAAGTTTGCTATAATTAAGTATATACTTACATTTTTCGAAGTCCAAAGATACTTGAACTGCTGCTTTTTCTTGATTTTTGACATTATTCTCCAATTCCTTTATCTATGACAAGATCATAAAGAAAAATGTCAAAAGTAATTTAATCCGAGAACAATCAAAGATTTTAGGACAGTCGAATGAGTAAGTACGACCTGTGCATTTTTATGGATTGGCTTGAATAAAGGCTTTGACTTAGATACGTGTTAGAAGAGGTCAAAAAATTGGGCCTTTGACTAAATCTAGTTGCTCATATGGCCAAAGTCGGGTTCAGGTTTGAATATCAGAAGAGATATAACCTGAACCCAGGCCTGAGTCCAGCTTACTTCTATGCAACAATACCTGGGCATAGGTCACTTATAGGCTTCATTAGAGCCGCCACGTATATAGTACTGTTCCAGATTTGGCTATCCATATTCCATAGACCAATTCTACAGGTTCATTGACAAAACTAACCAGTATTTTCATACATATAAAACATGGAATGTTTGTAATTTATTTTTTTGTTTATTAATGATAATTTCAGATTTCAAGCATTTCATTTGTCATGGCAAGCAAATATAATTGTTTTTCTTTTCAATTCAAAAAATAAAAATTCTTTTGTTATGTTTTCCATAATCCGAACTTCCTTTATGATGCAGGATGGAGATAGGTTATGCAGTGGCCAGTAAGCATAGAGTATATAAACACCTACGGTAGAAAGTGAGAACTGTCCAAAATTAAAATTACATTTTGATATTCCTTGTTGAAGATTCTATTGTTCCTCTCACTCCAAATGCTCCAAACGACTACAAAAAAGGTCATTCTCTAGTGCTCCTTTAGATTGGAGGGGATGCTACCGTCACTAGGGAAGAGGAAAGGTTCCCAGTACTACTTGCCCTGTTGATAGTTAGAGACGTGAGATCATTCCACTTCTCCATGTTCTCCCAAAGAAAAAAAAAAAACAAGTGAATAAAGAGTCAATTGATTATCTCTCCATCTTGCTCGCAAGAGCTTATGGAATGTGGGGAGATACTTCTTAGGGGGAATCTCCTTTGAAGCATATTTTGGCCATTAAGCTTGCCACGGGCAGTGAGCCATCCCAAAATTCTAATTGTGGATGGCACATGAGCTTTCCATATACATGTGTGGGAATGGAAAATTGCGCTGGGGAAGGGGAATCAGTAAGGGGGACAAAAAAGGGTTATTTAGGAAGAAAAACCTAAAGATTTGAGAGGCCAAAATTGTTTGTTTTCTATTCTTAAGAGGTGCACTTCTAAAATGGCTAGCAATGAGCTTACCTTGACTTCCTCCCTATCCATTAAGTTCCTATTGAAATGGAAGTTCCATGACAAGCAACCCTTCCTTCTATGCTAGAAGACACTACAAATGATCACACTGGCATGTTCTGAAGATACGATAGATGGTACAGATTTGAAAACATGAAAGCAAAGTTGGAAATCTCATATAGATTAAGACGAATGAGAAAAATATTGCACAGGCCTAATTAGACAAGTGGAAGGCATTGAATAGGATTTATGATTATAAAAATAACAAGTGTGTGACAATGTGAATGTAGTAGATCCGACAGTTACAATCTGACAATTTTTTTTTGGGTGGGGGGTTATATATATATATAGATGCTAACAAACAAAGCACAACGAACGCGATCACGAGGACAAGAGCTCATCCTTGGCCACTCACTAATTAATATTTACAAGATACAAGATTCCAAGGACTTTAAGAAGCAAAAGGTTCCAAAGAGAGAAAAAGACGCCAAAAGGAAAGACCATAGCTACTACACAGTTCAACTCTGGCATTTCATATGTTTATTAGCTCTCACTGTATCAAAGAAAAGTAGCGTTCAAGATTGGAGAAATTCCCACAAAATTACAAGTCAGTTATTACCTTTGATTCAAGCTCAATGGATTTCATGTGCTTTTCAGCATAACTCCATTTGAAAGAAACAGCCTCAATGAGCATATTCTAGAAGAAAGAAAAATTAAACAGAAAACTTCAGAAGCAATCACACATATATAAAAACATCAAACAGTAATGACTAAGGCCTGCAACAATCTTACACCTTTGTAAGATTACACAAATCAAATGATGATGATGATAGAGAAAGAACACCAAAATTTATGTGTAAAGAACATAGCAAACAGAAACCAGCAGGAGATCTGACCCAATTACAACCTGACCTTGATTTTTATTGCACTTTGAAACCGCTCCATGTTCAATCTAGTAGCTTGATCCATCAGTTTTCCGATATTGGTATCTACGTCGTCTTCCTTCTCCAAAGACTCTAGCTTCCTTTTTCTTTGATCTTAAAAATCATCCATAATTTTTAGAAATTGGGAGTAATTAAAAAGAAAAATGGAAGAACGGTTTCTGAAGCAACCAAAAAGGTCAACAACAATACTTACTGACACGGTTTTCCATTTCACGCCGTTTTCTCTTTTCAAGCTCCATCGTATTGATAATAATTTCCTACAGCAATAAATTATAAAATTGGTAAAAACCATGCATTTATGAAAATTGACAAAGAAATCACCCCCTTAACTTTCATTTTAAACAAAGTACATGTTGTTTATAAAGTTTGGCAGCCTCATCCTCTAAATGCATGTGCTCCATTTGAAGTGTTTTAGAGCTTCCTTCAAGATCAGAGATCGTTTCTTCAAGCTCTTTTACCCTAGATCTGAGCTTTTCTATTTCGCCAACATCTGAACCTGATATGGACAGCAGCATTAGGGCGTTCATGCAATGGTTAGATCTTGAGCAAACATGAGAAAATCTTATAGAAACTTACTACACAAGAAAAGCCGTGAAGGAGACACTGATTCAACGCTTGCTGAAACATGGCCGCCATATCTAGATACAGACCACCTGTAGTGATTGTCTGGAGTCCAAAGATCATAGACTCCCAGTTTCGGAGCTCTATCTGCTCTTTTATCAGTTTCCTTAGACCCAATGTACTGGCAAAAAATATGAAAGATTAAAGACAATAGAAAACGCTTTATACAACACATATTTGCTAAAAGCAGATCTACCAAATCCACACATGTTTTGTTGAGCACAGATACTGCCTAGGTATTCATTGCAAATAAAGAATATCTTAGCAGATGAAGTATCAGAATAAAAAATTTACAGAATTCTCTAGTCCAAATTGGCCAGACAAAACCTTCTTCACCGCCATAGGCGCATCAAAAACTTGGTCAAGCCTGGAATAGATGCCAAGCTTGTGCATCTACAAAACAAAGAGATACAAATAAAAATAGAACAATCAGCAAGGACTGTTAAATTCCACACATGACTGAGACAACTGACAGATTACTACCTCCTCAGAAACTTCAAATGGTGGTTTACTGCTATCTCTGTCTCCTACATAATTTAAAACTGGAACGTCAAATGATCGCAAGTTTCTAACCAAGAAGTCCCGATCAGCTGCATCCTGAGTTATAAAAGACTGCAATATGCAATATAGTTCTACTGGTTAAAGAAAATTAACTAGTCATCAACTATCAGAAAACTTGCACCAAACGAATAATAGTTAATTTCACCACAAAAGATGCATGAAACAATAAGCAACAGGATCCAAATAGCTTCAAAGTGAAAAGTTGAAATGCATGAAATAGTGTTTCAGACACCACCAGAAAATGCAAGCAAAAATAGAAAAAAGAAAAACGGGGGAGGGGGAGAGTAACGATCAAAATCTTGAAGCTTCACATAGAAATGACATTCAACACTCTCAAAAAGCAAATCACCGTGTTGTCTTGACGCTAAAATTGCACAGCGACAATTTACCACACCATACAATTTGAAATAGAGTTATCAAAATCGTGAATTGGATCAAATCTATTTGAGAGTTTGGTCAAAACAAAATCAGGTTTCAAATTGATGAATCGCAAGGAAGATTCATGTACATGATATGAGTCGTGTACAAAAACAAATATATAAGTCAACATCTAAGAACGCATGGTATTTAATTTATAAATTGGTTAACTAGTCATTTTGGTCCGAATTAAAGATTTAAAATAGGCTAATATTTTGTCAAGGATGATCTCTTCACTAAGGAGTTCATTCTCACAAAAAGTAGTCAATCTTAAAATTTGTAACCTTTTTTAAATTATTTTTCAAATTAAAACTGAAAATTAATATGCCATAATTTTTCATTTCTTATACCACCATTCTCTAAGGTATAGCTTTTAGCAGAACTAATTTCAAAAAATATTTATTGTCGAGCTTGCAGGTCCATTGCTTTGGGGTCATGACAAATCGCAGATAAATCCAGTGTTTTCTAGCAATTCTTACTTATCAGTTGTTTCATTCCTTCCTCAACATGCATGAAAGAAATAGTGCCATATATTACATTGATTTTATTAAAAGCTACTACTCCATCCAAAACCAAAAGAAATGCTATTGCAATATATCAAACCATGGAGCAAATGCACAACTGAACTAATGATTGTGACTATTGGACTCCGTAAATCAGTGTGGGAATAAAGAAAATATAAGCCAGCATTAACAGAATCAAGAACACTTTTTACCTTCATCAAAACACACACACACACACACACATGTAGAAACTTCAAAAGGAAAAATAAAAAACACCAAAACTAGGTCAAATACCTTCCAAACATAATATGGAACATGATCCTCTAAGTAGGCTGCATGTTCTCGATTTGGAACATTAACCTGAGAAAGAAATTTTTGAAATAAATATTAAAGGCTACTTGCTGTCAGTTACATACTCAAAACGGTAATTTGAATTTCAATGGATGTACCTCAAGAAGGACAGGACCATACACCTCCTTGTTCATCTCATGACGGTGTTCTTGTAACCAATTATAGGCTTCAAATATGTTCTCTGTCCCTGAATTTCGCAATGCCTGTAGTAGTTTATTGTTTGCATCTTCCATATCCTTCAACCTACAAATAAAGGATGAAGGCAATATCTTTTTTTGTGAACAAAAAAGATAATGAAAAATGCAAAATGTAAACAATGTTTCATCAATAAATAAGAGAAGTTATTAACCTAAACATTTTACCTGTCGAGGAATTGCCTCAGGGTTCTTCTCTTCTGGTTTAGAAGGTTATCCTTCTCCGACTTTTGGGAGATCTTTTGTTTTATAGAGACTCTTAGCTCCAGTATCTTGGCATTTAACTCTTCCTATTGCAAAAGTATTTTAAGTTGTCAGCTATTAAAGCAATAAAAAGAATTGGAATAATGATAACATTCAAAGAGGTTAAAATATCAAATAAAGATGTGAGATCGATTTCAGAATGCAGTCATTCCCCCATCATGAATGTAATCAATGGTGCTTCCATTTGAAAGCCACAACGGTTTTAAAGGGAAGAAAGTAGTAATATGGAATTTAAAAGGAATTTAGTTATTCTTGTATTATTGTATTGGCAGTTGGATCATTAGAATCATTTTGTAAAGGAGTGGGTTTTACATAGGTGGTAGTTTCTAGCTAGCACTCAAGCATGTAAACCCTTTAATTGTAGTCTTAACTGGTTGGTGGTATGGTGCGCCTTTCAAATGGGGATTTATGAGTGGTGTTTGATACTTCCTTTATTATTTTAATAAGATGAAGTTATTATCAAGAAATAATCAAGTGAATTTTATAAATTCTGGCATAGTAGATTATCATGCTACATCAAGGATTTTATTAACAATGATTTTATCCTTTTGTCATGACATTGCATATTAGAATTATTGGTTTTGCATTTTCTTATTGGATGATTATTATTTATTTATTTATTTTTGAAACAAAACTAGAAAGTATTATAATAAAAATAATATGCAATACAATGTACAAAGTATGATGACCGTGCGGAAAGAGGAAAATGTATTCTCGAATCCCACTTAAGCAGATACAAGGTGGTTCCAACCCCTCACCCAATCGCTAATAGAGTAACCCTTAGACAATTTGCTATTTGCAACCCAAAAAGAAGCAAGCAACTGCAAGCTCATCCAAATCCTCTCCACCGACCTCTCTTCATTGTGAAAGACTCTCCTATTTCTTTCTTTCCAAACCGACCAAAGCACCGGAAGACAAACCACCTTCGAATGTTCACGCCACTCTTGTCCAATAGACTCCAAGTATGGAAAAATATTAACCCCTAGCATTTTAACAACCTCTCGATCCATAACCGGAAAATAGGATCTCCATTCATCCCACAGAGCTTTAACGAAAGAGCATTGGCAACAAATATGATTAACTGTTTCCAACACCTGTCTGCATAGAAAGCACCAATATGAAGAAATGTACATGTTCGATATCCCCCTGGGTCTTCCATTAATGAAAATAGAATAGGATACAGAGGACAAGCATCCATAAATCCACTTCTGCCATCGAGTACAAAAGCTTTCCTACCAAGAACATAGTCGAGAAAATCCCATCGAACCATGTCATAGGCCTTTTCAAAATCTGCTTTGAAGACAATGCCTTCTCTTTTGGTTGCTCTATAGTCTTCAACTACGTCGTTTGCTATTAAAGAAGCATCATAAATCTGTCTTCCTTTAATGAACACCATTTGATTCTCAATAACTGTATGATGAAGGACCTCTCTCATTCTTGTTGCTAAGACTTTGGCAATGATTTTGTAAAGGCTGGTGGTGAGACTAATGGACCTGAAGTCTTTCACCTTCTTGGAGTTAACCTTCTTCGGGATCAAAGCAATGTATGTCTCATTAATTGATTTGTTGATCACCCCAAAATGCACCACCAACAAGGCCCACATAGGTAGCTCAAACCAGCAAGGTCATCCCAAAAAAAAAAATTAAAAAAAAATTGTTTCCTTCTATAATTGATAGGTCCATAGATGTCGGTGAAGTGTGAACAATCGATATTGCAAAAATAGCAAAGTTACTGATAGTCTAGCCCAAAACAATGACCCAATGGACGTCCCATACTACTAGAATACCACTCACCGAGCCATTAAATGGACGAACCACCCAATCTTTGTATCCACAATAGTTTTGTCCAATAGAGGCAACTTGGTTTCCTAAAGAACCACTAAATCAAGCCTGACTTTACCAATCATCTTTTTTATGCTAGAGCGTTTGACCTTCCCACCACAACCCCTTACATTCCAGGATAATATCTTCATGGTTAAACAATATAGATCCCTGAACATCAATCTCTAAAACAACAGAGAACGAGTCTCAACCTCTCCTCTGGATGCAGATTCTCCCTATTTGTTTTTGTTGAACCCATCGACCTTTTTTTCAAGATTTACCAAACACATGTTGGGTGCTAGTGCACCTACCCTAAAGATCTCGAGTTCAAAACACCTCTCAAAAGTTGGGAATTTCTTTAATCGTTTTCCAGTGTCGCCCCATCCTAACCATTCTTCTCCATCCGCCAATGCACTGAGAGGCCCATGGTTTTAGACTCAACTTGCTTCTCTATCTGTGCCTTGCTTATCTTTAACTGCTCTAGGCTTGGTGTTTTCTTGTTAGTGAAGGCCTTAGGGCTTATGAGAATCTAAATGAAATGGGCCATTAACTGTAAAAGACTCAAAGGCTCAAACCAAGCTTGTTTGGGAATGGCCCATTAACTATCAAAGAATTTAAATTTTAAACTTGTACCTATTGATGTAAAGGTTTGTAACTTACTTGTTGGTTTGTGGAGAATGACCTCAATTTAACTCAACTAAACTAAACCTTTTTCCAACTACATGAGGTTGTCTAGATGAGTTGGCTTCCTCAACTTTGCTTTATCGAGGGCTAGGTCAACACTTAACCTTTCGCGTACTCTACTTTAGTAGATTCATGCTATAATTGATTCGACAAAGTTTTACGATGGTTTTTAGCTACTTAATGCAACCCTCCTCCTGTACTAGGGCTAGGAACTGACTGCGTTTAAAGATATAGTCAGCCATAGACCTCTTTCCCAAAAAGATCCAAGCCAACAATTTCTTTTTCTCTCTCATTATTCACCAAGAGGTAAGAACAAAATAGATCTTCATTTGACAAAAAGTGATTGAACATTAATTTGAAGATCTTTCTAGAGTGGAGCATGGACCTTTCCTATACTAAACAACTTGTTTTGGGTAAGGTGTCTGTTCATGTTCATGGTAAATTTCACTACTCTAATGCATACTCCCTCTAAGTCAAGATCATTATGTTTTTCATACTAATTGGTGGTGACTTGGTAAAACAGAATACTCAAATTAACTTTACAAGGCAAAGGAGTCCCAATTGTATTCTTGAGTCACTAGGTCAAGCTTAGAAGGTCAAGGTGTGACATTATTTTTTTTATTTTTTTATTTTTTTGACAGGAAATATATATTTTTATATTATATATAAGTTTGCTGAGAGAACAACATTAAAATGTTTTCAGGGGATGAGATATCACAAAACTAGATACAATAATTACAAAGTTCCCCAAATGTCCTGCCAATTTCTATACCAATCACTAAAACTATATTCCCTGGACAGTTTGCAGGAACTAGTCCAGAGAGCAAAGCAAAAAACAGAGTTCTCCCAAACTTGATCTACTATTCATTACATCATCTCCCAAACAGGGTGTGACATTATAAATCCCTAAGAAAGCAAATAAGTACAATAACATGCATGTTATTATCAAGCAATAGCACATTGAAAGTTCATGATTGAAAATAATGTGCAAGTTGATGATTCAATTACAAAAAATGATATTTGAGTAAATTGTCCTAATTTGCATGGACTCAAACAAGAAGAAATATAGTGCAAAAATTGAAAACACCCACCAATGTTATTTATAAACTTTGAAAAAAAAAGTCAATATTTTTGGGGGATAGGGATAGCATTAAATTCCAACAATTCTCCACACAGATAATTACAACAAACCACCATTAATATATCACAAACATCAACAAAAATTTAATATTAAATTAGTTGAAGGGAAATAAAATTGCGCCTTTCTATGAGAAAAAGAAATAAATATAAGAATAACAACCATCGGGAGAAAGAAACAAATTATCAATAATCTGCTAGATTCATTAACATCATCAAAAGGAGCAAATTTGAAGAATTACAGCATACTGTTACGATAGGTTACACAAATTAACTGTATTTCCCCAATCAAACTATCAAAGTATATAATAGCTAATTATATACATATACATATATACATGACAATATATATATTCTAAGAACATTATTCAGCTTTTTCCATATTCACCATTAAGAATAAAATCAAAATGGGTTTTTCTCATCATCACATGAATCAAAAAATACTTATGTCACAAAGGTATTTTCAAATCAATATTCATTTTTACTTGATATATCATGACAGATAAATTTACTATTTCGAAAAAGGAAATGAAAGATAAATTTGTCCAAACATTGTGAAAAAAAATTCTCTAAACTTTCAATGTGACCATTTTTTATTAAAATTCCCCAATTTACGTCAAACAATCCATAAGTAATTTCAAGTTTTAAGAGACCAAGTTTGAATGCAAAGTTGCAGTCTTTGATTCTGATTATGATTGATTGGCACATTTAACAAGAAAAAGAAGAAGGTTAACAAATGATCTAATCACGTTCAATTTAAATTATAAACTAAATTACAAGAATTCTAGCTTACAGTTTCATTTATAGGAGGCTTGTAAATGGGCATGTTTGCAAGTTCAACTTCAGCAGCAGCAAGATCTTCTCTTGCTTTAGAGATTCTTTGCTGATGGCATTCTTCCTGTCTCCTCAACTCTTCCATTTCATCATACTTACCCCGCACTTGCACCCCCTACAAATGATAGTCAAGAATTTGAGGAAAAATGGCTCATAGATAGAAGATGAGCGAAATTGCAAACCATGAAGAAACAAATTTATGCATTTACTTACCAAGCGACTCTCGTTTTCTAACATCTCCATACGTTTCTTGGCATTACTAGAAACAAGGTTGCTTGTTTTCTTACAAGAAGCTTCAATCGCTGCCTTCACTTTCTTTTGTTTCCTAGAAGATCGTAAATTAATGCTCACCACATAGAACAACATCAAGCGTAAAAGAAAACAATAAAATATCGAGGAGCACGCATCCCCATCCCACATGAAGATCCTGAAATAATGCCATAATAGTAATATATAGTGCATGCGGCAGACCCAATCTCACACTTGAAAGACAAAGGAATGAAACAAACGAATCTTCTGCCATGTAAGCTATCACAAATGATAAGGACTAAAGACTAGCAAGTTTTGAGTTCTTTTGTCGTAAGAGAATAAAACTTCTCGAATGGTATCATAAATCAATATATATATATATTGAGAAGATACAATGTTAGTAGTTAGTTGTATAACTTGCTCCATCACAAGACCGCACTTTCAGGGAGGTATCAGGCCCGTTGCTAACCCAATAATCCCCTTCACCCCCTAGGGCGAGGCAGTGGAAAGAGTTGAACTTGCAACCTTTGGGTTCCAAAGCCACCTCTTTACTAATTGCACCAACTCCATGTTGGCTCATAAATCAAAAAACTCAGATGGATAATGTCAACCATTTGATGCACTTTATTACCAACTTTTGAGCTTCTCATATCCCACAACTCAAAAATAAATAGCCAAACTATCCTTCTCTAGAGTTTCTTATCTGAGGGTAACGGCAAACTAGTCTTCACAATATTTTAAAGTAACTTATTTTGTAAAGAAGCACAATGTAACATCCCTCCAAGTTGCATGTATTTCTTCTATCTCAATTCTAGTTGTTACCTCGTGATGTGCCTCCATTTTCTTTAAACTTAGCCTTTGGATAGAAGAAATTTTGATTTGGGGTGTTGGAGACCTCAAGGAGGTGGCCTTAGGTAAAAAACCCTAGGTTTAAGATGTTAGAGTCTCGAACCTAGGGGTGCAAATGGGTCGAGTAAAGCCCTCATAGTCAACTAAATGAAGCCACTAGGCCAGAGATCATGTAGGCGATAGGAAGTGTCATGGTGGTCACCTAGATAATGGCTGAGAACCACCTGATATCAGGCCATTTAACTAGTCGAACACCTGTAGAATGTAGACAACTAGATGGGAGGACTTGGGCAATTTGGAAGTAGGCATAGGCACCTAGATCGTGGCTAAGATCTACCCTTATTGGTCTAGCCTAGTTAGTTCGCTAGAAGACTCTAATCAACTCGGATGGGAAGTAAGTGATTGAATGGTTATCCAATCAACTACTCTTGCAACATTAAACATATAGGGCTGCACGATATGGGTTTTTCAAAACACCTTTCCACTACTCAATCGTGCAAAACCTCCTAGAGAAAGAGAGAGGAAGTTGGTGAAATGCTCAAGAGGCTTGAGAAGATAGCTCTAAGGGTTTAACAAGAGCTAATACAACCTCTTGAGGGTGTGAATCTCAAATCTCTAGGTTTATGTTTCTCTCCAAATGCTTTAGCACAAAAATATGGCTTTTAGACCTAGAACATGATTCTCCATGGATTATGGATTAGGAAATGGGAAGGATTACAAAGATTCCCATATACCATGGTTGTAGGATGCCCTAACCTGTGATTTTGTGATGAGACCCTTCAATGGTGAGAGTGGAGCTTGTAGTCCTTTCTCCTTTCTTTGGACCATAATGTGAACACCAAGGAAGAATGGCACTAAATATTATATTTGTGGATTATAGGAAGTGAGAGGACCTTGGAGTGACTTCAAAGGATTTGAGTGACTCACATACTTAGAAGTGAGTGGATCTTTGCCTTCTAACATGGGTCATCATAGTACATAAACAAATACTTTTGGAATCACTATATCTTGTGTGATGCATTTCATATATGGTAGATATCTACTTTTCTTTTCTTTTCTTTTTTTTGATAACTGAGGGTATCCGAGTATCCGATCCCAACTAATCCCTTGGGCCCCTGGTTGCTCAAGCGGGAGTCTCCCACAATGGCCAACGCTAGTGGAAAGCCGAACTCGTGACCTCGTTTCCTAAAACAAGCACCCCGAGCCACTCAACCAATTGAACGTTGGTTTGGTAGATATCAACTTTAGTACCTTGAATGCTTTAAATGGTTTGGATTTATAAATTAGCATGTAGCATAGCTTAGAATCATTTCTTTAATGATTGAGATTGTCGAGATTCATATCCATTGCAATGCATGGAATGTGCACTGAGACATGGCTTTGGCACACGTCTAGTTGCCTTTCTTACATAGGGCTACGGGGGCTCCAGGATTTGTAGCCTATCACTAGAGGGAATCATTCTAGACTAGGGAAGATGTTTAGGACTTTGCTTGATGCCTTGAAGACCATATCAGCAGAAGTAAGGACTGTTGAATGTGAATAGAATATTGTCCAAATTGGTTGTCTTTCCTTGCAATTAAAAGACGATAGCAATGCTTGATGCCCTTCAACTAGAGATAGCAATAGGAGGATGTAGTGACACATGGAGTCCTAGACTCCTAGTAGGTAGCTTACGAAGGGTTGCAAAATGAAAGATAACATTCTCATAGCATAGCATGGTTGTTTGACAAATATATGTTATTTGTTTATATGAGAAATGATTGGGCATGTGTACTATGATTATGCATTCGTGCATGTGATTACTCATTAGTATGCTATGGTTGTTTTGAAATCAGCTCATTTGGCTATTGGCTCACTCCACTCTTTCTTTTTTCAAGATCCTCAAGTGGCTAGGATAAGGGCAAAGGCATAGCCCTTTGATTCTCCCCTACAACCCCATTGCTCCTAGAAATCGACCCACACATGGGCTTTAGTGGTAGAGTTTGACTTTATCATTCCTATACTTATGTATCATTTTTGGGAAGTGTCTATAGAACTCGAGAAATGTAATAATATTTCCATTTTGGCTTTCATTAAATATATACTTGATGATGGCAGATGTTCTATTTTATATCCAATGCTTGTGGACTTGTTTCGGAACCATTGCTCAAGGAAACTGAATATGAGTAAAAGGTCAATAGTGCTCCAGTATGTGGAGTGCTAGCCTAGGTGGACATCGATACTCCATCCTCCAATCAAGTTGCGCCACGAGGTTCGAGGTCGCAAGTTCGAGTCCATCACACATATAGATGATCAAATCTATTTTTTAACAAATTACTTCATATAGGATTCTTTCTCCAATCATCAAACATAAAAAGATCAATCAATTTTTTCTTAAATCCATTATTTAATTTCATGTAAAAATGCTCTTCATGTTCTGAATTCCAATTCAAATGAGAATGTGCATTCTAATTGACATATCACATGTTTAAGAACATTAAAAAGTGATCTTAGGTCAATAATCAAGTATCTTGATTGCCCAAATAAGTTCGGAAATGTTTAGCAAAAAAGTGAAAGCTCAAAACTTGGAAAAAGAAATAAAATAAAAATAATTGTCCATGACCAAAACCATTGGGGCTAAACAACTGCTTGTGGAAAAAGAAGCAAAAAATAATAATTGAAGGCATGGTTTAGGGCTTCAAACTATTTCATTTCTTTTCTAAATCCTCTTGACTAAGAGAAGGGAGGAAGAAGGTTAAGAGGGGACCGCAAGAGGGCCAAAGAGATCACTTCAAGAGGGAGTTTGGATCAAAGCTTGGTCATTTTGAAAACTTTGGGTTAAGTTTTCTCAACTATTTAAGCTCTTTTCTATTTTCTTCTCCAAAACTAAATGAAATGATGTTTTAAGCCAGGGTTTGCTTCCTAAGGGATTCCATGGTGATTTACATACCTATATTTTGGGTTTTCATTGATTAGAAGTAAAAAAACAAGAAAGTGTATAAATCCCTAGATTTCGCCACTTAGTGGATGCCCTAACATAAGATTTTTGAGAGAAAAACACCCATGGATTGATGCAAAATTGCAAAAAATGCTTGTTCTTCAATTTCCTAGTTCTAATGAGCGTAATAATGATGTTTGCATTAAATTTATTAATTGATTTATAGGGCTTAAAGGAGTTTGAAAGTGACTTACAAGAGGCTTCAAGGGCTTTGAGTTAGCTATGAAAGGTGCTTCTAAGCTCTTTGCATCAAAACTTGGTATAACGAGTAGATTCCCTTCTTTCTATCACTAATGTCATCACATGCTATAGAAATCTCATTTAATATTTTGTGCATGCTTATTATCTTTGTGTAATTCATGGTTGTCAAGATAGGGATCCAAATCGTAGGATTGCAAGATCCTTTGATCCTAGGATCTCACATTGAGTTGGATCGCTAATAGAATCATTTATTGGTACAATCTTTGTAGGATCAAGAGTTCAATCGTAGGATCATACAAAATTGTTGTAGAATTGAAATCCTCCAAAGATCCTACAAATCCACTAAAATAAGAAATTTGGGTTGTAGAATTTGGTATAAACATGATAAGTAGGTCATCTCTTTGTTTCTTTTTCTAGGATCAACATCAAATTAAAATTGGTTTTTTGGATCATACTAAAATAAACTAATTCTATTTATCTATTTCTATTATTTAATTATTTGTTTCTCAAGAATTTATGTTAGATGATTATTTATTACAATTATCTGTATATAGAATCAATTCCATTGGGTTGGTGGGTTAACCTTAGATTACTGATCAGTGCATTGAATTAAATTTAGATAATTTTATATGCTAATATTTTTAAGTGTGTGCTTTTTAAATATTTAGATATGGCATATAAAATCATTTTTTGTAGTTTGCAGTAGCTTACAATCCATGATCCAATGCACTAGAATCCTTCACCAATCCTATGTAGGATCCCAATCTTGACAAACTAGGTGTGATTGGCACAGAAATTGAATGTCATGAATGGATTTGGCTCGCAAAATGAGCATAAACCATAACAAAGGTTCAAAGAGAGTGCTTCTCTCTACTTGTAGGATTACATCGAAGTAGAATAGACCCACGAAGCTGGGCACATTTGAGATATGTTTGAAGAGTGTGCATCCTTGTATCTGGATGATTACCTCAATATAGGATAGACCCACCAAACAAGAGTTATTTGATATATTTTTGGAGAGAGTTTGCCCCATACTTTGGAGGATTACCTCAACACAAAATAGAGCCACCAAAAAAGAACGGAATGTGTGTGCCATTGTGCTTTATAGGGTTACCTTAGCACAAGATAGGCCCACCAAACTAGGAATACCCTTAGGAGGTTAAAGAGGTAGCTAGAGGGTCATAATGAGTTAGTCTAAATGAAAGTGATTATTTTCTTGCCATTGGCTATTTTCATTTCATGTTAGTATGCGTAATACTCATGATTACATATATTTATCTCATGCACATAATAGTATATTGCGAATCTATTCACTGTGCACCGTTAGCTTAGTACTTTCTATATTTTTCAAGTTCATTGTCAAGCAAGTGCAAAGATATTACCCAATAGGATTTCTAGAGGATAGTTGGAAAAGCCTTTATATGTGTGATAATGGAGATCTAGAATTGTGCATAACTTTTTATATTATGTTATTATGTTATTTTTGAACCATGTAGTCAACACAAGAGCTCCATTTACTCTTATAACTTCGATCTTTAAATTTTGGAGCTTCAACTTAGTTTGTTAAATCATGGATGTGAACAAGTACGAACAAGGTTGCTATCATAGTTGTTAAATAGGAATCGAATTGCAAGATCATTAAGGGTGGTTCAAATCGAATCGTACATTATAAGATTTTTTCTGATTTTCTAAAAAATATAGAAAAATCTGAAATAATGTAACAATAATTTATTTATCTAAAATGTATATCAAAATATTCAAAACTAAACCTCAGCCTTCAAAAACAAAGTCTATATTACCATAGTCAAAGATTTTAAATCATCAAACATCAAAATATTGTAAGGTATTTTTTATTTTTATTTTTGAGAAGGTAATGTAACAAGTCATCATTTTAATTGCATTCTAATCTTAGAAACAAAGTAAAGATAGAAACTATCAAATACTTAGAAACTTCTGACTTTTGAAAAACGAAGCAACAAATGGATTTTTGCTCGGATGGAAAAATAAGTAATGTATTAAAGGTAATAGAAGTAGGGACCAATGTCTTTCTCTAAGATATGTGCAATGGAGACAAATCTAAGCTTTGAAAAGCTCGAGGTCGTCTCATTGGGTTCTACAAAACTTAAACTTAAAAAAGGAGTTGAAAAAATTAACAAAAAACTGGTTATAGATTGAGTGAAATTATTATTGAATAAATCTTACGATTCAATCAAAAAAAAAAAAAGATCTTATGATTTTTGGGATTTTGCGATTTTTTTTTTAAAATTAAACGGTAGTAGGTGCGATTCTAAATCGCATCGATTTGATAACTATGGTTACTATGACTTTGGTTAACTGGAGGGACTAAGACATTAGAGTTCTAGCCCAAGTAGTTGCTAGCATCCGTCCTCTAGCTTTGGTGTATCCAAAGTGGCCTAGGATCTCGAGTTGGACTATCACATGTCATCCCCATTTCTTTTGAAATCTTTTGATTACTCGATGAAAAGAGGGTGAAACACTTTGTCTACACACGACCTCTATAAAAAACTGTTTGTGGTCTCCTTCTTTAACTAGGAAAGTGTAACTAGATCACCCATATTGCATATCCATTTTGCCAACCCCCTCGTGGCATGAATGGCAACAAGTCCACTAGACTATGGCTGACCTATTAGATTTTATTTGCTTCTAGTTTACTATGGATTTCTCCTCGTCAAGATACTAATGTCAAAAACATTTCTTACCCAGATTTCCCAGAGTAAGAAACAACCCACAAACATGGCACATTCTTTTCATTCCCGACTTATTTTTTTTTCTTTTTTTCTTTTTATGTGCGCCTCATATCATTCTAGTCTCTAGATGGGAAATAAAAAGTCTAATTCATACATTTGATAGCCATTGTCAAGATTCTGAAGTATTTATGTTTACTTTTTATACAAATAAAAGTTTATGATATAATGAAACACAAGAACATACTCAACAGGCTCCTTGAGATCACTTAAAATCTTTGCAGCTTCATCCAGCTTTCTCTTGGCCTCTTTCTCCTTCTCTTTTGCTTTTAGATAAACCTGCTGCATCTGGTCATATTTAAGCCATGGAAGTTTCTTTTTCATTGACTCAACCTGTAAGTAATGAGGTATTAGACTGTTGCTGACTTCTTGTTGGAAGAACCAATGGTACTGAAATACAAGGACAAACCTTTGCCAGAAGTTGTTCTCTTTGGCGAACACGCTCTACATCTTTTTCTAGGTCAGAATTAAGAGCCTTCAGCTGATTCAAAGTATCACTGTTTTGTTTCAGAGTCTACAAAATAAATATACATGTAGGATTAAACCAAAAGGAAAGTAGATAAAATTTCAGGAAATATTAATAGTTGGGTTCTGCTTGTTTAAAGGATTACAAATATAAAAATGGTGGTGAATCAACAATGACTTCCTAAGCTGAAAATATGCTCCAAAAACTAAAACATGAAGATAAATTCCATTTAGAAACTCACCACTTCAAGTCTCTTGAATTCGAAACTTTTATCAACAAGAGCACGATGCTGCAATGGGAGTTGAGGATCACCAATGGCCTTTTCAGTTTCTTCCAAAAGTTGCACAGGAGTTAATTTAGCAAATTCACAGACCCGATCTTGCGGCAAGAACTAAAAGACAAAGACAATCAGGTGACAGTGCAAATCATCATTGAAGATTTTCATCAAGAAGACACATCTTTTTCATTAAGCCCACAGGCAACATTTTAAATATAAGGAAAAAAAAAAACACGAAAGAAAGAAATACAATCAGAGATTCTCATGCAGTAAACAAAAGATATAATAGGAAACTGACGGATGCAATCCCACAAATTAGGTGTATAAGTGTTATAGTAGCAATTTGAAGCTAAGTTCAAGGGAGTTTCTCATGGATTTTGTTCATTACCAATGAAGCTAAATTGTGAGAACAAAGCTGCAACTAAACATATCTCATAACCTAGTCATAGAACCAAGCATGTAGAAGTTGATCATCACTTCATCAAGGAAAATATTGATGATGGACAGATTTGTATGACCTATTTGCTTATAGGAGAACAATCAGCAGACACTCTCACAGAGTTTTCAAAAGAAGCAATTTGATAAACTGTTATGCAAGCTGGGAATGCAAGACATAATTTGAGCCAGCCTGAGGGGGGAGTGTTGTAAGTTTTAGGCTTATTTTATGCTGATTAACAGGGGAGAAAATTGTACATTAACTGTAAGATTAAGTGCTGTCAGTTATGACTTATGTGTTTCTGATTTTATAATCCCTAGTTTTTTGGGATTTATTCCATGTCAATATCCGTTCCTTAGATAACTATTCTGTCGTTCTTCTGTAGATATCCTTTCTTGGGATAACTATTTTGTACCCTATATATAGTTTGTAACCTACACCAATTAGGAATAAGAAAATATTTTCTTTTTTTGGTGGAAATGTTACTGTCTTCTTATCCACTTCAAAAGAATGCTCTCCATATGGATTTCTTTTCTTCATCAAGGGTATATTTGAACTAATAATTTGGTGCTTGATCACTTTAGCAGGTAATATGTGTGTCATTGCTTCGTCTTCCAAAGGCAAATCATTTGGTCCTTGCTTTAGTTTTTAACTGTTTGAAGCTTGTGGAATGATTTGACCTGAGATCTTTTTTAAGCATTGAATATGTAGTGTCTAACATTATTCTCAACATAATCGTACGCTTTATGGGAAAAAAAATTTATTGGATGTAAGGGAAAAATGAAAGAAGTAGAGAACATGGGGATGAGATACAAATCGTTTTAAATCGAGAAACATAAAAATAGAAATCGAGTATTGGAAGGTGATTTGTTCGGCGTTGCTTTGGTCGGTGTGGAAAGAGAGAAATAGGCGTGTCTTCCTCGATGGGGAGAGATCGGAAGATTGGGTTTGGTCGAGCTCACATCTCCTTGCTTCTTTCTGGGTTGCAAATTGCAATTTATCCAAGGGATATCCTATAAGTGATTGGGTGAGAGGATGGGATAACATTGTTTTTGCTTAGGGTGCTGTGGGAGTAAAGAGGATGCTCCTCTCTCATCTGGTGCATCCTTGTACATTGTAATGTTCATTTATTTTATTAATATTATCTAGTTTCGTTTCAAATATATATATAAATAGAGTATGAATAATTTTAGAAAATACTTTAAATAATAGATCATTAATGGCACAGGGAAAATAAATAGAATTATATCCATAAAACTTATAAATAAAATATAACATAATTAACATAGTTAGAATATATGTACCTCAAACAGGATAAACTAACAAAATTGAACACAATTTTGAGAAGAATGACTGGAGTAATTCAAGAAATGCCTCAAGGAAAAAAAGATTTATATTGGAGGAGATTTTTTGGACATGTAGGCAAAAAAATGGGTAAGGTATGTATGAAATGGTACATGAAGATATGGAGTTGGAGATATGAATGAAGGTTGAAATGAGTTAACAAAGATTTGAAACACTTTTCTTATATACAAGAAAGAATGACTATGCTTTTTCCAACTCAAGAAAATTCCAGTTCTCCATCAAACTAATTGAATAAACAATTCAATGCAGACATTAGAATATACAAAGATGGTCATAGCCAACCCATCCACAAATATTATCAGTGACACATTGGAATGAAGTTCTTACTTTAAGAAGAGGCTTGACTATTGAAATGGTAAAGTTCAAGAACTTACTTGGGTTAAGTTGTTGACTTGGATATTAAATTTTTGAATGATACCAAGCACATCCTTTTTTGGCACTGGTTTGCCTGCAATCAGAATAATGCAATAAATATGACTTAAAAGTTAAAACCTGCATTTCATTTATATCGCCAGCATCATAACTGACAACAAATATCTCAGACATAATGCAACTTGATCTATAATAAATTATCTAAGAAAATGAGTACCAACCAAATTCTGGTGAGCAATTATAAGGGGGGTAGCAGGAAATGAGGAGAGGAAAAATAAAAATATTTTTCCTATAGCACATTTCTGAAGCCCCATCTATCCCTCTAATATCATAAGTTTCTTGAAATAGAGCATATGGTATAGTCAAGTAAATAATAAAACATCATAAAAAACATAACCAGATCTTGATAAGAGAGAATATTTCTTTGTATGAGAATAAGAGAAACAATAGATGAATCTATCTATTTCAAAAGATTAGATTGCAGCATTGCCCTTAATTGTCAACAGGTCCACTTTGTATCAATGAAGAATAAGAAATATAATCTCTCAAATATAGCACTGGAGGAGTTTGCTGAAATTTGTCAACCAAGCAGGATGCAGCTTGCATGGCCTTTTTTCTTTTGACTAGAAACTAATATTCATTAATAGATGTAATATGAGTTTACCTGATGCAGTAAACTATCTCAAATAGGACAAGACATTCTCCTGGGACACCTTACAGGAAAGCTAGAATAGCACCAAATCTCTAAACCTATATCCTTAGCCTACTTACTCTACTAATCCAAAGAGAAGCCATATAATGTGAGCACTTCCAAACCCCCTAACCCATCAATTCCTTCAAAAATTAAGCATTTCTTTCCTTCCATACCGACCATACTACAACAAAAACCACCACTCTCTAATAATCCTTTTAGCCTGGCCGCGCACGAACCTCCCTCCAAAAAGAAAAACAAACAACCTCCATTTAGCAAGTTGGTCCTCTAAAGATATGTCGTACATCTTTCCCAAACACTTTTTGTGAATGCACATTGCACAAAATGTAGTTAATGGATTCATTATCTTGCCAATACAAAGAGCTCCAATAAGGAGAAATGACTTATGGCCCAATGGTGAAATTTGCATTTTTAATATGTTTGCAATGCTTTGGGGGTTAAGGCAAGGGGACTCATTGTCACCATTCCTGTTCATTCTAGTGGCAGATGTACTAGGGGGGATGATGGAGAAGGCCAAAGAAATGTTTGTGGTAAGGATGGTTCAAAAATTCGCCGAAATTCGATAAAATTCAGTGAAATTTTTCAGTTTTTTTAACCATCGAAGTGCGAAGTAAATGTAAAATAAAAGATGCAAAATATTCGCCAAAATAATTCGATAAACTTCGATAAAATCTTTATTTTTCAATTAAAAAATGCAAAAAATCGACAAAAAATTCAACAAAATTCAATGAAAAATGCGACAGAGAAGTAAAAAAATGTTATTTCATCAATAGAAAACAATAAAATACCAATAGTTATGTATTATTTTCAACTTCATCAACTAACATAGCAATATAAATTTTAAAAAATAATTTAACAAGCTAACAAATTATGTAGTTTATGGAATATGCTTTACTAAAAAGAGAAGAAAAAAAGCAAATAAATAAATAAATAAATAAAATTAAAATAAGATAAAAACTTAAAAATACATTAAAAAAGTTTCCAAAACCATCTTCTTTTAGTTAACTCTTATAAAACAAGATGAAAAAGCAATAAATTTACATAATAAACTAATAAATTAAGCATGGTGGAATTCAAACTAGTAAAGTATATGGTCGAGAAGCAAGCCACCACAAAATTAAATATCAAAACATAGAAAAGGAATTAAAACCAAAAGCCACCATTTCAAATTCATCAACCCACTTAACAAAATTGATTTTGTTAGCTCACTTATAGGTATTTTTATGTATTAAAAGTGTCTATTTATATTAGTTTTTAGCTTATACTACAATAAATCTAGATATTTAAGCATATATGCAAAACTTCTCTAATTCCAATTTTCAAGTGATCGAAATCAAGGGCGAAGTCCAATTTTCGATCCTTGGTGGTAGGGGGGTTTGAAATAGGTAGTGATAAGACACAAATATCACACTATTAATTTGTGGATGACTGTCTCTTCCTAATTGAGAATGATGAATAGAGTCTACTCAACACTCTAAGAATTACTCAAGGCTTTTGTTGGATATCAGGATTGCAACTGAATTTAGAGAAAAGCCAGATGGCAGGTATGCGCATGAAAGAAGATGCTTGAGTCACCTTTCTTCTCGATGTGGATGTTTATAGGACATTGGCCGTTGAGATATCTGGGAATGCCTTTGGGGGGAAATCCACTAAAGTTCAATTTCTGGGAGCCAGTAATCCACACAGTATCAAGACGACTGGAGGGGTGGAAGCGGGGATTTGTATCAAAAGTGAGGAGACTAGTACTACTAAAAGATGTGTTGGAAGCCATTCCAACATATTACCTATCAACACTCAAAATACCAAAGCAGGTTGCAATGGTGATTGAGCAAATGATGAGAAAATTCCTTTGGAAGGGGAATGATAAAGGGAAGGTGGGATATCTTATCAAATGGGAGGTAGTACAAAGAAGAACTGATCAGGGGGGATTGGCGGTTGGGAATTTAGAGGCAAGGAACAAGGCATTGGCGGGGAAGTGGTAGTGGCAGTTCCTCAAGGAAAAAGACTCACTGTGGGCTAAGCAAACCAACCAAAGAGATGCTAGCCTGGTATGCAAAGCAACCTATATAAGTCCCTGGAAGTTCATTCACTCCTTATACCCTATTTCCTCAAGCCTTGTTAGATTAAAAGTGGGATGTGGAGATACCATTAGGTTCTGGGAAGACATCTGGTGTGGTACAGATAGCTTCCAATCCCTATTTCCCAATGTGTATGTCTTATCCACTAGACACAACCAGCCTATCTGCTCCTTTGTGACCCCTGTAGAGGAGAGGGAAGTAAGGGGAATCTCTTGGAACCTATTCCTGGCTAGAGAACAATAGAGAGAGAATTCCAAAATATAAGAACTTTACTAGGATACCTTGAAGGTGTCAGTCTTTCAGGGGGGGAGGGATAAGGTAGTTTGGCCTCCACACAACTCAGGAACCTTTACCTCTCAAACTTTCTTCCACCACCTTAACTCATTACCGAAACCTATTTCAAACTTCCCACATAAATTTATATGGAGAGCTCATATACCATCAAAGGTCAAATTTTTAGGATGGGTGGCAGCACTCAGTATACTTAACTGTGCAAACATGTTCCAGAGAAGATTCCGACATTGGGCAATATCTCCTAATTGGTGTTTTCTCTGCAAAAAGGATAATGAGTTCGCACGACACCTATTCTTGGACTGTAGTTTCTCTAAACGCATTTGGGGCTGGTGGAAACTAGAAAACCAAACTACAAATGGGATATCCTCCCAAATGAAAAAAAAAAAAATTGTGGGATTTTCCAAACAAAGGACCTTGCTCTAGGAAGTTCAGGGACTACTAGAGGTTAGTAATATTCGCTATCATTTGGTCGATATAAAAGGAAAAAAACACTCGGATTTTTGAAGAAAAAGAACAAGATGAATTAGGGGTATGGTAGAGCTTCTTCTTTTTAGCATCTTTGTGGATTAGTGTAAGCAAAATCTCAAAAGGTTTTGGGTTAAGTGAATAGTTATGAGTATGGGAACCCATTTTACAATGTATATGAAGATAGTTTAAAGGGCTCCTTGTCCTTGGCACAATATAGGTTGTACAAACATTCGATTTTAATCGATATTTTGTTTCTTGTCAAAAATATATATATATATATGTTTGCACAGTTCAACTTTTCATTTACGATAAGCCACCCCAAAATTCTAACCTTAAATGGAACAAGAGCTTTCCATATGATCTTAAGGTAGATCTAGCTCATTCGATTATGAGGCAATCGAAGATGGATTTAGAGGAGAAAATCTCCAAATGCGTCAGTAGACTAGAAAACTTTAGGCCCTATTTGGTTGGCAATCCAGATACAGTTTTTATGTATCCAAAATTCCAAAACACAAAAAATGCATTTGGTTGAGCAAGTCTGGAAAACAGTTTTCAACTTTTTATTAAGAAAACAACTTTGTAAAAGTTGATTATAATTTTACACGTTATGTTTTCGTCCTAACAACAAATCATTTTAAAACTTATAAATTATGAAAAATATTGATGATTACCATAGTTTTTTTGCGTTGAAAGTTGTATATTTATTATTTATTAGGTTGCACCTTACAATATTGATTTTATTGTATATTGGCATTTATCCTTATCCAGAAACATTCTACAATGTGACATAAAAGTTCCATGCATTGTCTCCCTAAATCTCACAATAGCTAGAGCCATGTGCACTAGGTATTCCCACTAGTATTTAGTATCATGCAACTATTTAGTATCCATACAACTATTTAGTATCATGCAACTATGGCAATCACTCTCTTCTATTATAAATTTATTACTTAAAAATAAAGCCATCGTTAATAAAATATGCATTTACTATTATTTTTACTTTTCATTTACATATAAAATTTTTAATGTATTTTTGTACCTGGATTCACTCAAGCATGTGGCTCTCCTAACGCCTAGATGCTAAGGAGATTCCATCTCCTTAAGTGCACCTTGCACCTTCAATAATTTTTTCCACAGCCACGAAGTCAATGAAGGGGAAGAAATTTAGGAACATTTCATTCAAGCTTGTCGTATTTTTGACTAGGACTTCTTACACGTGACCATAAACAAATAAGCCACAAAAATTAGATTTATACTTTATTCCCCACCCCTCCACCCTTCCTTTGACTATCACAAGCCCTCTCAGTAGGGATATCCACGGGTTGGGTTGGGCTGGGTTTCGGCCAAATACCAACCCAACCCAATTGAGTTCAGGTTGAAGAAAACTTAACCCAACCCAACCCAATAGACCTCTTAAACTCAACCCAATGAGGTCGGGTTGGTCAAGTTAATCAACTAATATATTGATTACAAAATTGCACAATCTACTTAATATATACATGAATTCTAAATAATATTTTATAAAATTATATGTAAGTCAAATGCGAATATTATGGTAGTTATTAAGACGATTTCTTTTATATTATTTACATCATAACATTTTAGCTAATTCAATCATGGTAAGTGTTTATGATGAAAATAATAAATAGCGTAATAACTATTGTTTATTTATTAGTTCGGGTTAGTTCGGGTTGATTATAAAATCTTGACCCAACCAAAACAAGATTGGGTTACAAATTTCTGACCCAAACCCAACCCAATTCGACATATAAACCCAACCCAAAAGATTCGGGTTGGTCGGGTTAATCGGGTTGGTAGGTAGGATGAACACAGGGCCTCTCAGCCTAGTTTTTCCTAGACATCGTAACCCAAAAGCTCTTTTCTACCAAAAAAAAAAAAGGCAAGAAAAAAGAAAAAGAAATTTGCACTAAGATGAGTTGTGACAATTGAGATAATGAGGAGGAACTTCTTATGGAAAGGAGGGGACAAGAACAAGGCATTAGCAAGAAAATGGTTGTAGAGATTTGTTGAGGAAAAGATATTTTATGGAACCAACTTATTTAAAGCAAGCATGGACTATATGGTAATGCTAGGGATGCTAGTCTTCTCAGTAAGGCCACCTTTCAAAGTCCTTGGAAGTTCATCCACTCCATTTACCCTTTGTTTTCAAATTTCACTAGACTTAAGCTAAGTAATTGAGGTTTGATCCATTTTTGGTATGATTGGTGTGGTAAGGAGAACTTCAAAATCCTAACTCCCAAACTCTTTTCTATGTCCACATTGCATAATGCCACAATCCCTTCTTTTGTCTATCAACAAAGGGGTGAAGGGGGGGCAGGGTCTTAGTTGGAATTTTCACTTGGGTAGGAATCCTTCAGAGAAAGCCCTATGTGAGGTGATGTCCATTGTAGGTTGTCTAGATTAGTTAAATTGTCCAAGGAAAGGGATAGGATTTGCTTGATGGCAAACAATTCCAGGGTTTTTACTTCAAAATCCTTCTTCCATGCTATCTCTAGCAACAACTCTAACCCAACTTTCACACCTTCTAACTTCATATGGAAAGCCATGTACCAGCCAAAGTCAAAATTATGGGCTGGTTGGCAACTCATAAGAAGCTTAATTGCGTTGATATGCTTCAAAAAAGGTTCCCTAACAATTGCATCTCTCTAAGTTGGTGTTCTCTTTGCAAAAAGGAGACAGAATTCATTGGCCACATCATGGTGTGTAGTGACTTCACCAAAAGCAATGTGGAATAGATGGACAGGATATATACCTGATTTGCCCTAGCCAAATGTTAAATGCCCATTCTCTTTTCCAAGCAAGGAGAGCCAGCCTTCACATCTCAAGCGCCATTGGATAGTGGTGCTCTTTGCAATACTCTAGAGCGTTAGGAGGGAAATGCTAGGATCTCTCAAAACATTACCAATGATGTCGACCGAGTGTGGGAATCTTCACATAATTTGGCCTCCTTGTGGATTAATGCGTCCATGTTATACTTGGGATATACTTTTGGAGACTAGACGAAGGATTGGGGTCCAATTTTGTGTAGATTGTAAAATCTTTCAATGTATCACTCGTCCCTTGGGGCCCGACTCCTGAGGTGGTGTTTTGTACTTCTTTTCCTTTTTATCAATAAAATTTCTGTTTCTAGTCAAAAAATGAATAAATAAATAATAAGTTAATAAACCTCATGCCTCAAGTTGTGCAGTATGATACCTAGCTCCTAAAGAAAACATTGACTGAAAGATATATTCCTCATGGTGTATATTTTGATGACAGGAAAACCAACAATTCACTTAAGGTCAACGATGCCCCTATCCCAGAAAATAACTAAACCACTATGTAATTCCATAATATACTAGCAGAGCTCTTTAAATTATACATGAAACTCTAAATAGGAAGTAATAAATTAATCACCAATAAGATAACAAGCATTCATAGCATCATTTCTTTTTACCTTTTTTGGATTCAGAACATATCATGAAGAAACTATATAGATAAATGAGATGACTTAATTAAAGTGTAATTTCAACAGAATGATGAGAGTAATGGAAACTGTAAGTAATTGACAACGTGAACCCACAATTACACATTGTAAAAGAAATTGATCACAAAGGATTAGACAAAATACCATTAAATAACCATTCCGATTTGTTGCGCATGTCTATCTTCCTGGTAACGGTAATTTTATCCGCCTCAGAATCACCTCTAAGGGAAATCCTTATAAACCCAGACTCCTCTCCACGTTTCACATACGCACCAACACTCGATGCTCTCCCTAGAAGCTGCAGAAAAGACATATTTTTAACTCACACCACACTTCACCTTGCCCTAATTTACATTCAAGAAAGAGCATTTTTTTCGCGAAAAGTAAACCTGAGGCTCGCCTCCGAGGCCAAGAGCAATAGCACAGACGAGAGAACTCTTTCCCGATCCATTGGGTCCAATCACAAGGTTGAGACGAGAACCGGGCTTGCATTTCAGTTCATCGAATGTCATGAAGTTTTTTAGTTCAATCTCAGTGATGTTTCCGGGCAAGTAATCATCCTCACCTCTGAGAAAGCCGTAAAAATTAGAGGGAAAAATAAAATAAAATAAAAACCATCAAAGATGAGTGAAAATAAAAAAAAGCTGGAAAGATTCTGAACCTTTTTGTAAGCCTTGCACGTTTTTTGGAGCGCTCTTCCATGGAAGAAAGGATTCTGCTTTGTTCAGTGTTTTGAACAGAAGATTAGGTACTCTGTGAAACCCTAGACGCCATGAACGCCACAACGAAAACTATGAGAAAGGAAGGAAAATGCTTGCAGAGAAGGGAACGGAGATCTGTCTTCGAAAAGCGGAAAGAAATGAAAAATACACAATCGCAAGAACAAGAACAACAACAGGAAGAGCTCGCTTCGAGAACCAGGGGGTGTAAGAGATTGGAAAGATTGGCGCCGAAGCGTTTAGGCGCGAAAAGTTAATGTTGTGGTTTTAGGTGCGAATCACCAAAGTACACCTCAGCAAATTATAATCTGTGCGTTAGATTTGCCTTTTTATTTTATTTTTATTTGGTTTTTTGGGTTTCCATGAGGTACCCGCGCCCTTCGGCCATGGAACTAATTCTCTTGAAGGCATAAGGGAAACGTAGATTTCTTATACAATGTTAAAACTCACCAGGCTTCCAGCCAATCACTCGTTGGTGTGTTAGATTCACTATAATACTTTGAAAATTTTGGATGTCAATATAGAAAAGTGAGAAAAATCGGTCAATAAATTAACATGTTGAAAATTTTACAATTTTCTCTCATTTCCTTTCCAACAGTATTCTTTAATTTTTTTATTGGAAATAACCAAAAATTACTCCTTAATCTACTCTAAATTTCCTTTCATACAAGATGAAATATTAGAAACCAATTCACCACATTCCTTTTCTACACACGACCCTCAAAAGAGCATGGAAAGCCCTATTGTATATAATTTTTAATCAATTACAACCGCCTCACATCCTGTTCGCCTCTCTTTCCCTCCTTCAAACTAGAGCGCAAAGAAGGGCCACTTGAAGTAAAACACACCGGACCACCGAAAAACTAATCCGGGAAATTACGATAAACTCTCCCTTCTCTTTTCTTATTTTTTCATTTTCTTTTCCTTTTAATGATGATTCCTTTTTTCATATTATATAATCGTAACGGGACAACGACACTGGAACAACTAGTCTCATCCTTCTCCTTCTTTCTCTTTCTTGATGGATTGAACACTCACAAGACTTAACAATTGCTCTCCATCGGTGACTATTGTCCAAATCGTCAGAAAAAAGAAATGGAAAGAGAGCAAGGCGATGCTCTGTTTCCACCCCTTTGGTTGCCATGGAATAGCAGTAAGGCGACTTCACGCCTTGCCTCCTTCATTCTTTTCCCTCTCTGTCTCCCTCTCAAAACCAATGCAAAAGAACAAGCAGTAGCGACGTTGTCGTTGTCGCTGTCCTCTTCTTTCTCTCTTCTCTCTTCTCTTTTCCGTTCTCTTCCTCTGCTCCTGGTTTCTCTGCACCAATGTTCAACAAGCACCACCTAATGCCATCAATAATATTTATACTTAAGTGCCACCTCACCACCCGTATAACATCATATTATACTATACACTAACGCTCTAAACGTGCACACCATCACTCATCTAAACACCCACATCACACATATATATTATACATTCTATATAATTGATACATCTCATCTCATATTTAACACTAGATGATATGTATTATATTATCTCATCATATATATATTATTATATTATGCTAGCTTATGTTATATATATATATATACTTGTTAAACATCTCACCAATATATATATATATGTATATATTTCTACACTCATAATCGTTCTTATGAGTATTTATATTAACAAACGTAATATACGTGTACAGGTTGAATACTAGGCGTAACGAAAAATTTAAGTGATTTGGAATTTAGCGATTCAGGTGGAGAAGATTTTATGCCTTTATAATGTTTTATTTTGATATATAGATAGGAACGTTAAATTAATTAGATTTATAGTATTATTAGATTGCTCATGCATGCTTATTTTACATGATTTTATATATACCATGTTGTGATTGTTAGCTATGATAATATGTGTGTTAGCATGACTTGTTGTTATGATCAGATGATAATTGGATGCATGCAATTCATATGGTAATTGAGATTCATTTGTAAATTATAATGTCTAATAATGAAACATATGACTTGGAATATTGGCATAGTAAAGTTCAGGCATGAATACTATTATATTTGGCATTGTGACATGATACCATGTGTAATGGAGTTCAAATATGTCTTGTGAATGCAATTAATATCGTACTTATGTTGTATGTATGGTGTGACATCACTAAGTAACACGATTAAGATAAGAATCACACATATGAGACAATTATTCTAAGAAATATCGTCAATGATTATTATGGAGCAGTTATTCTAAGGAATATTGCTAATGTTTATTATGGGGCAGTTGTTCATGATGAATATCACCAACGAGTTTCTAATTTTGGGTAGTGCCACCCGGGGTTTCATTATCTAGAGGTACGTGATGTTGAACATGATGAAATTCTCAACTCAAACAATCAAATGTTGCAATGATTAATGTGTGAAACTTGTTTGTAATGTTCTTGTGTATATATCATAATAAAATGTTGTGAATAGTTTAGATGACCCACTGGACTTTCAAGCTCACCCTTATTTTTCACATGCAGGTATATGAAAGAATAGAGTCGCAAGTTCGGGACGTGTCTCGCAGTAGAAGGGGTGGGTTAGTGGTTTGAGTAGCGTTATGGTAGTAAGACTGAGTAATTATTTAATAATTGATTATATCAATTAAATGAGTTGTATTAGAAATCAGTGCTTTTAAAACATTATAGTGGCCGTTGAAGATTTTATGGGTTATTTTATATGTTTATGCTTTGAACTTGAACTTGTTAATTCTACTTGATGAATATATTTAAAATGTTGTGTCTATAATGGATGGACAATGACAAATACCCTCATGGCTCAATATTCAATTTGGGTAATGGAAATCTATAGTCCGTGACATAAAAATTAAAAGAATATTTTGCTATCTTAACTTGTAACCTTAATTTGAATATAAATGATATTATTAAATTTATTTTGACCTGTGTAAAGATTTTGGGGTTAAGGTAGATGAATAAAATTCACGTCTCGATTTTCTTTTTGCTATTTTCGTGATAAGAGCCAATATTTATTCTTATTACTTAAATTTAAGACCAAATATTTATTCTTATTACTTTAAATTTAAATTTTAAAAATCGGAGTGTAACATTCACTTTCGCCGCTTGCGTGGCAATTCTAACATAAAATAGTCAATACATTCATGTGTTTTCTTTCCTTTATTGTTTAAACCCTAATTTTTAATTAAGTATAAATATATTTTACAAGCATTTACCGTTTAACAGCTATAGGATCAACAATCGGTAATCGAAAAGTGACTAAAAGTATATGATCTTATAAATCTTTTGATCTTTTTTTTAAAGCCTTTTGAATCATTTAAATCAAAGTTCAGATAAAAAAATTATAATTATTTTAAGTTATAGACTGATTTTTAACTAACAAGTTAACGATGAAATTGACTGATGGATGGTGATTGGTCAAATCGTTGGTCCATTGGTCATATTTGTATATTACATCATATTTTATAGATAGTAATTGAAAAATAAATAAAAGAAAATTTAAGGCCCATTCGACAACTCAAATTTTTTCTTCTTACTTGCTAAAACTCTAATTGATATAGAATTTTATAAAAATAAAATGTTTAGTCTAAATTTTAAAAACTTTAAAAAATAATAGAAATATAAAAAAAGGAGAGATGTAACGTAACTTTAGTCAAATCCTTTTCATTGACTTTTAGGTGTAAGTATGTACTGGTATCATGTATTTTTTTTGGGATTTCGGGATGTGTTCTATTTGTGTAGGAATATCGGGACCATAGGTGGATATTAGGGTGGAAAAAATGAAAATTTTCATGCTTCGGGCACTAGGAGCTCAGTCGTAGAAGGAGGAGCACGCTCCCTTGAGACAGAACCAAGTTTGGGGTTTTGAATATGGGAGGAGTGCGCTCCTAACCTGGAAAGAGCTCGCTCATTGCAGGTAAATGAAACAAAATCTGTTTCTGGGCATAAAGGAGCACGCTCCTTGTAAAGAAAAGCGCACTCTTAACTGTTCTGACAATTTTTCTAAATGAGCGGTGTGGCTGTTTAGGTGAATATAAAAGTGAATTTTCAATTTTTCTTGTTCATTTGAGCTCATTTTGGTTTCCAGAGAAAGGGAGGACGAGGGAGAAAGAGGAAAACAAGCTAGGGCTTTTGATTTTTGGAGACAAGGTAAGTAATTTCTAGCTCAAAGTCCATGAATTCTTATGTCTTTTTTCAAGTTGATCAACATATATGAAAATTGGTTGATTTGGTTGAGTTTGGAAATGAGTTAAAATCTGGGAATGTTCCAAATTTGTGGGTTTGAGTTATGATTTATGTTTTTGTGTATTTTAATGGTGGAAATTGATGTTTATGTAAAGAAATCAGTCTAAGGAAGTGGGTGTGTGGTGAAACCCTTTGAAGCAACTGAGGGTGTAGACATTTCAGTCATGTAATTTGTTCAATTCAACAGGGAATTTGAATTACTTTGATCTTTATGATGTTTACAATGTTGCATAAGTGAATTTGGAGTGAATACTCCAAGTTGGATTGACCTGCATGTTTGATAAGTGAGTGCTTTGGGTTGATGCAGTTGAATTCTAGTTGCATCTTTTAAATTGATATAGTTAGGAACTTGGAATGGACTGATAGTGTGTGAAATTGTGTCAATTGATGTCAATTGTGTGTATGGGGTGCATTGATGATGGAAAATAGGGATAAGGACTGTAAATTGATGATTGAATGGACTGGACATTTCATTCCAATAGTAGTTATACGTGAAAAAAAAAAATGGTACCCAATTGCTTGGAAATTAGGTGTTCAAGTGCGAAATTGGTGTGCTAGAAACATAATGAATGTATAATTTTCCTATGAACAAGTTAATATTGATATTCTAGAACTTGGTTTCAGTTGGTTGGATTGAATGCTATAGTGGTGATAGTGTGATTGTGAATATTTCTCTCTTGTAGTTTCCATTTATGGCATTGTAAAATTGCATGCATGATTTGTAACCATAAGCATATTTATTTATATATACGTGCATGTATTTGACTTCATGAAATGAATTTCAAAACGAAGGTGGTTGAGGCACTACCAATGTAATGCACTCAGATACAGATAGCCCATTTCATCACTTGTTTTTGGGAACAAAATATGCTAGTTTGATCGGAGTGTGTTTCAGAGTGGTGGTCATTCCCATACAAATGAGAATGAGCGTATGAAATGGGTTAACAACGAAAATAAATAAATAGAGAAATGGGTAATGCTATGCGGGGCATCCCTTATAGTGCGTAATAAGTGACAGATCGGATAGATTATCACAAGAGAAGTAAAGAAGTGAAAAAATTCATGTGTTTTGATGAACCCTGTGCATTGTTTATTAAATGATTCATATGGCTCTATATTGAGTTCTGCCTTGCATTGTGCTTTTAAAATGATGTTAAAGCATGCTATTGTATTTTAAATGCATTTATGGTGTTATTTGTGAGATTTACTCTTTGGGCTTCCAAAACTTACCCTTTCCTTATTTTCCAGGTTCTGACAAAAAAGGAAAAGGGGTGGCTAGGGAGTGTTAGCAATGTCCCAATTCCTATTAATGTATGTGTATGGATTATGAGATTATAAATCTTTTATACTTTCTATTATATATATGATCACCACCATGTATAACTACTTATTACAGTAGATTTTGGTTGTAAAGCATAATAGTTGGGTGGATGATTTGTCTAATTTTATAATTTTGAGAAAAAAGATATGGTAATGTTTATTGGAATTAAGAATGGTGAATTAGGTTCATATATCTACAATTTGATATTTGGATATCAATGGTTTATTCTGAAATTTGAACGATGTAATTTAGGTATACATATACAAGTGATTTGGTATGTGTGTATATACAGGATATACTTTGTCGAATTTTTGATATTGGGTTAGGCTGATAGGATGTCAGTATATGACATATCTAATATTCTGTGTTGCTCGTGACGTCACTGAAAAATAAATCACGACAAGAAACCCCCTCTTTGGGCGCTAGAGAGGGTAACCCTCTTCGGCGTGCAAAAACCCCTCTCTAGCGCCTAGAGAGGGGTTTTCCCGTAGAGGGCTTTTCTCCTCTTGCATGACAGAGAGGAGAAACCCTCTCTCTTTTTTCTTTTTTTTTTTTAATAAAAAAATTTAATAATATAATTTTTTTCTCTTTCTCTACATGTATGGTCACCACCTTTAACAATTTTTTTATGTACTTTTACTACTACTTTGTGAATAATAATTAATTATTAAATTATTTATATAATTATAATAATATATATTTAAGAAACGCAAGATTTGTTTTTAAATGTTTAATTTTATTATTTAGCATTTTTATTATGAATAATACAATAGTAAAATATTTTGATAAAAGACATAAAATACCCTTCTAATAAAAGAATTAAGTATTAATTACGCTCTAGTTTTAATGCTAAGCTAAAATTAAATGTTAAAATATTGGTCACCAAACAATATATTTCAAATAAGCACTACTAATTAAATAAGTTCTTATCAAAATAGAGCTTATTTTTTTAGATTAGAGTTGTCAAACGCTATCTTAGATTTCATGAGTTTGAAGGTTTTCATATTGAATTTCGTAGGTGTCTTTTAGAATTTAATATATTTGATAAAAAAAATTACTTTAGATATAATGCATCAACTAATTATGTTTGTGTAAGAATGTTGAATGATTTTTTAAGAATAATTAATAATTATACTCTTTATCATATTAGTTGTCATGTTCATATTCTTAATCTTATTGTTCAAGATGGTTTGAGAGTTATCCAAAATGCAATTGTTTTTTTTTTTTTTTTTAAAGCTTTAAAATGCAATTGTAAATATTACAGAAAGTGTAAGTTAATAAAAAATTCACAAGTTAAACTTTATCAATTTAAAGAAATATGCAAGTCTTTGGGTATAAAATATAAAAAACTACCTTTTGATGTTCCACATAGGTGGAATGCTACTTATATAATGTTTTTTTTTTTTTTTTGAAACCTACTTGTATAATGTTAAGTGTAGCTATTTAATTTGAAGGTGCTTTTAATGTATTATTTACTTCAAATAAGTTTCAATATGTTCCAACTTATATTGATTGGCATAATGCAAATTTAATTACACAACTTTTACAAGTATTCAATGAGGTTACTATTGCTTTTTCAGGTTCAAATCAACGTTACTAATAATAATCTTCTTTTCATTTAGGAAATATTATATTTGTTTTAGATGAACTTAGTAAAGAGCCTTCAACTTTTAATATTTATAATATTTTATTATAATTGGCATATCAATTTGTACGAATCCTCGTTATAAATTAATACTTGTAGAAGATTGTTTATATCTAATTTATAAACATAAGTTTCTAGAACAAGTACTCAATAAATATATTTATATATATATATATTTTATTCAATATAAAAAGACTTATTTAAACTTTATGAATTATACGGGGAAAAACTTGGTAATAATTTAACAAGAGATAATGAAGTATCTTCATCTATTCCAAATAATAAATATTTAATATTAGATTTTATTTCAAGACAAAATGTTAATCTTATTGCCCTCGTGACCCGAACGAGAAAAAATATTTTGATGATTACAAACTACACTTTGATTACGATAATATTATATGTATTGCACATCTAATTTTACATGACGATTTGCAAAGACTCGATGATGCATGATGAAAAAGCTTTTAAGATCAAATTGAAGACTATGATCGTTCGAAGACATATCTTTGTGTTATTATATTGTGTTTAGGTTGTAGAATCTCTGTTATCATATGATTCAACAAATGTGCATGATTGCATGGTTTAGTCGATTTAATTTTAAAATATTTTTTCGTTGATTTTATCGATCACTCAATGAATTTTTAAAGTTTGATTTGATTCAAAACACTAAGTGTTTAATCATGTTTAATCGAACTTTAAAATGTTGAAAAATGTCAAAATTATTTTTAAGTGTCCATCAGGACGCTGATGCATCAATCAAGACGCTGATGCATGACGTTGATGACGCATTAGGACGTTGATAAGGTTCTAGGTTGAAAATACACTTATTTATCAAGACACTTACATCTTGAGTAGCGCCCTCATTGATTTAACCAAATGAACTTATCAAGACGTTGATTAAATATCAACACGCTGATTGAACGTAAGTATTTCAAGCATCAGGACGCTTACGATTCAGTAGCACCCTTATGTTATTTTGTTTTTAAAACGAGTTAGCACGTTGATTGTTAAATACTTAAGGACGCTGATAGTACAAAAGTTGGAATCACTTACGTCAGGATGCTTACGTTTTAGTAACGCCCTCACAAGAACCAACTATGTAACTCATCAGGATGCTAATTGATCAGTAGCGTACTCATCGTTTTTATGGTTTTAAAAGTCTTAAGTAAGTCATGACGTTTACGTTCAAGTAGCGACCTCACTTCACAGTTTAGTAGGACGCTCACGTTGTATAAGCGCCCTCAAGGAACAAAATGACAAAAAATGGCTTTATGCATCAGGAAATTGATTGACTAATAAGGACTCTAATCCAACACTGTCATAAAGCTGTCAACTGTACACTTTTTCAGAACTTTTTGAATATTTTCATAACGATTTAAAACTTTATCAGAACATTCTATTCTCATGAATGATCATAAGATTTAGGTGTTGTTGCCGTAATTGCACAAACTGAATCAATCCTTTCCGAGAAAGAATGTATCCATTGATTTGAAATAACTTTGTGCGCCAAAACATTCTTGAAAAATGTTCAAGTCCAAAGCGCCATTGTTATCTCTATATATATGTTGCCTTGGAGCATTTAAATATAGAACACAAAAATGAGAAAACTGATAACTTATTCTTCAAATCTTTGAACAGTTTTTACTTATGCAAATTGTGGCGACCCCGCGCCCCGTACCACCAACCCCGCAGGGAATGGCGTGCGGAATGCCGGGGCGGGACGCCCGGCGTAGGCATCTCCGAGCACTCCTCAACTCCCGTGAGGTGGTTGAGACCCTACGAGCCTTATCTCAAACAACGACATAATATCAAAAGGTACTAAACAAAACTACCCGCCGTATTAATCATCAAAGACAAGAGATAATCCATAAAAATGAACCATAAATAAAATCATAATCCTTACAGTCCATTAAAACTGACATACACATAAAGTCCAAAATTGTGGGTACAAATAAAAACCGTCATATGCCCACATGGTCTATCTAACAAATCCCAACTCACCCATACTACAATGTGGTAAGTGTTATAATTACATAATCCAAAATATAATACTTCATAATTTAAAACATAGTTCAATCAAAATGCCTCACAACTCACATCGAGGCTTTGGATTCTCTCGTAGGCAAGACCCTCAAGATATAACTACTCCTTTGCCCTTATTCGGGACAGAAGGACCTGAAAGAGGAAAATGAGGGTGAGCCAACGGTGCCCAGTGAATAGAATTCAAATATGTTATCAATACTCATCAATAAATATCATGTATGCATGTCAATTGTGTAGCATGATTAAAAGCTCATAACATATAGATACCAAACATTTATAATAAGTTCGATGCAAGTAAAAGTTTATCAATTTGGATCCACATTCCACATGCATTGGGTTACTAGTGTACGTCTATTTCACCATACCGTTGATCCCAATCATGTTTATTTGGGTTACTAGTACACGTCTATTTCACCGTGCCGTTGACCCCAACCATTTCCTTCTTAAAACCCTCCTATGACAAGGTCAAGTCCCCCTATTAGCCAGATAGATGGGCCCAACCAAAGTCATAAGGTTTTCTCAAATCAATGCATCATTCAAAACATTAGAACACATTCATGCTTTCAACATACAATATATATAAGTGATATGATGACATAAATGATATAATCATAAGTGAAGTCTACTCACAACCAAGCCTCGCGAGTGTACTTAACCACACACGATCACCAAACCGAATCAACCCAATCAAGATCCTGAAACATTCATCAATATCCTACCATACATCAATTTCTATGCTCAATCACGTAGACATTACACATCAACCCTAAATCAACCCACATATAAACAATAGGCCTAAATCCCATCTAATCCCATCATTCAACTCAAATCACATGACTTAGGCCTCTAATGCATAGTTCTCATTCATAAACCATTCTATGAATCAAAAATACTGATTTTCAATTCCTTTAGGCATAAATATGCCCAAATTGGGTCACTTGATCACAAGTAGGCCTAACCCATGGTATGGTCACAACCACCAAATCAGTAGCATAATCAACCCTAATCATGCTTAATTAAACATAAGTTGCATCAATTCAATGATTCTAGGCCAAAAGCATCAAAAGCCCTAAAATATGAAATTTTCCATACTTAGGCCATATTGTCGATTTACACTAGGTCACCATGTTCAGCCATGTATATCACTGATTTGCATCATGGGTTCATCAACAATGGCAACTAGGTCAACATAGTTGACATGCAAGCTATTTGGAAAGGTCTAAGTTCATATTCTAAATTTAGATCTAATACAAGCAACCCTACCAATTCTTCACATGTATTATTCTGTTCAGATGTATCAATCTACCAACATAAATACGTAATCACAAAATCAACCGCACAGATTGAAGTATGTGAAGAAACAAACCTTCTGTCCAAATATCAGCCCAATCCAACGGTGGACCGAAAAGATATGTATCTTTGATGAACAAGTATCTAATCAGACAGTTTCTCCTTTCCTGCTGCAAATACCCAAACTCAGATGGCTATATCACACAAAATACTAAACGTATAAACATCTCCACCGTTCAGAATACAGAAATATCTGTTATACACTACATACCCAAATTTGATATCCATCCAACGGTAGATTGAGGAGATCTACAAGTTTGACCGAAACGGCACGAGAAACCCAGAAATTCTGACCAGTTTTGTTTGAGAGGTTATATCTCTTAGACAAAGCCTATAATTAAGATCTCCACCGTTCAGAATGTAGAAATATCAGTTTTAAGCTACATACCAAAATTTGATAACCATCTAACGGTCGATTTAGGAGATCTATAAGTTTGAGCGAAACGGTGCAAGAAATCTAGACTTTCCGACCAGCTTTGTTTGAGAGGTTAGATCTCTTAGAAGAAACCTCTGATCAAGATCTCCACCGACCAGAATGAAGAACCATAAGCTACGAACGTGCTGACAAAATTTGAGCTCAATATGACTGTAGATTCCAAAGATCCACCTCTTTGATGAAAATGTCGCAGGGATCTTCCTCCTGCAACTCTCTCTTTCTTTCTCTTCTTCTTTCCTTTCTCTTCTTCTTTCCTTTCTCTTCTTTTCTTTCTCTTCTTCTTTCCTTTCTCTCCACTCACCTCTTTCTAGCACTTCCTTGATTCCCTCCTCCACTCACCTCACTTTCTAGCACATTCTTGGATTATCTCTTCCACTCACCTCATTTTCTAGCAAATTCTTGGATTCTCTCCTCCACTCATCTCATTTTCTAGCACATTCTTGGATTCTAGAAGTGGGCATGGGACACTTGTCCACTTTCATGCACCAACCTTCACATGTGTTGGTCTCATACTACCCATACCAGCCACATGTATTTTAACCAATTTCATGCTTCCATGTATTTTAAATGTTCAATCCATTTAATACACCAAATTTTCATTCTCATTTATCCTTTTATTCAATCAATCCTAACCCATATCAATTCATGATTTAATGAGCCCATGCATAAATAATAACATATGCATTATAATTTAATTTAACATGACCCATATACAATTTATGATACACATATTTATATACATTATCAAGCATCAACTATACAAACATTAAACAACCATCAAACAAACACCAAACATATCAAGACAACACATAGAGTTTGGGCAAAAATGCAATTGGGTTATGGGCTAGATGAAATAATTTTCGGGGCGTCACACAAATACTCTTGAAAGTTATACTTCTACTCGTTGCATAAACTCTTGATATCTTGAAATCTTCTGGATTTGACGTTCTTCATTTAATACATTTTCAAAATCCATTGAAGAAGAAAAATGCTTTTTGAACCTTTCATTTCAGCTGCACTTCATCTTATATACTTTGCTGAATCTGTAGTTACAGAAAGTTCAATCCAAAAGCTTTGTAAGTATTCCTTTGAGTCTGAGTAAATTGAATCATATCTCAATCTGTATCTCAGTTATTGGTGACTAGTTAGTTACTGGAATAGAGCAAGTGTTGCTCGATCTGTAAAGGTTGTTCTCAAGCCTTGTGAAGTTGAGAAACTATCAAGGTTATTCTGAAGCCTGTAAAATTGAGAAGGTGTAACAATTTGATCTTCACCCGTAAGAGATCCGTTAGTGGAGTTTGGACAAATCCTAACTGAGGAGGTTAGGTAGTGGATGTGTCATGACCCACAACGAGTGACGTCATGACCGACACGGAACCCTCAGATATATCCTCCCTCGACTCACCCGTAAGAGATCCGTTAGTGGAGTTTGGACAAATCCTAACTGAGGAGGTTAGGTAGTGGATGTGTCACGACCCACAACGAGTGACGTCATGACCGACACGGAACCCTCAGATATATCCTCCCTCGATACACCCGGCGTCCTATCAGTCTCATCTAAATAATCTAATAATCAAATAATCCCAAACTAGCATCCATCTAAACATAAAAATAGACATAATTAAACATCAATATAATTACATTCTCCAAAAAGTGGCAAATATAAAATTCCAAAGTCCAAAATATACAAACCATACCTAATATGCAAATTACATCCCATCTATGTGTTAAGTATAATACACTAGGTGTTATTATGTACATAATGCCAAAATGCAAAAATGTACAAAACACCTACATCACAAAAACTCGGAAAGCTTTATGCAGCTAGGCCTTCCATTTCCTCTTCCTATCAGAACTTAAAATGATAAGAACGAAGGGTGAGCTACAACAAGCTCAATGAATATTTTCTACAAATGGCAATGTACATGCATTTATATAAAACATGGTAAAAGCTAATCAGAGCGATTTCAATAACATGGTGATATACAAGATCATATACAAGTTAAACATAATGCATCATATCTGTGGCGACCCCACATCCCGGACCACCAACCCCACACAGAAAGGCGTGAGGAATGTTGGGACGGGACGCCCGACGTAGGCATCTCCAACCACTCCTCAACCCACGTGAGGTGGTTGAGACCCTACGAGCCTTGTCCCAAACAATATCATAACCTAAAAGGTACTAAAATAATTCTTCCAACCATGATAATAATAATCAAGACGAAAGATAAATCCATAAATGATCCATAAACCCATCAGTCTATCAAGATGGACATTACACATAAAAGTCCAAAATGATGGGTACAAAAAAATCGTCATATGCCCACATGGTCTATCTAAAAAGTCAAACTCACCAATACTACAAATGTGGTAAGTGTTATATTTACATAGTCCAAAATACGAATACATCATTATTTAAAACAGAGTTCAATAAAAAATGCCTCCTAACTCACGCCGAGGCCTTAAACTCTAATGCCGACAAGGTCTTTAAGATACGACTACTCCCTTGCCCTTATCCTGAATAGAAAGACCTGAAAATGGGAAATGAGGATGAGCCAACGATACCCAGTGAATAGAATTTAGATATGCCATCAATACTCATCAATATAATTCATGTATGCATGCCAATGCGTAGAATGATTAAAAACATAACATATAATATCGAGCATTCAGATATGTGGTTCAATGCAAGTAAAAGCCTTTCTGTCACACCCTGGGTTGCACAGCGTGCCCCCTACCCAGGTGCGGGCGCACCACCGCAGTGGAGAACGCCTAGCCATTATGGATCCATAATATTGTCTCATCTCGGCCAGCCACGCCACACAAGGACGCCGGTCACCGAGATCATTTATCCCCCTGCACAATCCACAGCACAGGGAGGGCCTCCCCCATGTTCGAACTCGCAACCTCTTCCTCATAAGGTTAGATTTTGCAACTTGAGTACCCATTTTGTCACACCCTGGGTTGCACAGCGTGCCCCCTACCCAGGTGCGGGCGCACCCCCTCGGGGCGAACGCCTAGCCATTATGGATCCATAATATTGTCCCATCTCGGCCAGCCACGCCACACAAGGACTCCGGTCACCGAGATCATTTATCCCCCTGCACAATCCACAGCACAGGGAGGGCCTCCCCCAAGTTCGAACTCGCAACCTCTTCCTCATAAGGTTAGATTTCGCAACTTGAGTATCCATTGAGCCAATTGGCCGAGATGGGACAATATTATGGATCCATAATGGCTAGGCGTTCGCCCCGAGGGGGTGCGCCCGCACCTGGGTAGGGGGCACGTTGTGCAACCCAGGGTGTAACACTTTCGTTTTGGATCCACATTCCACATGCATTGGAGTTACTCGTGCACGTTTATTTTACCGTACCGTTGTCATCCCCAATCATGTTCATTTGGGGTTACTAGTGCACGTTTATTTTACCATGCAGTTCCCTTCTCCAAATATTTCCTTTCTAAAACCCTTCTATGACAAGGTCAAATCTCCCTATTAGCTAGATAGATGAGCTAAACCAAAGTTATAAGGTTTTTCCACATCACGCATCATTCAAATAATTAGAACACATTCATGCTTTCAACATACAATATATAAGTGATATGATGACATAAAAGAATTAAACGTAAATGAAGTCTACTCACAACCAAGGCTCGCAAGAGTATCTAACCACACATAATAACCAAACCGAGTCAACCAAATCAAGATCCTGAAATATTCATCAATACCCATACATATATCAATTTCTATGTTCAACCACATAGACATTATACATCAACTTAATCACACGCTTAGGCCTTATCATGAGTTCCATTTCTCATGATCAACCTCAACATCTATACCAATCCACATACAAAATCAATACAAGTCTAACCATCCTAAACCCATAATCTAACTCAATTAGGGTTCAATTAGACAATTCCAAGGTCAATTTAATCAATTGACTTAACTTAGGTCAAAAGCCCAAATTTTCGGCAAAGTCCCAAAATTGTGACCTAAGTCAATTTTACACTAAGTCATCATGTTTAGCTATGATAATCACTGATTTAGCAACAAGGATACATCAACAATGCTCATTTATTCAACATAGTTGACATGCAAATTCAATAGAAAACCCTAAATTCATTTTTTAGGTTTAGAGCCATTACACATAACTCCACCAATTTCTTGCTAAAAATTGGGAAAAATGGTGCCATTGAGTTCCAAATCAACCTAGGAACCCAAATCTATAGCATACAACTCGGCCCTAAGGGTTTTCAACAAAACCCTAACCTCATGCACCACCAAAAACGTGGTGAAGTGCTTGCAAGATGCATCCTAAGTGTAGATCTAGGTCATAGAGGGTTGTTTATACCATAAACAAGTATAAAAAGGGCGAAAATCAATAAACCCAAGGTTAGGGACACCCCCAAACCGTGGTTCATACCCACTCCTAGATCAAAATGAAGCTTATTTACACAACCACAAAGAGATTTTAGGAAGAAAATGAGGAATTACACATACCTTAGGAGAGATTGAGCAAGGAACCACCAAAAACCCTAGGTTTCTCCTCCTTTTCTCCTCTCCTCCTCTTTCCCCTCTTCTCTAAGTAAATAACGTGCTAATGAACCTATTTTGGATGTTGGTTGCTTAAATACACAAATTGGGCCCACAGCTAAAAATTGACAAAAAATGAATTTTTCTGGGTTTCGGGCCATGGAGCGCGCTCCACTGAGTCTTGAACATTTTTTTTTGGGCTTTTCGGTCATGGAGCGCGCTCCTCGGGTGATTTCCAAAAAATTTCTGGGTTTTCTCTTCATGGAGCGCACTCCACCCAAAAACTGGAAATTTTCAGGTTTCAGGCCACTCATGGAGTGCGCTTCCTCCTCCCTTGGAGCTCGCTCCATGATCTCAAAGCCTCTTTTTTGCCCTGTTTCGATACCCGACGAGCCTCCAATCATCCTGAGACTTCTCATACACATTATACAACTTAAAACCATGCAAAAACACTCGAAATAACCCGCATCAAACGTCAAACACACAATCAAACACAACAAGGCAAACACATAGAGTTTGGACAAGGTGCAAATGAGTTATGAGCTAGATGAAAAGATTTTTGGGGCGTCACAATATCAATATTCAAGACAATGCATTTCATTTTCCAAACATGTTATATGCAATCCTAGACACCTCCTAAGTAAGAAGCAATATAAGAGCCTGAGTGCGCGACATCCATTGCCCAATTGAACTTCTTTACCCGTATTCTATTAGGATTTCTGGGATTGTATGAACCATAAGATCAGCCCACCAAGACAAGTACCATGCCTAGGCGATCCTAACATACACAATCCATAAAAATCCTTTGCAAGGTCCACAACTAGGGATCACCATCCAACCCAATGGAATTACCCAAAACTCCATACTAGGAGATCCACCCAATTGCTAACCCAACTAAACTATGCTCAAATTCATTTCATCCATCATTAAATCATGCATAACACATATATATATCAATTCAAAACATTCTATATAATACAATGCCACATATAGAAACCAAATGTAAAGAAACATTCACTATTGATTGGCTAGACTTAGTCAATCCAAATCCAACCAATACAAGTCACTTCAACCCTCAATTGGCACAATTGGATCAATCACAAACCTTGCACATAACATAAGCTCATTCATCATTAAAATCAGTCCAATTACATGTCTATTAACCATAATTAAGCCCTAATTCACTGGCCAACATAGACTCTAAAACGGTTGCACCAATGAGCTAACCCATATAGCTCATTCAAACCATTATACACCTAATTAGATCTCATGCAACCCAAAGGAATGCCTAAGGTTGATTCCCATGGTCAATTTAGACTAATCTCATATCAATTTAATTAATTGACTTGATCTAAGCCAAAAACCCCAAATTTAGGCAAAGTCCCGAATCATTGCCTTAGCCAAATTTGCACTACAACTAGGTTTTTCAACATGAAAAATTAGTTTTTTAAACCATCATTCATCCACAATGACCCATTTAATCAACATAGTTGACATGCAAATCAATTGGAAAACCCTAAGTCCATAAATTAGATTTAGGTCAAATACAAACAACCCCACTAATTTCTTGCTAGAAATTGGGGGTTTCACCATTAATGGGTTCCCAACAACATCCAAACACACATATCAAACATGCAAGGTCTATCTCCAACAAGTATTCTTCCACCACCCCTTCAAATTCGAGATTTGAATGTGGAAAACACTTCATGGATATTGTTCTAGGTCAAGAGAAGCCATTTTTATCATTAACAAGCTCAAAAGAGCACATGCAACCAAACCCTAGGTCTGAAACACTTCCAAACCATGGCTCATACCATTACTTAGATAAAAAATGAAGCTCAAATGCATAAGCTAAAGAGATTTTTAAGAAAGAAGAATAGTAAAACATGTTTACCTTAAGATATTCTTGAGCAAGAACACCCAAAACCCTTGGTTTTTTCTCCACTTCTCTTCTCCACCTCTTTTCCCCCCTTTTTTAAGCCTAAAATGAGCAAGAAAGTCGTCCAATTGGTTTTATAGAAGCAAAGTTGCAAGTTGGGCCCACACTAAAAAAGCACACTTAAATAAAAAAATAGTTTTCCTGTTACAATTACTTGCACTTAGATAATTAATTTATTGCAAACGACTTACCAATTTAAAATCTTAACCACACAAATTTTTTATGAGTCAGTTACCAACCTTCTGATAAAATTGCAGCTCAATCCAATGGTGAGAATACAAGATCCAACCGTTTGATCAAAATTGCGCAAGAAAATCTACAAATCTGAGCAACAGTGTTTGGAATCTTATACCTCACAGTAGACAAATCCGATTAAGATCTTCACCGCACAAAATGAATACCTATCAGATAGGAATAATCTGTCAAAATTTCAGCTCAATCAGACCACGGATCTAGGAGTTTAAAACATTGATGTAATTGGTGACAAAAATTACTTCATCTCCATATATATATGTATATTGAAATTTTTTTGATGTTCGGCCATTCCGAAATCAAAGCAAGACCTACTTTATATGAATTTTTTTGTAAAACACGTTCCGGAAGCAACTGTGAGGTCCGCGAAGCTATCTGGGGCATGCATCTCAAGGTCATAGTCAATTTGGCTTTTTTAAATCTTAAGGTGCGGGCAATTGGAACGTTACCGAATCTGATCCATTTGGCTTCTAAGCCTAGGGAATTCCGAACCAAAAAAATATGTGTGGTTTCTACGAGTCATACACGTATAAATACGTATATTTTAGTATCTTATGTGTCAAGACGATGTCAGCCTGGGGTACAGGGCATTACAGGATGTAGGCGCGACCGAACCACTATAAATCTTGTGTGCATTGTTAGCTAGCTGCTTTCATTATTGTCATTGAGCTATCTTTGTCATATCTTGTTTAACCTACTTTCATATTATTACCATTGTAAAAAAAAGGTATTAATCTGCTAAGTGTCCAATTCGCCCCCTTTTCGAACATATCTAGGCCAACACGAAGAACATATTCTGTTACACCCCGTAATTTTAATAAATACATACATTGAATTATGCGTATATCGAGATGTATAATACACATATTTTATACGTAGGAGCCAAAATATACGCGTGTATGATTAGTAAATAAAAAAAATTATGAAATGAAGATGATACATATGGGATCATCCTATATGGGTGCTTACAATTTAAAAAAATGAAGTTGAATTAAATTGAACAGTATCGTGAATAGTACTGTGATTATATTCGGTGAATAAAATAGAATTGGACTCCAGTGAAACTCGGGTTTGAGATCATAGAATCGTAGAGAACTGAATTCCGGACGTTTCGATACTAAGATCGTGATTTTTGGATAGGATTTGATATTTTTCGTAGCTAAATATATGATTTTTGTGAGTAAAATTGACTTTGGATGCCTCCGCGAACGTGTAAAATCTTAATAAAATACATGTTGAAGGTAGTAGAATGGTAGTATGACGGATTTTACACGTGTCGATGTGGACAAAATAATTTTAGGAATGTATTATATTTTTAATAAAATTGATATATGTTACAGGAGAAAAATAAAACTGAGAACTAGTGAAAATATGAATTGGAAATCTATTTTCACTGTTCTTTCTTGTGGAAATATCTAGATTGACCACAGAAACGAAATAGTAGTTTCTTCAACTGCTTATGAGTCCTAAATTGAGTTGGAATTTCAAGTCACAGAATGTGTATAATATTTTTAAGGTTGATCATTATTATTGGTGATTTGAAGTGAATTGAGAAATTAAATATATAAATTGATATGAGTAAATGAAATTGAATTATGGAGTGGTTGTGACAGGTTGAATTAGTTGGATTTAAATTGGAGATGGACTCGAAAGCGACGTGATTGTAATTAAGTTGAAAAATATTGTACTGTGAGTAGATTTTCTTGATTTTGGATCTTGTATGACATTTTAAATATATGAAATGTTTGAATGTAAATATGCTATGCATATAATGTTGCATTTGTGTTTTAATTTGCATTCATAAATGATTTCTTTTTAGCATTGGAGCATGTGAGACTTGCAAATGCAAGTTGGTGTCATTTCGTTAAGAATTAGACCCGGATAAGTGTTATGCGTAACCTCATTGTCAGTAGGCCTGTCCTAACAAGGATTGAAGATCCTTGAAATGACTGTGAATTGGGTAATGAGAGGCTGTGGCTACCTTGTAACGACCATACAAGGGTTAGACCCGCTCTCTTGCCTTGAAGGAGGGAGATTGTGGATTTCGTGGAAAATGATGCATTATTTTCTTGAAAACTCATGAAATCTATGTTGTTGACATGTATGATATATTCGTTGAATGATGCATGTGTTTAATACTTGTTTGAAATAATTTTAAATGCCATATTTTCCTAAATGTATATAATTGTCATATCAAGAGATATATTCACTGAGCTGTTGGTTGCTCACTCCATTTCCTTCAATATTTCAGGTACAGAGTTAAAAGGAAAAGCACGAGAGTAGATACGTGATTTACATTCTTATTTTGTTAATGTACGTGTATGCGAAAGGAAATGAATTATATTTTCTTTATTTTCAAATGATTATATATCACATCTACATATATATATATTATCACATAGATGGGTTGTACATAGATTTTGATTTGATATTTTGGGTTAGACAATGCTTGTGATGATGAAATGAGATGATCACATATAATTATCAGGTGAGAATTTGATTTGTGGAATGAATGGAATGACTGTGATGATTGTTTATATATATATATCTTTGATTTGATTTGTGGTATATTAGGAAAAAATGTAAATTGTCCATTTTATAGAGAGATGTTGTCAAAATTTCTATAAATTTTGGGAATTATTGTGAATGTTTGTTGAGGCTGACAGTGTATTATATACTGTATATGGGATGTACGGTGTATAGTACACTGTACCGGTCATGACATCAGCTTACATCAGGGGTGTCGTGACATATTCTTCCCAATTTGAAGTATTAGTGGAGACAACAAGAAAAAAATAGTCCTATTCTTTCTAGATTTACTAACTATTTTTGCTTCTACAGTTGCTTTAGAGTCTGCATTCCGGTCTGGCGGACGTCTCGTTGATAATTATCGAAGCAGATTGAAATATGAAATAATTGAAACATTGATTTGTTTAAAAGATTGATATTTGAGTGAAGAAGGAAATCAAAATAATTACCAAATACAAATTCCAATTGAAGATATTGAAAATGACAGCCAATAAATTTTTATTTTTATTTTTTGCAAAAATTATAATGTTGCCCTTGTTTTTTTTGGAAGGATAATGTTATATTTTCAAGTATTGTAAATTATTTAATTTTTTATGATGTATTTGACCTAGTAATCGTGAATTGTACTGTTATAATTTTTTTAACAATACAAATCATATTATTCTATTTTATTTATCATTCATATATTTTGATTTGTTATAAATAAAAAAATCTAAATTTTCAACCCATATATTTTGTTCAATTTGGCCCATAAACCTGGTCCCCAGTGTTAGTGTAATACCCTAGGATTGCACAAAAAAAAAAAAAAATTTGGGTACCTGCCCGAACGTTCAGGCACAACGCCCGAGCGTTCAGGCGCAACGCATACCCGAACGTTCAGGCGCCAAAAATCTCTATATAAGGAACCCTCCTCATTTCTCATTCCTCACACCAAATCACCTTCTCTTGTGATTTTCTTCTCCTTTCCACTCATTCTGAGTTTTTAGTCTTTTGAGACTCTCTATTCGAGACTCTCGGTGCGGTGCGACGAAGTTCTGTTCGGAGGAAAGCGCCAGATCTGAAAGAAGAAGTTTTTATCTGAAGGTGGGGAACGAAACATAGGTTTGCGTGTTTTATAACTTTTATTAAAATTTACATTCATTTATTATTATGTCTATCATTCATTTACACTGCATTATGTCATATAATGTTTATATTGTCATACGTATGCCTGTATATTTGGAGTTCATGTATTACACTGTTGTAATACCAAATTTGTGGTAAATCTGGCTCAACTAGACTCGGTCTTGTCCTCAGTAACTTTAAATAGTGAACGGGAGGCAGCAGACTGCTCTAGGCGATTGGTATTTAAGCAGACCTTGTGTCTCACCTATCAACTGGGGACTGATCTAGTTGGTCTTATTGAAAGCTATCAGCTTATACAAGTAATACTGAATGTCCTAACCTTGCACGTCGTGATACCAACCCTGATAAGGATCACCAGACGTTGGCATCATACATATCACCACCTAGGGATGTATGTGGTTTATGACTCATAGAATAGTTAGAAGCATTGCTCGCTATTCATTATATTTCTCTAGAGAGGGACGTACAATGAGAACTCGGCTACGTCTAGGGAGGGACATTTGTACGTGAATCTAGAGCATCGTTCCTGAGAAGGGACGTACAATGAGAACCTGGCTACGCCTGGGGAAGGACATCTATACGTGAACTCAGGCGATGTACGTTCATCAAACCATTACGAAACGGTGTCATGCATACATACATATTGATTGATTATGATGCTTTGATGTGTATTTAAGATATTTGATTATGAAGCATGCTTTATTAATTGTTATACTCACGAACTATTTTACCCACTGAGCGCGTTAAGCTCACTCCATTATTATCCAAATTTTCACAGGAAATTAGGGTAGATTGGGTGCAGGTTTATGGAGCCCATATTTTGTACCCTTTTATATTATTCATTGGGGATTTTTGGGGAGTCTGTTCTCTTGACCATGTCATGTATAAATGAATTCTGAATTTAATGAAATCAGACTTGTATGAATTGTATTTCCGCTGCGTACTCTGATATGACCATTGTTATGATTCCAAATGCGCGCCCCGTCCGCGAGTGTACCGCCAGTTTAGCCCCGTCCGCTGCGTACTCTGATATGCCTTCAAGCATGAAAACCTTCTTCGCCGAATTTATTGAGGCGATGAAAGCCACTTTTCAAAAGACCGTTCGTGAGACCACGACCAGTCAGGTTGCCACGGTTTAGGCACCGGTAAGATTTGGGTCGGAATCTCAAACCGATCAGATTACTAAGTACAAAAGGCTACAATTTCTTACTTTTGCTGGCACCATTGATGTTGATGAGGTGCAAAAGTGGCTGGATGAGTCAAAGAAGGCTCTTGATGCAATGGGAGTCGACGAGACTCAAAAAATTCCATTAGCGACCTACCAACTTGTTGGTGGAGCAAACACATGGTGGATAACAGTGAAAGAGGACCCAAGGGTCAACACAACAGATATGACTTGGCAACAATTCGAGTCAATGTTTATTGATGGGTATTTTCTCGGCGCTGTGAAGAGGCAGAAGCGCCAGGAATTCGCTAAGTTATACCAAGGCAGCATGGCCGTCAGGGAATATGCTGGCAAGTTCAAAGAACTATTGGTCTACTCTCTCTCCACCATCTCAACGGAGCAAGATAAGACTTAGAAATTTTATAATGGCCTTCGCCATGATATTCGACAAGCCTTGTCGATCTTGGATCTCAAGATTTACAAGGAGGTTGTTGACAAGGCCATGAGCTTTGAACAAGAAAAGATCATACAGGAGCAGAGAATGAATAAGGGAAAACGACCTGCAACGTTTTCCCAACAGGGCTCACAACAGGGCAACAAGAAGAAGCCCTATTATAATCAAAACCCAGCCCTCCCAGCCTCTGTTTCGAAGAATGAGGCCACAACACCTGCGGCTGAACCTCCTAACCCTAACCATTAGGGTTTTCGAAATCATGGCCGCAGAGGTCGTCATGGCATGGGTGGCCATAGAAACGGCAATGGCAGAGGTGGTGGTCGGCACCACAATCAACATGGCCAGCAGAACGATCAGCAGTACAGGCCGACATGTTACAACAGCGGCCAACACGACCACGTAAGATATGCCTGTCCGCACCTCCAGCAACCTATTCCCATTGTTCCAGTCCAACAAGCACCACCTGCTGCTAATGCCCAACCGAGACAGAACCAACAAAATCAGGGACAACGGAACCAGGGCAGAGCATTTGCCATCGCTCAACAACCTCTCCCAGACAACAATGTAGTCGAAGGTACCTTTCCTTTGTTCAATACAATGGTGCATGTTTTGTTCGACTCAGGTGCTACGCATTCTTTCATATCGGCTGTGTGACGCCCCGAAAATTATTTCATCTAGCCCATAACTCAATTGCACTTTGCCCAAACTCTATGCGTTGCCTTGATATGTTTGGTGTTTGTTTGATGGTTGTTTAATGTTTGTATAGTTGATGCTTGATAATGTATATAAATATGTGTATCATAAATTGTATATGGATCATGTTAAATTAAATTAAAATGCATATGTTATTATTTATGCATGGGTCCATTAAACCATGAATTGATATGAGTTAGGATTGATTGAATAAAAGGATAAATGAGAATGAAAATTTGGTGTATTAAATGGATTGGACATTTAAAATGCATGGAAGCATAAAATTGGTTAAAGTACATGTGGTTGGTATGGGTAGTATGGGACCAACACATGTGAAGGTTGGTGCATGAAAGTGGACAAGTGTCCCATGCCCTCAAAAAAATGTTAGAATGAGTGGAGGGAATCAAGGAGAGAATCAAGGAGGGAATCAAGGAGAGAATCAAGGAGAGAATCAAGGAGGGAATCAAGGAAGTGCTAGAAAGAGGTGAGTGGAGAGAAAGGAAAGAAGAAGAGAAAGAAAAGAAAAGAAAGGAAAGAAGAAGAGAAAGAAGGAGAGAGTTGCAGGAGGAAGATCCCTGCGACATTTTCATCAAAGAGGTGGATCTTTGGAATATATGGTCAGATTGAGCTCAAGATTTTTCAGCAAGTTCCTAGATTATGGTTATTCATTCTGGTCGGTGGAGATCTTGATCAGAGGTTTCGTCTAAGAGATCTAACCTCTCAAACAAAGCTGGTCGGAAAGTCTGGAATTCTCGCGCCGTTCCGCTCACACTTCTAGATCTCCTTAATCTACCGTTGGATGGATATAAAATTTGGGTATGTCGTGTACAACTGATAGTTCTGAATTATGAACGGTGGAGATCTTGATTTAGGGTCTCTTCTGAGAGATCTAACCTCTGAAACAAAGCTGGTCAGAGATTCTGGATTTCTCGTGGTGTTTCGCTCAAACTTATAGATCTCCAAAATCTACCGTTGGATGGATATCAAATTTGGGTATGTAGTTTATAACTGATATTTCTGTATTCTGAACTGTGGAGATTTGTATTTGTTTAGTATTTTGTGTGATATAGTCATCTGAGTTTGAGTATTTGCGGCAGGAAAGGGGAAATTGTCTGATTAGAGACTTGTTCATCAAATATACTTATCTTTTCGGTCCACCGTTGGATTGGGCTGATATTTGGACAGAAGGTTTGTATCTTCACATACTTCAATCTGTACGGTTGATTTTGTGATTACATATTGCTGTTGGTATATTGATACATCTGAACAGAATAGTAAATGAAGAATTGGTAGGGTTGCTTGTATTAGACCTAAATTTAGAATATGAACTTAGACCTTTCCAAATAGCTTGCATGTCAACTATGTTGACCTAGTTGCCATTGTTGATGAACCCATGATGCAAAATCAGTGATATACATGGCTGAACATGGTGACCTAGTGTAAATCGACAATATGGCCTAAGTATGGAAAATTTCATATTTTAGGGCTTTTGATGCTTTTGGCCTAGAATCATTGAATTGATGGAACTTATGTTTAATTAAGCATGATTAGAGTTGATTATGCTACTGATTTGGTGGTTGTGACCATATCATGGGTTAGGCCTACTTGTGATTAAGTGACCAAATTTGGGCATGTTTATGCCTAAGGAATTGGAAATCAGTATTTTTGATTAATAGAATGGTTTATGTATGAGAACTATGCATTAGAGGCCTAAGTCATGTGATTTGAGTTGAATGATGGGATTAGATGGGATTTAGGCCTATTGTTTATATGTGGGCTGATTTAGGGTTGATGTGTAATGTATATGTGATTGAGCATAAAAATTGATGTATGGTAGGATATTGATGTATGTTTCGGGATCTTGATTGGGTTGATTCGGTTTAGTGGTCGTGTGTGGTTAAATACTCTCGCGAGGCTTGGTTGTGAGTAGACTTCATTTATGATTATATCTTTTATGTCATCATATCACTTATATATTGTATGTTGAAAGCATGAATGTGTTCTAATGTTTTGAATGATGCATTGATTTGAGAAAACCTTATGACTTTGGTTGGGCCCATCTATCTGGCTAATAGGGGGACTTAACCTTGTCATAGGAGGGTTTTAGGAAAGGAAGAGATTGGGGTCAACGGTACGGTGAAATAGACGTGCACTAGTAACCCAAAATAAACATGATTGGGATCAACGGTACGGTGAAATAGACGTGCACTAGTAACCCAATGCATGTGGAATGTGGATCCAAATTGATAAGCTTTTACTTGCATCGAACTTATTATAAATGCTTGATATCTATATGTTATGAGCTTTTAATCATGCTACACATTGACATGCATACATGATATTTATTGATGAGTATTGATAGCATATTTGAATTCTATTCACTGGGCACCGTTGGCTCACCCTCATTTTCAGCTTTTAGGTCCTTCTGTCCCGAATAAGGGCAAAGGAGTAGTTATATCTTGAGGGCCTTGCCTGCGAGAGAATCCAAAGCCTCTATGTGAGTTGTGAGACATTTTGATTGAACTGTGTTTTAAATTATAAAGTATTATATTTTGGATTATGTAATTATAACACTTACCACATTGTAGTATGGGTGAGTTGGGACTTGTTAGATAAACCATGTGGGCATATGACGGTTTTTATTTGTACCCACAATTTTGGACTTTATGTGTATGTCAATTTTAATGGACTGTAGGAATTATGATTTTATTTATGGTTCATTTTTATGGATTATCTCTTGTCTTTGATGATTAATACGGTGGGTAGTTTTGTTTAGTACCTTTTGATATTATGTCTTTGTTTGAAATAAGGCTCGTAGGGTCTCAACCACCTCATGGGAGTTGAGGAGTGGTCGGAGATGCCTACGACGGGCGTCTCACCCCGGCATTCCGCATGCCATTCCCTGCGGGGTTGGTGGTCCGGGGCGCGGGGTCGCCACAGGCTGCATTGGTAAGACATTTAGGGCTGCATCCTGAACCCACAAACATCACACTCCATGTCACATCATCGTTAGGATCTGGTACTGACGTGAATTTGCAGTGTTCTCGATGTGACCTTCAAATGTCAGAACAGATAATATATGCAGATCTTTTTGGGATGGACATTGAAGACTTCGACATCAGCCTCGGCATGGACTGGCTAACACCACTGAATGCAAAGATCGAATGTATGAAGAAGCAAGTTCAGTTAACCTTGCCTACAGGAGAGATTGTCAAGATTCAGGGAACAAGGAAATGGGTACACAAATCATTAGTTGCATTTCTCAAGGGACAACTTCGAGCTCTATCCCTTGGTGATGAAAATGAATCACCAGCACTGTACCCTCTCGAAGTACACGATGTCCCGGTCATATCTGAATTCCCAACAGTTTTTCTAAATGACCTTCTTGGTCTACCTCCAGTTTGGGAATTCGATTTTGAAATCAACCTCATACCTGGGAAATGGCCTATCTCAATTCCATCATACAGAATGTCAAATGTCGAGCTGGTCGAATTGGACAAACAACTGAAGGAATTAGAGAGTCATGGCTTCATCAGAAAAAGTGCATCACCCTGGGGCGCTCTAGTTTTGTCTGTTCGCAAAAAGGATGGTTCGTTACGACTATCGCAAGCTGAATAACGTCACCATTAAGAACAGATACCCGTTGCCTAGGATCGATGACTTGCTCGACCAACTTAGAGATGCCAAATATTTCTCTAAGATTGATTTACGGTCTGGTTATCACCAACTTCGGATCCGAGAGTCGGACATTACCAAGACGACATTCAGAACTCGATACGGTCACTACGAGTTCTTGGTCATGCCGTTCGGCCTAACAAATGCACCTGCTGCATTCATGGATTTGATGAATCACATCTTCATTTTATACTTAGACAGATTTGTGGTGGTTTTTGTGGACGACATCTTGATATATTCCTCAACCGAGGAAGACCATAATATATATTTGAAGATAGTCCTCCAGACCTTGAGAAGCCACCAACTGTATGCAAAGTTGAGTAAGTGCGAATTTTGGGCGAAGCGAGTTCAATTCCTAGGCCATGTGGTTTCAAGCAATGACATTGAGGTAGATCCTTCTAAGGTTAAAGCAGTTTTAAACTCGAAGCAACCTACCACTGTTACTCAGATTAGGAGTTTTCTTGGTTTGGCTGGCTTTTACAGACGCTTCATCAAGGACTTCTCAAAGATTGCTGAACCTATGACCAAGCTCACTCGAAAAGACGTGCGATTCATCTGGAATCCCGCCTGTGAAGCATCATTTCAGGAATTGAAGAAATGCCTCACGACGGCACCTGTACTTATCACTCCAAGAAATGCAATTGGATTTTCATTATACACCGACGCCTCTCTCCAAGGCTTAGGTGCCGAACTAATGCAAGAAGGCCAAGTTGTTGCATATGCCTCGAGGCAATTGAAGATTCATGAGGGTAACTACCCAACACATGACTTGGAACTTGCAGCTGTCGTATTTGCACTGAAATTATGGCGTCATTACCTATACGGTGAACGGTTCGAGGTCTTCTCAGATCACAAGAGTCTTAAGTACATATACACTAAGAGAGACCTAAACCTCCGCCAAAGACGATGGTTGGAATTCTTGAAAGATTATGACTTTCAACTCCAGTACCATCCCTGAAAGGCCAATGTTGTGGCCGATGCCCTGAGTAGAAAATCTTATGTTGCTTGCACTCTTAACTTCGAAATGGGGAAGTTGGCTACAAAGATGGAGAACTTTAACCTCCAATTGATCGAGGAAGGACCAAGATCACGACTTTCTGAATTATCAATCAACTTTGAGCTAGTTCGAAAGATTTCAGCAGCTCAAGCCAACGACCCTATGTTAATGGAGAAACGAGAACTTCTACTTAGCGGACATGACCTTCCTCACTGGTCAGTCTCTGCAGACGGGGCTATTTTTTATAAAAAAATGTTTCTGTCTACCGAACGATCCTGAGGTTCGGAAAGAAGTGCTCACTGAGATGCACTGTTCGAGGTACTCTATGCATCCTGGGGGTGACAAGATGTACAAGGATGTCAAGCGACAATTCTGGTTTTCTGGAATGAAGAAGGCGATTGCACACTTCGTTGCTCGATGTCTCGTTTGCCAGCAAGTTAAGGCAGAACGAAGACTTCCCTCTGGACTTCTCCAGCCGTTACCTATTGGAGAATGGAAGTGGGAGAACATCGCAATGGATTTTGTTACGGCCTTGCCTCGAAATAATAAAGGGCAAGATGCTATCTGGGTTATCATTGACAGACTTACAAAGTTTGCACACTTTCTACCAATAAAGTTCACAGATAACCCCGCCAAACTTGCCGAACTACATGAAAGAGAGATCGTACGCCTCCATGGCATACCACTCACGATCGTCTCTGATCGAGACCCTCGATTCACATCAAAGTTTTGACAAATCTTTCATAGTAGAATGAGCTCTAAGATCATCATGAGCACAACCTTTCACCCTCAGGCTGATGAGCAGTCAGAGCGTCTTATACAAATCTTAGAGGACATGTTACGGTGTTGCATTTTGGACTTTAATGACGGATGGGCAAAGTACTTACATTTAGCCGAGTTTACATACAACAACAGCTACCAAACTAGTATCGGCATGGCACCGTACGAGGCTCTCTATGGTCGCCCTTGCAGATCTCCGGTATGCTGGTTAGATATGGCAGATCGACCGCAGTGTGGCCCTGAACTAGTTCAAGAGACTTCTTAGAAGATCATACTAGTAAAGGAACGACTTCGTGTTGCACAAAGTCAACAGAAGAGCTTTGCTGACAAGCGGAAACAACCTCTAGAATTTAATAAGGGGCACTTTGTTTTTCTAAAAGTTCAACCCACAAGAGGTGTCAAACGCTTTAGGATCAAAGGGAAGCTCTCCTCACGGTATATAGGTCCATTTCAGATCATTGAACGTATTGGCAAACTTGCTTATCGTCCGTCCCTTCCATCGTCCATGCCTAAGGTTCATGACGTTTTTCACATATCTATGCTTCGAAAGTATCGTCATGATCATTCGCATATCATCCCACTAGTCGAGGTTCGGGTTGAGGAAGGAAATAAGTATCAGGAGAGAGCGACATAGATTTTGGATAGAAAAACTCAAGAACTAAGGCGACGTAGCATACCACTTGTGAAAGTGCTCTGGGATCACCACAGTGTAGAGGAAGCAACATGGGAACTAGAAGCAACAATTAAACAGAAATACCCTTAATTGTTTTCTAGTACCAACTGATGATGTGATACACTGTACTATTTTCACTTATCAATAAAATGATGGAACTTTGTTTACACCTATCTTAATACATTGTTTCACCTGAATAATATCAATGGATATATTGATGCACACACGCAGTGGCCTCCTTGGCAACCTGTGGCTACTCCTCAAGAATCAGAGTCAACTCACAACTACATTGCATCACCAACTCCATCGCCACGCAGACAGCGATCCTTATCGCCAGAACGTGCATAGCTTTTTCGTAACAATCTTGCCCAAAACAATCCCATGCCCTCATCTTGGCAGGACCTTCTACCAAAATTGCCAAGCGACCGGATTCAAGCAACAACACGAAAAAACATTCCACCGCTCAACCTACCTCCCCTCAAACGATGTAACCAACGCCCTACACCATCATCTGTTAAGCAAAGGTTGGAATTTTCTGAGAACGAATCTGACTCCATTTGCTCTCCATGGTTTCATGATGTTGAGGATTCCACTAGCCACAGTGCCATTCAGGGACCATACATGACCTACCCTGAACTAGCAAATGATGAAGCCAGCAGTGAATCTCAAGCTGATAACCATCATGACTACTTGAACTGATTTCGAGGGCGAAATCTTCTTAAGGGGGTAGAGTGTAATACCCTAGGATTACACAAAAAAAGGGTACCTTCCCGAACGTTCAGGCGCGTGCCCGAACGTTCAGGCGCATTATGTCATATAACGTTCATACTGTTATATTTATACCTGTATATTTGGAGGTCATGTATTACACTGTTATAATGTTGGATTTGTGGTCAATCTGGCTCAACTAGACTAGGTCTTGTCCTCAGTAACTTTAAATAGTGAACGGGAGGCAGCGGGCTGCTCTAGGCGATTGGTATTTAAGCAGACCTTATGTCTCACCGCTCAACTGGGGACTGATCTAGTTGGTTTTATTGAAAGCTATCAGCTTATACAAGTAATACTGAATGTCCTAACTTTGCACGTCGTGATACCAACCCTGATAAAGATCACCAGACGTTGCCAAAGTCAGTCTAAATGTCAAGAAAATATCAGACCAGTAGACTAGACCAGTTCATGCATTGGCATCATACATATCACCACCTAGGGACGTATGTGGTTTTTGACTCATAGAATAGTTAGGAGCATTGCTCGCTATTCATTATATTTCTCTAGAGAGGGACGTACAAATGTAACTTTTGATGAATCTGTGATGTTAAAGCATACAGTTTCTGATAAAGAAAATCGAGATCCAGATTTGCCTCAGCAGGTGGAGTTAGATATTCCAGTAACCCCTAGCAAGTCAGTAGAGATATCCAACCGTCCTAAAGAAGACGAGGAGGAAATCTCAGTTGAGGTGGAGGCTTCAGGACCAGACATCAGTCAACAACCAGAATCAATTGCCACCAGTCGACCAAGAAGAGAAATCCGCAAACCTGCTCGGTACACTGACTTGGTTGCATATGCATTTCCAGTCACCGGAGATGATATTCCATACAATTACAAAGATGCTATTCAGAGTATGAAAAGTGATAAGTGGAAAATGGCAATGAATGAGGAGATGACATCACTCCATCAGAATCAGACTTGGAAGTTGGTTCCACTTCCGAAAGGAAATAAACCAATTGGCTGCAAATGGGTTTTAGCTAAGAAGGAAGGCTCTCCCAGCACAGATGGTATCCGATACAAAGCCGGACTAGTAGCAAAAGGTTACGCTCAGAGGGAAGGAATTGACTACAATGAGGTATTCTTTCCAGTTGTTAAACATTCGTCAATTCGAATATTATTGGCTTTGGTTGCACAATTTGATCTCGAGTTAGCCCAACTCGATGTCAAAACTGCTTTTCTGCATGGTAATTTGGAAGAGGAGATATATATGTCTCAACCAGATGGATTCAAAGTACCAGGAAGAGAGAATTGGGCTTGCAAGTTGAGCAAGTCACTGTATGGCCTGAAGCAGTCACCGAGACAGTGGTACAAGCGATTTGACAGCTTCATCCAAGGGCAAAAATATACCTGGAGTCAGTTTGATCATTGTGTCTACTATCGCAAACTTCAAGATGGTACATTTATCTACTTGCTTCTATATGTAGATGATATGTTAATCGCATCTAAAAGCAAGGTGGAGATCAACAAGCTGAAGGCTCAATTGAGCCCAGAGTTTGAAATGAAGGATCTTGGAGAGGCCAGAAAAATTCTCGGGATGGAGATAACTCGAGACAGAGCCAAAGGCACAATCTGTTTGACTCAGACTCAGTACTTGAAGAAAGTTCTTTAAACTTTTGGCATAGGCAATGACACAAAACCTGTGAGCACACCATTGGCACCACATTTCAAGCTAAGTTCATCAATGTCACCAAATTCCGAGGATCAGAAGAAGCAAATGGAGAATATTCCATATGCAAATGCAGTTGGTGCCTTGATGTATGCTATGGTGTGTACCAGACCTGACATTTCACATGCTGTAAGTATGGTAAGTCGTTACATGCACAACCCCGGTAAAGGCCACTGGCAAGCAGTGAAGTGGATTCTACTGTATATTCATGGTACTGTGGATATTAGTTTAAAGTTCGAGAAAGATAAGAAAAGTTGTAAGCATCTAATCGGATATGTGGATTCGGACTATGCTGGAGATCTTGGCAAGCGCAGATCTACTACTGGTTATGTTTTCACTATGGCAGGAGGACCAGTGAGTTGGAGATCAACACTACAGTCAACAGTTGCTTTGTCTACTACAGAGGCAGAGTACATGGCAATAACAGAAGCTTTCAAGGAAGCAATCTGGCTTTATGGATTGACTAAAGACTTGGGAATTGTGCAGAAGAATGTTGAAGTTTTCTGCGACAGCCAGAGTGCCATTTGTTTGGCAAAGAACCAAGTTCATCACAGTCGAACGAAGCATATTGATGTTCGTTTTCATTTTGTTCGAGAAATAGTAGAAGAAGGGAGTATTCTTCTGCAAAAGATCAAGACTGCAGATAACCCCGCAGATATGCTTATAAAGGTGGTTACAGGGATCAAGTTCCAACATTGTTTGGACTTGATCAATATCTCACGAGGTCGGAGTGCCTAAGGGCACTAATGGAGGCAGCAACAGTTGTTTTTTTTTAAGGAAACTTGCTATCTGTAGAGAAATTGCTGCAAGTATGGTTAAGCCCTGTTCCACATGAGGTGGAGGTGGAGATTTATTGGGTTTTCTCCCATGTGGCCACCTCTTCTTTGGTCGGCTGACAAAAGAGAAGATGGCTAAATAAAGAATAAAGGGAAGGTGGCGCATTTGGCAAACAAGGAAAATGAATGACAGACAAGAAAGAGGCGTGGGAGACAAGAATAAAAAAAAAGGAGAGAACTTTTGTAAAATATGGCAATTTGACAACATATATTTTTAATTGAACTGGGACGAAAAAAAAAAAAAATTCAATTTTTAAAAGAAACTGAGAGAGACTAATTTTTTTTAAAAACGCTTTTGATAGAAACACTGGTTAGAAAAACACTTCCAAACAAAGCCATTGAAGGCTTTTCCAAACCCAAAACTATCTACTATATTAAGAGATCAAAATGAGGCAGCTCATAATCTATGAGTGTTAGCTCCCAAATAAAGTGGAGAAATGTTATTGCTCATATTATTTATGTAGTAGTATAATTTAATTATTTTTCCCTTAAAAAAAAATGGTCAAAATACTCACTCACGTGCACACACGGCCAGATAAAGAGATCCCATTATATATATATATATTGCAACTTGCACTATGTGCAGATAGCAGTAATTATATTAATTAACTTTAATAAAAAACTATAAAAGTTTGTATTGGCTCGCTTCTCATAGAGTTTATCTGCCCCACAGTATCTTTTATGTACTCCAAAAATGAAAAATAATGTAATTTTGGCCAAAATAAAAATAAAAAAAATGCTATTATCAATAACTACAAAGAAGTGCATCTACTTATACAATTATATTCTTATGTTCATTACATTGTTTATAATGAACAATCCAATTGTATTTTGACCAATTAGCCGACAAAATTGCCGGCTTAAATATTTGCAAATTAAAAATATAATTAATTAAATTCACTAGCAAGGGTCATTGATATTGATGTGGTGCCAATTATATATGCTAAGATCATATATAATTGTAGATACTTAGAATTTTCAAAAATTAAGAATGATGGTAACCCTTTATCTTGAACTACTATAAAATTAAACTTATTTTAAAATATAAATCAAACCAAGCCAAATTAGGGGGTGCCAAATGGTTCAAATTGCGAAACCCTACCAAACTTTTTGTGTTTAGTTTGATTTGATTCGAGTTTTAATGAGACTTGGCTTAGGTTTGAAAAAATATTACTTGATCGATTTAGGTAAAATTATGATTTAAAATTTAAAAATTGATCTAAATTGAATTAAACTGATTTCAAAAGTAAAGGTGTCTATAATTATTTTTAATTTTTAAGATTCTTTTAAGATATAAACATTGACATTAAAAAATTTAGATAATCATCTTACACAACAAAAATTGTTTTGAACTTTATTATATATGCATTAGAAAATTTATAATTACTTTATATATACATATATAATTAATTATTTTAATTTATTTAATATATGTGTATTTAAAATTTTAATCAGATCAATGCAAATCAATTATATTAGGTTCAAGTTGATAATTCATAATTCAAGTTGTTAAACCGAACTCCATCATGGTTGGTACCTCAATCGTATCGTGGACATCCAAATAAAAAACATTAATTACATTTGAAATCAGGAGACAGAGCGGAAAAAGATGGAAATTATATATATTTTTCGTAATCTTAGTCCAGGTTGCCGATATAGTGCCAAAACTAAGAAATTATCTTGAATCTCTCATGTTCTGCAATCTGTCTAGCTAGTCATTTTCTCTTTGGATATTCGGACCCAATAATTATATATATTAGTTGCGTGCACAGCATGTGTTCGTAATTTTTGTCTTTTATTAATTTTATTCTTCTTATTATTATTTGACTAAATAAATATTATTGTAGTATAAGTAAGCTAATACAATTATTTTTTTATTTATAAATAAAATGAGAGTAAAAAACTGTAAAATGTTAGTATATAAAAATAAAAGAAATGAAATAAACTCCTAAATTAACCACACAACTATTTATTAGTTAATTGAAAATTGAACTAGTCATGAAAATAAAAAATAAAAATTTTTTTGAAAATTGAACTATATGAGTGGTTGGAATCATAAGCAAGTTGGGCAATAGCAAACAAATTTACCTATCTATTCAAGATTTTTCATTTCATTACAATAATTATACATATGAATTACAAAATTACACGAAATAAAAGTATATATATCTCTGTTATAAAAACCCAAAAGAAAGGCAGTCCCTATTCAGACAAAGCAAATCTCCATCTCAAACTCGCCATGTCTATGCAAAATGGAAACATTGCAGCAGAAGAGTTGACTCCAGTTGTGGTGGTGATAGTTCCTTTACCAGCTCAAGGCCACCTGAACCAGCTCCTCCACTTATCTCGCCTCATCTCTTCTCGCGGCATACCAGTACACTACGTCGGCTTAGAAACGCACAACCGTCAAGCCAAGAACCGAGTCCAAGGTTGGGACCCTACACCTTCAACCAAAACCAACCTCCTTCACTTCCATGACTTCCCACCATTTCCACCCGAACTTCCCATTAATCTACCTCCAGCTCCAATCCCACCTCTCTGCTTCCCAACCCACTTGCTTCCCATCTTCAAAGCTTGTCACACGGATCACTTTCGCAAACCCCTCTCCTCCTTACTCCGCTCCCTCTCTCCCACAGCGAGAAAGCTAGCCGTTATCCATGACACCCTCACGTCGTTCGCCGCCCACGAAGCTTCTCTCCTCCCCAACGCCGAATCCTACTCTTTCTACGCTGCCGGCGCCTTCTGCCTCTTTCATTCCACGCTAGAGTTTCACAAACAAGAAGCAACGATATCATCCATTGACCTTCCTAATTCCGTGTCTTTCCAAGATTGTTTTCCTTCCGAATTCTTCGAGTTCTTGGGCTCTTGTATGGAACTCTTGAAGCTTGATCATGGTTATTTATGCAACACATGTGATGCAATAGACGCGAAGTTCTTGAGCAGGATGGGTGAAATTACCGAATTTTCGAATCCCGGAAGAGGTTGGGCCGTAGGGCCGTTGAATCCAATAGCTCTGATCGATTCATCGGCTATATCAATTAATAATAATAATAATAAGCAGCCTCGTGATAAGTGCTTGGAGTGGTTAGATCGGCAAGAACCGGATTCGGTTATTTACGTGTCTTTCGGGACGATGACATCGGTGTCGAACGAGCAAATCACGGAACTTGCAATTGGATTGGAACGGAGCGAGCAGCGATTTATATGGGTATTAAGAGATGCGGATCGAGGTGATATATACGCGGGAGATGATAAAGAAAGCAAGAGGCGAATTGAACTAGCAGATGGGTTTGAACAGAGGGTTAGCGAAAAGGGGTTAATAATAAGAGATTGGGCGCCGCAGCTTGAGATTCTTGCGCACGCTGCGACGGGGGATTTTTTACATGATTACCCTTCCCAAAAAGAATAATTTCACAAATGCCATCCATTGCAAAATAATGTCACTATTGCCTTGTTTTACTGTTCATTGTACAGTCAGCGCACAGTCAGCTGTCCACACAAGCGCCACGTCGGCGCAGAGTTGAAATTTTTTACCGTTGAAGGGAAGGCGTCTTTTCAAAAGACGCCTTCCCTTCAACTTAAAAAAAAATATTGTGAAGGGAAGGCGTCTTTTCAAAAGACGCCTTCCCTTCAAATGCTATTTTTTTTTTACCGAAGAGAAGGCGTCTTTTTAAAAGACGCCTTCTCTTCGGTATATTTTTTTTTAAAGTGCAAGGGAAGGCGTCTTTTGAAAAGACGCCTTCCCTTCAAATGCTTTTTTTTTTTTTTATCGAAGAGAAGGCGTCTTTTCAAAAGACGCCTTCTCTTCGGTATTTTTTTTAAAGTGCAAGGGAAGGCGTCTTTTCAAAAGACGCCTTCCCTTAAACCCTACAAATACCCCACCCGCGAGCAAACACTCCCACACTCGCACACTCGTCCCTCGCCCCCCTCCTCTGTCTGAAACTCTTCGGTCCGTCGCCGTCGCCGTCGCCGTCGCTCCGTCGCCGTCCTCTCACTTCGCACCGTGTACTCGCCGTGAAAGTAGTAAGTGATGATTCTCTCTGTTTTGCCCATATGAATCAGATTTTGAGTTGATGAGAATCCCTGACAAATTTTCCAGAAAAAATGGTTTCTTGTTTTTGATGTTTATGAGAACAAAATCTGATTGATTGAGTCCTATATAGTTAATTTTTTTCTCCCTTTTAGATGGTGCATTCTGTAATTGCAGCTTGTACCAATATGGAATTGACATTGATACGATTTCTTCCCACATTCTTGATTGATTTCTTTTTATCTTCTTCTTTCCCTTTTTGTATATCTTTACTATGTTCTGTATTGCACTAAAAGTATTTAATATTAATAATCTAACTGAATACTCAATAATTCTATATATATATATATAAAGGGCGTATCTATTAGAGGAGACTCCCTCCAGTACAGGGTATAGGGAAGAAACGGACGATGATATTAGAGAGATTGTTTTACAAGAAAAGAAAAAAGAAAAAATGTGACTAAAAATTGATTATTTGATGAGTAAACATATGATTCACCTTATTTTCATGGAGAAGCAAAGGTAAAAATAACACAGCATTTGACAAACCGATAAAATATGTAAATACAGGTTAAAAATAAAATAAGGACTTTATAAGGTTACTAATGTGAGCAAATTAGGACATAGAAAAAGCTTATGTTTTCATTTTAAATTGAATTCTGCATGGGGGTCCAAAAATTAAACCGGGCATGGGAATGGGATTCCGTCGAGTCCGGGGGATCGGGGGAGGATAGTGGGACGTGTCGGAAGTGGTCGGGTTGAAAAAAACGACGTGGTTTGGCTTCGGTGAGGCCGAACAGTTTAGTAATAGCGTTGAATTTTCATTTTAAATTGAATTCTGCATGGGGGTCCAAAAATTAAACCGGGCATGGGAATGGGATTCCGTCGAGTCCGGGGGATCGGGGGAGGATAGTGGGACGTGTCGGAAGTGGTCGGGTTGAAAAAAACGACGTGGTTTGGATTCGGTGAGGCCGAACAGTTTAGTAATAGCGTTGAATTTTCATTTTAAATTGAATTCTGCATGGGGGTCCAAAAATTAAACCGGGCATGGGAATGGGATTCCGTCGAGTCCGGGGGATCGGGGGAGGATAGTGGGACGTGTCGGAAGTGGTCGGGTTGAAAAAAACGACGTGGTTTGGCTTCGGGGAGGCCGAACAGTTTAGTAATAGCGTTGAATTTTCATTTTAACTTGAATTCTGCATGGGGGTCCAAAAATTAAACCGGGCATGGGAATGGGATTCCGTCGAGTCCGGGGGATCGGGGGAGGATAGTGGGACGTGTCGGAAGTGGTCGGGTTGAAAAAAACAACGTGGTTTGGCTTCGGTATCACAAGTACAAAATAAAAAATAAAAAAAAATTTGGGCAAGGGAAGGCGTCTTTTCAAAAGACGCCTTCCCTTAAAATAAAAAAAAAATTTGCAAGGGAAGGCGTCTTTTGAAAAGACGCCTTCCCTTGCACTTAAAAAAAATAATATCGAAGAGAAGGCGTCTTTTCAAAAGACGCCTTCTCTTCGGTAAAAAAAAATTACATTTGAAGGGAAGGCGTCTTTTGAAAAGACGCCTTCCCTCCACAATATTTTTTTTAAGTGGAAGGGAAGGCGTCTTTTCAAAAGACGCCTTCCCTTCCACTTGTAAAAAATCCACCTCCGCGCCGACGTGGAGCATTGTTTGGCCGCTGACTGTGCGATGACTGTGCAATGAACAGTAAACTGTGGCAGTGGTGACATTATTTTTGAGGGGATGGCATTTGTGGAATTATTCATTTTTTAAAGGGTAATCATTTTTTAAAGGGTTAATAATAAGAGATTGGGCGCCGCAGCTTGAGATTCTTGCGCACGCTGCGACGGGTGGGTTCGTGAGTCATTGTGGTTGGAACTCGTGCGTGGAGAGTTTGAGTTTGGGCGTGCCAATAGCGGCTTGGCCGATGCATTCGGACCAGCCGTGGAACGCGATTTTGGTGAGTGAAGTGCTTAAGGTTGGGTTGGTGGCTCGAGGGTGGGATAAGAGAAAGGAGTTGTGTTCTTGGGGTTGTGTTGAAAGTGTGGTGAGGAAGCTGATGGTGTCGGAGGAAGGGAAGGAAGTGAGGAAGCGAGCGAGAGAGTTGAGTTTGGCTGTTCGTGAAGCGATTTCGGAAGGGGGAGCGAGTGCGCGAGAATTGGATTCGTTCCTTGCGCATGTCTCCAGACCGGAGGAGTAATAATGTCTATAATATATTTTTATACATTGATTGCCTTGAATAATTATGTGTTGGAGAAAATCTATTGATACATTTATAGTGATATAAACTTTAGACGTACAAAATTTCCATGCTAAAGATACTCAACCCTCAATTATTTTTCAGAAGTCAAACATGCCACTTAATCCAACTTGCCCCAATCAGTTTTTCTCATGTTTTATGTCTCTTAAACGGATACCTTTCATTGGCCCATGTAATCTAAGTAAATTAATTGAGTTTTGTTCCTTCTCTTCTTCCTTTTGACAATCAAACTCTTCTTTTCCCGTCTTTTTTCCTTTATGCAATGATTCTTTTTCATCGTTGGCCCCATTAACGCGTGTAAAGTTTCCGCTCCAACAATTCTTCTTCAATTAATTTGACAATGCAAAGTGACAATCGACAAAGACTAATAGGTATTGCTAAAACACTAAATTTGGATTTATTTATTATTGCTTTAGATTACTTGAGATTAATAATCAAATTAAACATCTATAACTTTCAATACTCTTTCTTTTAAGATTTGACGTGTAATGTTAATAGTTCCAAGGTATTATAATTTGTAGATTATCATCTACATCTGTTGATCATGTTAACATATTATACATTGTGACCTTTTTACAATGACTAGGTATAATAAAAAAGGTATGGTTGTAAGAAAGTAAGCAATGTGATGTGAAACACTTTACAGAAGTGGTTTTTAAATTGAGATGTTGGATTTTTTTTTTTTTTTGGGTAAATTGAGTTATAAAGTTTTATATCTTTAATTATGTAATGGAACATTGTTTTAGGTTGATTAATAAAAATGAGTTTCACGTTGATGTACTAAAAATTTAATAGTTTGAATTTTATTTAAGAAAGGTAAATATTACGATATGTTTATTGTGGAACATATGTTTTTACGGAACATGTTTCCTGATAACATGTTCCTTGATTTTTAGGTTTTGTATTTTGTAATAGATATATATTTGATGGTTGTGAATGGAAAAGGAGAGAAAATTGACAGTGAATTTGACATGGTATCAGAGCGGTAGAGGTGGCGGATCGGAGGAGCCGCTGCGAAAGCTGCTCCTGATCTGATCTGCGCTGTTGATGGAAGGCATGATCTGAGGAGTCTTGTTTCTGAGATCTGATCCTTTTCTTCTTCTTCTCTTGATCTCTAACTCTTCTTTGGCGAAGTTCAGTTTACTGTTTCAGTGTTGCAGACAAGTAGTTAAAAAAAAAAAAAAAAAAAAAAAAAATTCTGGGTATTTTTTCTTTGTTCTTCTTGAGAGAATCTGAATGCGTCTTTGTATTTCATCATCTTTTCCAAGGCTTCATACTTCCCTGCCTGTGCCATAGCCGTCAGATCCTTTCCATAGCTTGTCATAAGACGCCTGATCAAATAACACCATGTTGTTCACCTTCTCCTTCTGCTTTCCTTGACTCCACTTCTTCTTTTGCTTACCGCCGCCGCGTTTCAGTTTCTCCGGCTGAGGTCATCGGAGCTCTGTGAGATCGAGATCCGACCTGTGTGAGATCGAGATCCGAGCTGGGGTTTGAGAACGAGATGTGTGAGACACTGAGTTCGAGACGGCCGGTGTGTGTGAAGCCATCCGCCACAACTCCGATCTCTCAAACCCCAGCTCCGATACTGCGATTCTGAAGGTTTTCATTCCTGATTGTTCTTTGAAATTGTGGTTGATCGAGTTTATCTGTTGAGGGATTGGTTGGATCTGTTGGAGATTTCTGATTTTGATGACTTATATAGTGTGAATTGATTTGGTATTTAGAAGGAAGGGTTGGTGACCGTGGGAATTTGGGGGCTTTAAGTTAGATCTCGCTGGCATTTGAGTCTTTGGAGGAAAGATTGTGAACAGTGATTTTCAGAAGAGACGAGATTGTTCAGATCTCGGTGAATAGTGACCGGCGTGAACAGTGGACCGGCGTGAACAGTGGATTGGGCAGTGTGCGTGTACAGCGCATTAGGCCGTAGATCATAGTCGTTTTGGTCGGTTTTCAAGCTGAGTAAAACGAAAAAGATTGAGAACCAGGGAGAGGAGTTTGAAGTGATGATGATGAGATCGAAGTCGGTTGGAGTGTCTGGATGCTCAGAACCAGGAAGTGATGTTAGGTTGAAAGGACGGAGTTGGTATTTTCCGAGTCCGATGAAGGTTTTCCGGCAGCAGCCGAAGACGGCGACGAAGGTTCTTCAAGAACGATCGCCGTTGCGCAGAGGTTGAGTTTCCATCGAAAAATTGAAAAAAAAAAAAAAGAAAAGAAAAGAAAAGAAAGAATGACAGGTAAGTAATCCAGAGAAAGAGAGAACAGAGTCTCTGAGAAAGATCGAGAGAGATCTCGCGAGATTGAAATCCGAGCTCTTATGATTTTGTTGGAGCCGTGAACAGTGAACATCGAGGATGAGATTCTCGAGTTTCAGATGAACAGTACAGATCTGTAAACAGTGTTTTTCAGATCGATAAACACCGGCGCTGAATAGAGTGACCGGCGGTGAAGTGAAGCGTGCGCGTGATTAAACGTGCGCGCTGGTGAAGCATGCGCTTGGTAAGCGTACGTGATTGGTGAAACGTGCTCGCAGTGATGCGTGCGCGCGGTGAAGCGTGCGCTTAGTGAAGCGTACGTGATTAGTAAAGCGTGCTCGCGGTGATGCGTGCGCGCGGTGAAGCGTGCGCTTAGTAAAGCGTACGTGATTAGTGATGCGTGCACGCGGTGAAGCGTGCGCTTAGTGAAGCGTACGTGATTAGTAAAGCGTGCTCGCGGTGATGCGTGCGCGCGGTGAAGCGTGCGTTTAGTAAAGCGTACGTGATTAGTGATGCGTGCACGCGGTGAAGCGTGCGCTTGGTGAAGCGTACGTGATTAATGAAGCGTGCGAATGGTGAAGCGCGCGTGGTGAAGCACACATCAGTCGGCGTTGTGCATTTTTTAAAATCCGTTTTTTTTTTCATGAAATGAAAAAAAAAAAAAAAAAAAAAACATATAGTGGCTAACTACCATTTTGTTCGAGATGCGGTGACCGAGAAGATGATTTGTACGTCCTATGTTTTTACTCATGTTCAATTGACAGACATCTTTACAAACGCGTCGGGAAAGCGAACTTTGAGTTTCTTCTTTGCAAGTTGGGCGTTCAGCATCTTCACGCTCCAACTTGAGGGAGGGTATTACGATATGTTTATTGTGGAACATATGTTTTTACGGAACATGTTTCCTGATAACATGTTCCTTGATTTTTAGGTTTTGTATTTTGTAATAGATATATATTTGATGGTTGTGAATGGAAAAGGAGAGAAAATTGACAGTGAATTTGACAGTAAAGGTATTGGATGATGAGGACGAGCTGCACCCACCAATGACGATCTGAGATTTGCCCAGTCGAGGTGGCGTTAACTAATGACGGACGACTTTTCATATAGGATGGACAGTCAGACTCGAAAGACGATAACTCGGCAGGTCGGGACATGGTCGAGCAGAAGGTTGGCCGCATCATACCTTATTTGCATAGGATGAGTACTCTGCCTTGCCGAGCTGATCTTCCATCACATTGCCCATGTTCGTTCAAATTTGGGATAGATGTTTGTTCAAACTGTATAACCGCAGATCGACACATGTATAGAACGCTAGGTCGGCTCCCCAACATAGAGAGATTCGACCTGGGCTGGTCGACTCGGCTATGATGGTTGGAAGAGGCCGAGCTGATGAGATGCCAAGAAATGCTACTGAGAAAGATGAGCTCGATCAAACTTGATTGCACTGGGTATTATGAGAATGCTAAATTAGCATACAGAGCATGCATTACTAAGTTATTATGATTATTGTTATTGTATCACACGGATATATTCTTTATATGTTATATCTGTTTGTTTGTTACTTAAAAATTGGAAAATAGTGAATACTGATTTATTTTGCAATACTAATTAATAATGAAACTTGTTTATGAACGTAAATCTTGAGACCAAGAGAATCTAGAATAATATCAATCATGGGAGGAAAAAAAATAGAGATTATAAATTCAGATAATTGAGGTACCAAATGAGACGAGACCTAAACCATCCTTCATAATTTAAAAGTAAAAACATAGTGTTGAGAAAAGAAGACTCCACTAAATAATTGCTTCCTTTCCCTTTCCTAGAGTGGGTTTGAAAAGTAATTGTTACTTGCAGGCCATCCATCGTGGATTTAAGGCTTACAACCTCTCATATGATCTTATTTTTCAAACATAATATATATTGAGGGGCTCCAGTTGCAGATGAGGCACTTGGTAGCATGACTCTCCAGGACTTTTATTGCGAACCGTGGGCCAAGGTTGTTAGAGAGCCTGCAACAGACTCGACTACAGGCATTGCAGAACCTCCAGATGCCTAGTTCATCAGCCTTTCACCGGTAAATAGATTTTGTGTTCCTTCTTGCCTATTAGTACTATTGCTGTTAGACTCCTTCCTTAGGTAGTATGTACATATTACTACCTCATCATGGATATAGTATCATCATACTAGAAATGATTTTGATGTTGTACTTCATATGATAAGACTTTTATTGCACTTTCTTCTTGTATGAGACTTGGGTTGGATTATGCTTTGTATTGAGGATGATATAGATAATTGTGACTAGGCGTACTATGAGTGGTGATATTTGCAAAGCCGCACAAACTATTAAGGAAAACAAATTCCATTTTTTTGCATGTTGTCTGTGTCATTTTATTCTTGTCAAATAAAATCAGCTCTTGAGTCATAAACTGGTGAATCATGGAGTGCAAGAGCTATAAACTCTCCTTGATATGTTGACCAATTGATATTTACAAATAATACCATGTTCACTAATAATTTGACTTTTGAATTGAAATTGTTGGTGCAAGAATTGACCAACACAAAAAAGAACAAAAGGACTAAAAAGAATATGAGACTTCAAGAGGACCTCTTCTGGAAGATATGAATGAGTCTAGGAAGAGTTGACATCCCATTAGAAGACCTGATGACAAATCGGAAGAACTGGTGATAGGCTTCCCAGCCGAGCTCTAGACTTCCCACCTGCAAAGGAAAAACTAAATAAGGTTGTCGTGAGGAGCATCAGTTTTGTGTCGGCCAATGACTTTCCGATGCCTAAGTCAGAGCTCACCTGACTATAGTAATAAAATCAAATATGAAGTTATTGTAGCCAAAATGTGTTGAACCTTTTTAGGTGAAAGGTGGAGGTATTTATAATAGGGGGTTAAGGCCCACTCGATGGGGCATGTGGTGTCACGACACCTCTTACGTAGGCTGACGTCATGATCGGCACGATGTAGTATACACTATACATCCCCGTATACAGTGTACAATACACTGTCAACCTCAATGTAAATACACTAATTTCAAATTTCCTGACAGATTTCAAATCAAAATCTACATTCATTCATTTTCATACTCATTTATAGTTAGATATTCATCATCATAACAATATTTCATACCCCAACATGTCAACTATGATTCATATTATCACCCCGCTCGTCTACGTGATAATATATATATACATGCTAATTATACATATCAAAAGTAATCATATTTTAACCGTTTTCTCCATACATACTTAGCAAGTAAAGGTCCAGAAGAAGGTTTATCCTTTCTCTGATTTTCCTTTTACTTTTGGGTCTTTACCTGAAATATTGGAGGTAATGGGGTGAGCTACAACAAGCTCTCAGTGAGTAAGTTCCATTCTATAGCATTCATATGCATTTAATAAACATGTTGATAAAATCAGAATCAAACACATTTAAAGATTTAAGTGCAAAGGGACAATACATATATGCACAAAATAGCTTGGAGTTTACTGCAATATTTTTCAAAACAATTTCACTTTCCCACTGAAAGTCATATCCATCTCCCACCTTCTAAGTATAGAGTGGGACTCACCCCTCGTTCGTCCCAAACAAGGGTAGCCTAACTGTCCTCTCATACTCAATTTTATCACAATCAATTTCAAGACAGCCACTAAGCCCATGAGATACTCAAAGTACTACTCATGCGAGACTTATTCCTGGAATGACTCATGTTCTAACATGTTCTTACAAATTAGACATGCTTCATTTTCGAAATATTTTTCATGTATTCAATCAATGCAATTTTATACCATGCCATTCATACATGCTTATCTTTGCAAACAATTCATAGCTACAATGCCATACAAAATAACAAAGAAATGGAAGGATATTCACGCAATGCCAACAGCCTAATGCTCACCAAATATCACTACCACTGCGTACTGTCCCCACCTATTCCAAACTTTGCTGTAATTTTATCAAACAATAATAACCAATTATTTCCCATATGATTTTACTCTCAAATATGCCCACAAGTACTACGTGTCAGTATATAATCATGAAACTTAATATTATCTGTATATAAACATCTCAATCCCACCTATATATTATTCCATCAATATATTTGTATGCCATAAAATAAGTCTCAAACCTATTCATATATACATATATTAATATACTTCTCAACCTCTTGCATATATTGCTATATATACACACCTTAATATATTAATATATACTCATTCATATATTAATATATGTACATATTAGTCTATTAATATAATTCTCACCTCATTAATATATACTTACAGTGATTACTACTCTAACATAAGCCAATTGCCAAATCTACTAAATTCCAGCTCACTGCTCACTTAGCACTTTCACCATTTCACTTGCATTCACCAAATTCCCAACATCCTTTGAGCACCATGATCTTCACCAACACACTTGTACAGTTTCAGAATTTCCAGCACATAATGTTTTAGTCATTGAATTGACTGAAATTCAATATCAAATTGATCACAATACATACATTCTCAACATTCAAGTTTTTCCAGCACCATTCACCTTTTAAATTCCAATCTCTGTCATCCATAATCACAACATATTCAACATTAGTTTTCAGCATTTAGACACATCAAAATCACATAATTTAGTCACTGAAATTGGGCTCCAAGACCCATACTCAACCAGATTTGGAATACCCAAATCAGTCATGAAACTCACCATTTCATCATCAAATTAATCATATAAGAACATCATGGATTTCCAGCCATTAAACACCAACAAAGATCAGTGAAATAAACATCAACCACTCACCAATATATCAGCAATTAATCTCCAATAGTTTGGGCCTTGAATTCACAATTTTCCAGCTTCAAACCAACTCAATCTTCAGTCTAAAATTCCTATTCTCCAACCTTTGATAAAGACATGGAAAACATTTGCATGATATATATGATGGACATAAGGAAGAAAGGAACTTAATTCAATAAATCTCATATCCAGAACCTAAATTCTCACCGTCAAATTTGGAGCTCCAAGATCAAGCTCCTCCTCCTCTCAACATTTCAGCTGGAATTTCACTTGCTCATGTGAATTTCCTTCCAAGTTCAACAACTTACTTTACTCTTGTCAGCAAATCACTATGACCAAAACATGGCAAATTCACCTTGCCAGCAACACAATATGTGTCAAAAATCAGTTCTAAGTGGCTGTAATTGGATGAGACAGGTGGCTTGCAAATAATCATAACATGTGGCTTGCAACATGCAACCACCTCACCAACTAATTTTTTTTTTGGGCTCACATACACATCAATACGCGTACACATACGCCTGGAAATACATATAAGTTAACGTACATATTTGACTCGTACATATGGAGCGTTACATGTGGCACCATGGTGTCTCTCAGAGAGTGGTCCCTTAACTTCTGGGTGTGGTTTCATCTCAAGTGTTACCTAAGTAATCTCATTTCAAGTGTTACCAATCAGGTCAACATGGTGACAACCTCATTGCATGTCGAGCTCATCTCAAGACTCAAGTCTTACCTAGTTAGTCTCAGGTCAGCATGGTGCCAACCTCATTCTGTGCCAACCTTATCTTATTCGAGCGTAGCCGACCTCATCTCATCGAAGCTTAGCTCAATACATAGAGATTTCCTCATCACCATTACCTCACGTTGGCAAGTTGATGATCTCATCTCATACTGACATCAGGCCGACCTCATCTCATTCGAGCTTAGCTAGAATAGCTGACCTCATCTCATTTGAGCTTAGCTCAATACTCTGGAGTTTTCCTCATCACCATCACCTTAGGTCGATAAGATGATGATCTCATCTCAGATTGGTGTCAAGCTGATTATATTTTATTATGAAACTAAGTTACAATACTAATTTTAATTCAATAATACTTTGTAAATGCATGTATCCAACTTTCAGATTCACTTTATGTAAGATTTCTTAATTTTACCCTTGTAAACCTTTCCATTTTACTTCATTCTATCCACTCTTCTATTTATAACTAACATTAATTTTTTTATATAACAAATAATGTAATAATAGTTAGATCCATAAATTTAATTTTAATTTTTAATCAAAAATAAAACTTTAATTGATAAATTTTGAAATTGCATGCAACGTAATTTCATCCACACTGGTACATATTATATATAACTACTTATGGGTTCGTGCTTCGCACGAATTGAATGGGTAATATAGAATTTTAATAGTCCGTAATACAAATTGAACAATATATTAAAAATATAAAAATAAATTTTAAATGATAAAATGAATAAATTGATAGTGAATTTCATGTGTATAGGACTAAATATATCTTAAAAGCTACATTGTCATGTGATAATAATGCTTAATAATGGTAATGCAAAGTCTTTAAAATTACTCTACGTACAACTCATTATCTAACACAATTGTTGTAATCAGTAATTAATTCAGAAATAACTAATTAAAATGAAAAGAAAAAAGGCTTTTCTTAGAAATGATATACAATAATATTATTATTATCACAATTAGTAATTAAAAAGTACGGCATATAATATAATGATGCATGGTAAAATATTAAGAATATAGTTTTTGTAATGAATTGAAAAAACACAATGTTTGTAATATAAATTTTAACTATATATTAAAAGTAAAAATAAATTTTAAATGATAAGATGAATAAATTGATAGTTAATTTTATTTGTTCAATATAAATTATGAATTTATTACATAGGTGGTTTTCTATGATTATGTTAATTTCATAAGGTATTAATATGAACAAATAATTTCATGTGTAACGTTAAATATATGTTAAGAGCTACCATAGTCATGTGATACGATTGTGATTAATATTGGCAGTACCGAGTTTTCAAAATTATCTTATATACAACATGTTCATCTAACACAATTATTATAACCATTATTTGATTTAGAAATTATTAATTTAAATAAAAAATCATATAAGAATTCTCTTAGAAATGATATACAACAATATTGTTTTCATAGGTATGACATATATATCTACTAAAAAATGATATAACTATTCATACTTTTAAAACTTGTAATTACTGTCATCTTAGTTTTAATCAAAACTTAGTAGGAGGAAAATACAATAGCACACACGCATACCAAAAAAAAATACACACACACAAAAGAGCAAAGCATAAATTATAGGAACTCAAAGTTATTTTATAAATTACTTAATTGAAAAAGGTGGTTTTCACCTCTTTAAATCAAAAGCACTCAAATGTTTTAATCAATTTAAAACATGAAGTATAATATAACAAAATTAACAATAGAATTAACAAAGTATAATTTACTTGCCACTGTTGATGAATCTGGATGAGGTGAAAAATTTTGCATGGGGAGCTACTTGTCTGGCCCATATGTATTTTTAGTTGAGATGTGCTACGAGATATCACGTGCAACAGATTGCGGGTTACATGACATTACTAGAGGTATAACTATTTTAATAATTTTGGTTTAAGTAAATTAAACTTGACATAAATATGCTTGTGTTATAGTATTTGTTTTCCTTATGTTTGGTAGGCATGGATAAACGAGTACTTTCCTTTCGTTAGACTGCACGTAAATCGTGGATATAAGAACAACCTCCCGCGTACCATAAAGTGGAAACCTTGCAAAGAACAAGGACTAGCGAAAGATTACGTTGAAGTTCTACTTGAGGCAATTGACAATCTTCAGCCAAATCAAGTAAATGCTACAATTTTAAATTAGGTTTAATATATATAACACATCAACTTATATCTTAGGTCTTTATTATTTTGTTCAGGTTGCATGAGACCCTTACACAAACTGTGGGTTGAAAGCCCTTTACATGAATGGACATTTTATACCTCATGTGTAAATTTCTTTGATGTGGTCGAGCCCAACCATCCTGACCGAGTTCTGCGTCAATTTGGACATGTACAGAAGATCCCACGTCTTCCTATACGTCCTGTTCGAGTTGATAGGAGTGCTAAGGGACGTGATTACAATGTCTATCGCATGTTCATTGATCAGTATTGGGAGAGTTGAGACTACAATTTGTTATATCCAACCGCACGAGGGGAACATGTTTCTAATCCATGGGATGTTGTACCTGGATATCTTGAGTGGTTCGAACAGATTTCACATCTAAAGGTGCAAAACCCTGAATATCGACTATTCATTCAAGCGCCAACTTCAACGAAGTATGTAGAAATTTTGGTAATAAATCAAAATCTATAGAAATTATTAATGTATTTGATTTTATTATATTTGGTATTAATTAATCTTTTGATTTCAGAGGGAGTGCAACAATTGAGGTATGGCGATGCTGAGGTCCTTGAAAGCAACAAAAGAACTTGAGACATCTATTGATGCTGTGTTTTAGGGAGATTTATGACGTCATCAAAGTTTTAGCCGACACAAGCATCAGCGAAGAAGAGGCACTTGCCGAAGAAGAACGAGCCCAAACTCCAGTTTTTTTACTTCAAAGACTCGTCACACACTCTAATTTCACACTTTGAACGTGGTGAGAGCTCGTGCAGGGTTGAAGAAGATGCACCTGCCGAAGAGCTTATCATTCAAATACGGCTTCAAAGAAGACGAGAATAGACTTGGCCCCTTTTTTTTAATTTGTATATTTTTTGATCTTTTGTGTAATGAATTTTGAACTTCAACAAACAATTTCATTAATGTCAATGAACAAAAAATTACATGTATTACATTTGTTGTAAGTTCAAAAAAAAAAAAAAAACTTCAATCATTAATTGTTTCTATGGTTGCTACATTGTGAACAGTATCAGTAAAATGCAAAATCCTATCTAGATGTGGGGTGTGCCAACCCTTAGCGCACGATAGATGGAACTTCGCTCAATTTGCAACAATGGATGACATTGGACTTGTTGGGGCTAAAATAACCTGCCAATGAACAATTATCAATGTTAATCATCTAAACAAGGAAAATCATAGATTTGTTGACATTAACAAGTATAACAAAATACATAATATTTTTAAACCTGCACAAAGTGACATTCACTCACGAACCCCATAGCAAACAACCGTCTCTGTGATGCCGGAACAGGTTCACTCCTTAGTGGAAGAAATGTTAAATACTGTTGAGCTGAGATAAGTACAAATGACAGGTTGTACTTGCTTGCAGTCAAGTGACCCATCTTAGGCATTGTCATCCAAACATGTGATGGTGTTGGGGTCTCATCACAATCAAGTTCCTTCATGATTTCATCAACTCTGCCACTATATTGGAAAACAACCTCGTAGTGATCCTTGAAACTTATGAGTTTTTCTAAGAGCTTTTGCCTGACCCTTTTATATACCTTCCCCATAACCCAAAAAAAGGGCGTATGCTCGATAACCACAATGCCCATCGACCTCCACATCTGTCACCTGCTAGATATAGCTTTCAGAGCAACTGAAAACTGATTTATATACATGTGTGAGCCGAGGTTCCTTGTCTTGTGAACCTTAGGTGGTGGTGGTCGCTTACCCGTAGTCACCATGTTTTTAGGGGAGCAACTGTCTTGCTGGGATAAGACGTGCTCAAAGAACGATGAATCTCTCTTTGTTGACTTATCAACTTTCAAACTCGACCTTCCTCAAGTATTTCTTTTTATGGTGGGCTCAGATATCACTATAGATGATGGCTTGGATATCTCCCTCAACCTCTTAAGCATTCTTTTTCTCTTGGATGTGTCACATTGCTCGAACTTTTTTAAAAGGACATAGATCTCCTCGTGACATTGTAATTGTTTTTGGAACTCTTGAACAGGGAGAAGTATATCCAATTTCTTCCAATATGCATCCACCAAAGTAGTAGGGATGGACCGACTTTCTTTATGATATTTAAAGATCTCATGTAAACAAGGTAACCCATGACTTTTTCTCAACACTCATCGACAAGTAGAAGTTTCAAAAATGTCTCCTTGAAACGTTCACATTTTTTCTGAATCTTTTCGATAACATAAATCGAGACAACCCCTTGCAAGTGCCCATATATAGGACCTCTGTGGATGTGTTTTGGGGTGAATAAGCTCTTCTCAAAAGATGATGATATCTCACTATGTTGTAACGATAACAGAGAATGAATTGTGGTCCAACTACTCTCAAACGTTCCTTATGAAGAGCCAAAGTGTTTCTTTAACTTTGCATGTACACTTTTAGCTTGGTTAGTGGTGACATTACCGAAATGCATGACCTCATTTGTCCAAGCCGCCACAAATCTTTCCTTGTGGTTCAACAAGCACTCATTGGATAAATAAAGAAGGAGTGTAGGGTATGCTTCATAAGACTTGGAAAACACTTTCTAATGCTCTTCATGCTGCTCCTTCGTCTCTGAATCCACCAAACGATGCCACATGCCCATAAAATTTCATATGGTCACTGCTATCCTTGAACAACGGTTTCGATTTCGTCAGTACATTCTTGTTAATGTGCCAACTGCACAACAAATTTTTAACATTTGAAAAAATAGTTTTCACTGCATTCATCAGGGCCAATTCTCTATCAGTAACAATAACCTTTGATTGTGACCACCCTTCTATTAGATCCTTCAACTTCTCAAGTGCCCATGTGTAGCTTTCCTGTTGCTCGTTTTTCATGAATACATGTGCCACCGAAAATGTGAGATGAGTTGATGTAACACCAACTATCTCAAGTAATGGATATTGATAGATATTCGTCTTATACGTGCAATTCATTATCAAAACTTTAAAAAAATAACATAACAATAACTTCAGTTGATAATGTGACTATATAAATTATGTCTAATTTATTTAAATCTGTAATAATTAATTAATTAAAAAAATGAAGATGGGAAACCATAAATTGATCACCTTGGTATATTTTGTAATATGATGTCGTGACTGAAGGCGAAGTATTGGGAGAGATCAAATTGGAAACAATATTTTACCCATTTTTGACTTTTTCCCTCTTAGCATTGGCATATATTTTTATGCTTTAATTCCTTCCCGTTATTTAATTTAACAAAAATGTAAAAAAAAAAAGTTTGATCGGTGAGTGACAAAATATGCCTGCACCATATATATATATATACTAATTGTACGTATATGTATTGTTAACAAATTAATTAATTAGCTTCCTAGCTATTCTCTAAAGTAACTAACTTAAGAAAGTTCCAAAGAGGAACTAATCTCTTTTCTAATCTTATTTCTCTTTTGTTGTTGATCTCTTTTCTTTGCTTTAGATTTCATAGACTTTGCTTTTCTTTTTGGAACATATTTTCTCACTTCACAGGCCAAGTCTTCAATATATATTTTTCTTCAACTTCTTCGTGGATCTGTTTTAGATTCAAAAGATATATACATATATATATATATATATGAGAATTGGTAGGGAACTTACCACGTTAACGATTTTGGGTAGTTATCACGTTTTAAATTGGTAAACGTGAGATCCATTGAGGTGGTTATAAAAACTTAAACATGTCTAGAATCGTATGTCAAAAGACAAGGGCGGTTTCAAAAACTGAAAAACTGAAATGAAAAGATAAAAATAAATTATTTTGAGATCTTAATATAGTGAACAATTCCTAAATTACCCGTCTTGTTTATGGATAATTGTAGGAAAAAAAAATTATTCAATATGTTAAAAAGGATAGTTTTGAAAACGCCATTAAAAAAGATTTATTATAATAATATAGATAGATTACTTTGAAGCATTAATCTTCAAAAAAATAGAAAGAAAGAGAGAATATTGTTTATGGAAAATGTCAAAAATTTAGTGACACGTTTAAGATATATTGTTTATCTCAGGCAATGCTTAATTGAGGCTAGTTAAGCTAGCTAGCTAATTAGACCTCCACTAGCTAATTGATTAATTAACAATAGTACTAGCTAGCTAAGAAAGAAAAATGTTGTGTAAGTTAAGTGCCAATATCATTTTTCGACGCTATCATCTAACTTTTTTGAATATTTTAGGAATAAGCGTGAATTGTGCATATCTTTAAAGACACGCACATTCTCTAAACATTTAAGAGAAGCTGGGTGCCAGCATAAAAAGATGACATTGACATCTAACCTATTTATAACATTACTCAATCACATGTATAAAAGTACAACACCTTACGTGAGAAGAACAGAACAACTACGCATGCATCTTCTCGATGCTCATGCAATATATATTAATTATTCATCACTAGTCCCAGTAAAACAAAATTAACTAACCAGCTGCAGTCCACTCAAAATTATTAACTTGGAATTAGTAATTAGTGATCATCTTAATTAGTTGATTAATATTTGATTTAAAACAACTTGCGGGGACAACGAAGCCATAAACAGTACCACCTGCATGGGCACAGGAGGAATGTGCAGGTCGATGATTTCCATATGTAAGCTTGACGTCCTCCAATCTAATCCCTCTGCAGGGATTCCTGGGACTGCAATCGAATTTAACAGCCATTGGGGTTGCTGATGTTCCACGAATGTCCTTGTATGTCACTTGGCTGATTGCAACACCTGATCCCTCGTTGGGGCAATTTCAATGAGGACAGTAGTTTTGATCTATCACTATTGGGTTTTCCACGTTGTTCATGTAAGCGTGTTGGAGCACCACACCTCTCACGAACCCCTTGCTCGGCCTTTATCCTCAGCCCATTCTGTGTTCCCCTGAACGCTACCCGTCTCACCATCACGTTTTGCACCCCCGCTTCGTCGTATGACTTCGCAAGACTCCCAATGCTGCTCGTACATGATCCATCCATATCGTCATCACCAACAATTAAACATGATCAGTTTGTTAATAAGTTAATAATGATCCAAACATGCAACTTCTTTTAAAACTTATACCAAACAGGGCCAATGTCTCTATAACTAGCTAGCCTTAATTAATTTACCTGATGCCGTGGCCTGGGCCGCAATCAATTTGCTCAATCCACAAGTTGGTGGTGCCAGGGCCGACGGAGATGCAATCGTCTCCGGTATGAATGCCGCTCCTCATGATGGTGACACCTGACGACATTTGCACGTGTATGCCATCCGTGTTTGGGCTGTTTCCGGGGGCTTGGACCACCACCCCTCTCACGTTCACGTTGTTGCAACCGTCTATCACGATGTGGAACATTTGACTGTTTACTGATCGACTCTAATCCATTGATCACTATGTCTTGGGAATTAATAAAACAAAGTGATTGCACTCACCACCAAATCATTGAAACATTTTTAATATATATATATGTTAAATAACACACCTGTATATATATAAATTGAGATAATTCAATAATGTATACTAATACAATATATACCTAATTAGCTAGCTAGAAATTGATGTCCATGTAGTACTATTCGTTTGGAAAAAAATATGACTTACTGTTGTCCCTTTGGGGCAATTGTGGCCTGAAGCTTTGCAGGACCACAAAGCGGTCCCTTGTCCATCGAACGTTCCACCGTAAATAGAAACACCTTTCACCCACTCGAAGGAGATCCAACGGTCGGAGTTGGCGAGCGCATAGTAATTGGAGGGAGAGCAACGAGAATGCCATCGATGTGAAATGTTATATCGGCGTTCCTACATTGGCCTCGAAAGGCAGCGCGTTTGATCAAATACCTTCCTCTAGGAACGAATATGACGGCCGATCTAGCAGACCTACAAGCTGCGGCCCATGCGTTCTGCAAGGCCTTGGTAGAGTCAGTTCTTCCATCTGGGCTCCCATTTGCAAAACGTTGTACACAACACTTGCTGATGATGTTTTCATGATCATACTAATTGTGACCATGAAGGTGATAAAGATGATGGGCATGGGCTTCCTCATTTTCTTTCAAATTAATTAGCTTATCCAAGATAAGATTGAGGTAAGACTAGTAGCTATAGAAATATGGGCGTGGCCAAGAATTTTATTTAGAGTGGGCTAAAAATTATTTTTAGACAACCTCAATCAATAGTGTAAGAAAAATTTATTGATTGAGATATGTAAATCACTAACATCCAAAGGTTAAGCATGTGTAATTCACACATGTAGTTGCAACTCTTACAATTAGATTATCATTTCTTTTTCAGGAAATACTAATCTAACTACAAAAATTTGTAACTACATGTGCACCTACACATGTGTATATATTGAATTATTTATTGCATACTTTAAGATATGTAAATCGTTAATATCCAAATGATAGACATGTGTAGTTATTTTGAATCTAACTAAATATTATCACAAAAAAGTTTTAACGCTAAAAATCGATATTTGAGTGACAAATTTAAAAGAGTGGGTTTTCGAGTGTTTAGATGTAAATTTTTTAATTAATTGTGATTATAATTTGTTAGATATTATTATTTGATAAATTTATATTTAATATATTTTATATTAAAAAAATATAATATATATTATCTTGATAGCCCAGGTAACCCCCAAGGTGGCTCTGCCCCTGATGTCAATAATGTATGTTTTTTAAGTATTCTTTTTTTTTTTTTTTGAGCTTGCATTATCCATTAATTTTAAAACAACAATCCAATTGACACCAACAACTAACCTTTATTTTTTTTAATGACACGTGGTTGGACAATGCTTAGATTCCAATAAGACACTTGAGCGCCGCGACGCTACTCTAGTGGTTTGTACGATTGGTCTGCGATTTTACATTTTAAAAATTTGGGGGTTACGGGTTTGCTATTTGAAAATTTGGCATTTGGGTACGAAGAGATTACATGAGTTTTTTTTTTAAATTATTTACTGAGCTAAGTGTCTTATGAACGTTTTAAAAAAAAAGTTATCAGGACTATAGCCCAGGATAACCCCCCAAATGGCTCGCTCATGTATAGAAACAAAAGGCTAGGATTAATTAAGAAAGCAGGGATGGAAGAAAGAAATTGAGATAAGTGCTTGACATGGAGGACATGAGGGTAGTATTTATGGAAGAAATTTGATGCGCTAAATGGCGCCTGAAATTAGTTGATAATTGCGGTTGCTTTTTAAAGTTGAGATAGCTCGTCCAACAGGCGCAAGACCACTTTGACAAACAGTTGTATGTTGTAGGGGGAGTTTTGAACACGGATCAATATTATTGCAGTTGTTTAAATTAATTAATTCATACTTCTTACTAGCTAATTGTTATAAATACCTGGACAAGTGTTTCACGGTGAAACCTATTTTGGCTTAATCCCAACAATGCCCTTCGATTCTTCTTTTAAAATTTTGTCTTCCAAAAACATCCTAGTAGTTGTTAAGGGTATTTAAGAACTTTAAATATTATTTTTGTTTTTTTGGGATCTTATCAATTTCTTTTTTTTATTCCGACTGGACACATCTATCAGTTTCTTCAACCGGCAAGATTTGAAAAACCAGAAACAGTTACCTCTATCATGGCAACGGTTATTCATGTCTTATCCATCCCACCAACTCACGTGTTTTCAGTTTTATTCTCTAAATCCATTGGCCATTTTCATCCACGGTATTACCCAACCATTCACACATCTTTTCTTATTGGTTAATATGGATGACTGATATCCACCGTACCACTTCCTCAGATACTTTTCCGACACTCTTCTCTTCTCTGTATTTATTTATTTATTTATTTTTTTATGTGATTTCGATTCTCAAATTTCTCATGTGTTTTATATTGGTTTTAGTATAAGATAGCTACAAATGGAAATACCAAGGAGTTCACCAATGTCTATGACTATGTAAAGGTTTTTGTGCTTAATTACAAAGAAATAGAGAAAATTTCATATATCTTAAATTTAAATCTGAATGCATTCTTCCGTTGCCAAATAATTCTAAGGTTTTAGGCTTAATTAATTTTTAGGCTTCAGTTTTTAGTGTGGAATATTTTTTCTATTTTCATAGACAATTTTTTAATTTACTATTTTCTTTTTAAGTTAAATTCATATATTCTATTGCTTTTTCAATTTTCGTTTTTCAGATTACTCACTATTTTATATTGATTATGGTGTAGGTTAATGGTCCTGAATGGAGATTCTGAGAAGTTCACCAATGTTTATTGTTAAATTCTTTCTCAATCTTGTTCTATTTCCATTCACAACCATCAAATATATATATCTATTACAAAATACAAAGCCTTAAAAACAGGGAACATGTTATCAGGAATGTTATCAGGAAACATGTTCTGTAATATCGTAATACCCTCCCTCAAGTTGGAGCGTGAAGATTCTGAACGCCCAACTTGCAGAGAAGAAACTCAAAGTTCGCTTTTCCCGATTTTTTTTTTTTTTTTTTTTTCATGGAGAAAAAAAACGGATTTTTTAGGAATGCACAACGCCGACTGACGAGTGCTTCACCACGCGCGCTTCACCATTCGCACGCTTCACTAATCACACGCTTCATCGCGCGCACGCATCACCGCGAGCACGCTTCACTAATCACGTACGCTTTACTAAGCGCACGCTTCACAACGCGCACGCATCACCGCGAGCACGCTTCACAACGCGAGCACTGTTCACCAAGCTCACGCTTCACTAGTGCGGACGCTTCATCGCGAGCACACTTCACAACGCGCACGCATCACTGCGAGTACGCTTCACCACGTGCACTGTTTACCAAGTGTACGCTTCACCACGTGCGTTGTTCTCCAACCGCACGCCTCATCAGTGCGCACGCTTTACCGCGAGCACACTTCACAACGCGCACGCATCACTGCGAGCACGCTTCACCACGTGCATTGTTCTCCAACCGCACGCCGCATCAGTGCGCACGCTTCACCGCGAGCACACTTCACAATGCGCACGCATCACTGCGAGCACGCTTCACTAATCAGGTACGCTTCTCCAAGCGTACGCTTCACCACGCGCCCGCATCACCGCGAGCACGCTTCACCAATCACGTACGCTTAACAAGCGCACGCTTCACCGCGCGCACGCTTCACCGCGCGCACGCTTCACCGCGAGCACGCTTCACCAATCACGTACACAAAAACACTATGCATAGATCACTGTTCATAAATCTCTGTTCATGCACGCTGCCCAACGTGGTAGCGCTGTTCACGGCAGCCACCTTTCACGGCCCCTGTTCACGGCCGCTCTGTTCACAACCGTCGCTGTTGACGACCGCGCAGTTCACCTCCTCCATTGTTCACGGTCACGGCAGCCACTGCCCAATGCACGCTTCCCAACGCTTGCATGCTTCCCAACATTCCACGCTTCCCCAACATTCCACGCTTCCCAGCGCTGCACGGAAGCTCTGAAATGGGCTGCTTTATTAAAGCTACCCACTTATAATCTTGTAAGAGGGCCATATTAAAAAAAAATGGAGCGCTAGGGAATCTTGGGCAGTGGATATATATAAAAAAAAAGAAAGTGGATATATAAAAAAAGATAGTGGGGTTAGTAAGGAAATTTGATGTTCAGAATTTGGGCTTAAAAGAGAAGGGAGTTTTTTTTTTTTTTTTTTTTTTTTTTAGAGAGGAACTTAAGATTATTCACCGGTTGGTTCAAGCACTAAAGCTTTTCATCTTCTGATCCATTTTCTTTTCATCTTCTGATCCATGTTCACGGCAGCACGGATATCACAACGGAGAAATTACTGTTCACGCCGGGCAACTGTTCACGCCGGCCCGCTGGTCACGCCGGCCGCTGTTCACTCTGCTGCACGGCGGTCATCGGTTGCCGGTTGGCGGTCGCTGGTCACTGTTCCTTCTTCAGAATCGCAGTATCGGAGCTGGGGTTTGAGAGATCGGAGTTGTGGCGGATGGCTTCACACACACATCTCGTTCTCAAACCCCAGCTCGGATCTTGAAGATTTACGTTCTTCAACAGATTCAAGATCTGGAAATTGCTTGCTCTCTTGTCTCTGATACCATGTTAAATTCTTTCTCAATCTTGTTCTATTTCCATTCACAACCATCAAATATATATATCTATTACAAAATACAAAGCCTTAAAAACAGGGAACATGTTATCAGGAATGTTATCAGGAAACATATTCTGTAATATCGTAATATTTATGAATATGATTTTTATGTTTGATTACAAGAAAATAGAGAAGAATTTCAAATATATATATATTTACGAGGAAAAGAATTTTAAATATCACATACATATTTACTTCTCTCCATTATTTCTATTATTTCTATTTCATTTTATTTATTTTTGTCTTTGTTTTCTTTCAGACTCTATATATTCTTTTCGGCATTGTTGTCCACGTATGTGCCGTACACTAATATATATATTATAAAAGTGACAGTTTGCTATACCGTAGCTTTTTTTCAATGTTCTAATTTTTATGACTATTTTACCCTCCCTACTTGCTGGCTATGACAAACAATGACAAGAATCTTCTCTCCATCTTCCTCCTCCCCAACTTTGTTCTAATATAATAACTTTAAATTATTATATTATCCCTTTTTAAAATATATGACAACTAGTGGTTTAAAGAGTTAATTTTGAAGCTTTAGCAAAAATGGTCTTATGTAAAGTGTCCCCTTCTAGTATATATATATATATATATATATATATATGTGTGTGTACTATTACTATTATAATAGATCTGTTTTTTAGGTTTACAGTGTGACCATTTTTTACCTTTTTTTTTTTTAATTTACCCTCTTTATTGTTCTTTTTAAGTAAAAAAATAATTAATTAACGAGGGTATTTTAGACATTTTATTCAATTAACTCTACATTCTGAAAAAAGAAACCGTATCAACCCATTACCCACCTTCTCATGCGCATAGGCATTATTTCAGTTTTTAAACGGTATGCCCCCATCGACTTTCAGTTTTGTGGTTCCCAAGATCTCAGTTTTTGGAACGTGCAACGTCCCACTTCTGTTAGTTCCTTTAACCGTGCCATGATGAGAAATCCAATTGCTTTCCATTTCTTTAACAGGAGCGTATGAGTATCACTTTTGCTAATGGAAATCAAATTCTTCAAAACTATTTACTCATAGGTAAGTATATATATCTACAACGCTTTATTTGTCTTCATTATTTTGCAGAAAGCATATCTGTATAATTCAATTTCTTTTTTATTTTGGTTAGTCAATTGATTATGTGGGTTAGTTTAACTCTTTTATTTGTTTCAATATATATATATATATATATATATATATATATATATGAATTTTTTTCTTCTTCAATTTATGAGTTCATTTTGTAAACATTTTATTTTATTTTTGTGAAATTTAAATTTTAAAGTTTTTGAATTTTTAATTAAAATATAATTTTATTGAAAATAAAAAATAATAAAATTTTAAATTAAAAAGGGTAAATTTGTGAAATCATGTGTAAGCACAAAAAATAGGAGATATGAAAGGAGTGAAGTAGAAGTTATTTAACATCATAAATTACAAATTTGACCCCATTAAATTTAAAGGAGTAGTTTTCAAAACTTTGGCAAAAATAATCACACGGGCAACGCATGTGCCTGCACATTAGTATATATATATATATATTATTTATAAAGCTAAAACTTCTTAACGAAGGTGTGCCACTTTTTCTAAACGTACAAAAACTATCCAATTTTTTTGTAAAATGACACAACTTTCTAAAAGATTACAACGTTGTCCAACCCACTTTTTTAGAGAATTGTCTTGAACCGATCCCATGCTCCTGTCTCTCTTTAACTTCTTAGTTACATTCACACTGAAAAGAGTTGATGATTCTTTTCCTTTTTTGTGTACTTTTTAGAATGTTATTTAAATATAAGACAACTTCCTTTTTTTTAGGAATTATTAACCCTTTTAACTTTTTTGATAACTTTCAACCCTTTTTATTCACGTGAAATGCATGTGCCATGGACTAGTATATATATACATATATATTACTAGTTAATTGTTACTTCATAGATTTTCTTAATCTCTCTCTCTCTATATATATATATAGGCTTAAATTGAATCATCTCCAAAGTCGGGACATTAACACAAAGATATAGAAATTAATCATATGCATGATGTCACTTATTGATCATGAGTTGATGGATCATCTACCCCGACAAACACACTCAAAAAATGCTTTATATATGTTGAGATGCTACGTAATACACGCGTAACCTTAAAATATTTAAAAGAGATTGGGTATCAGCGTCAGAAAATAAAATTGACACCCAACATAGATATAACATTACTACGCTCTCTCTCTCTATATTTGTCCATAAGCTTTGTGAGTTTTCTGCTTTTTTTATCCTTCATGTTATCTTTTGTTTCTTGTTGATGAAGTACGGAGGTGGAATAGTAATAAATTCAGCAACTTTATCTCCTTTTTTCATAACTTTATCTCCTTTTTCACATTTAATGCAGGTACTTCATTTTTTCATATTTAATGAAGTAAGAACGTAGAATTTCATTTTTATTTTACTTTTTTTTTCTCAAATTTCAAGAAACATATATTATAAGTTTCTATTATAGTACCAAATAAATAGAATTAACAAGAATTATTATTTTTTTATTATAAAAATATATAAGAATAAGATTATGTGTTTACTATAGTTAACTAACTTAACTTTTAGCTACTTATCTATATGTACATTACTTATCTTCAAGTTCTAGTTAATGTCTTAATCACTTTCTATTTATTCTTTTACTAACTTATGTTATATAACCATATTTAATCACTTTTATCATGGTGAAATTACAACACTTCTATTTATACATCTCTATATGTTTTTGTTCTTATTCATCATTATTCACATATCAACTTTAGCTAGTATAGTTGACTAATTAAACTTTTAGTTATATATCTTCATGTACTTTGTTTATCTTAAGGTTCTTATTAATTTATATAATCTTTACAGAATATAAACACAATAATACACTAATTTTGTCCAAAGTGTGGATCCAAATCATTTATAATATTTTAGTTAATTTATAATATTTTATTATCAATATTGCATAAAATAACTTTAAAAAAAATCATATTTATTTATTTTAGTAAACATTAAGCTAATTGTTGAATTGCGTCATTTTGAGAGAATTCACTTGTCTCATAACTTCTATTTTATTTAGAAGTTGATTGTTAAATATTTTTTGTAAGTAGAATTTTCTTATTTTGTCTATTAATCAATATTAATTACAAGGACGATCGTCATTATTATAAGTGCAACTATTAAATTGTTAGATACATGATTTAGATTTAGACACCTAATAATTAAATGGAAGATTTAAAAACTAGGACATAGAGATTAGTACATGTGTCAATACTTGGTTAGAACTTAGAAGAGTTCCATTATTATTTATTTTTACAATATGTGGAACATGCTCAAATTTCTAAAATATGGTAGTTTATGTTTTCTGCATCTTGATTAAATTAGTTTAAGAATATAATCTAGTCTTCATGAAGGATAAATTGAGCTTATTGGGTAAAGAAGTAAAAAAAAAGTATTTAACTAAAAGTGAGACATGAAAAAATATATACAATCTTTTTGAGTATTGAAAAAAATATGTAAATATGACTTTACCACTAAGTTTTAGGAATATCTTTTGTTATATTTATTTCTACGTCACTATAATTTAAGTTGTATTAAGATCAGTACATCTTAAACCAATGTTCAATATAGACTGTATATGTTCAATCATAGTACTTCTCTTCTTCTGTCTATATATATACACACTCAATTAAATTTATACATCTACTATTTTTTTTTACTTCTTTATCCAATAAGCTTTTTAACAAAGAACACTATGAATGAACACTATCAATGAACTTTAAATAAAATCCAATTTACATAATTATTACGTGCAAAGGTAAACTTGTTTTTTAAGGATATTTGAATCCACATAACCGGGTGGAGAAGCGATGAGCTTGGAGACAGTATGCCTCTCCATGAACTTACTCATGTCAAGTCGGATCATGGCTTCCTCAAAGCCAAAGTAGTATGCAACCATAACCTTTGCTGGGTGTTAGACTCAGGCTACACTTACCACATGTGTCCAAGAAGAGATTGGTTTGGATCATATCAGGTTGTAAATGGTGGCAAGGTACTGATGGGAAACAACATGGCTTCTAAGGTTGTTGGAATTGGTACAGTTTCTATCAAAATGTTTGATGGATTAGTAACGATTCTAAAGGAGGTTAGACATGTAACTGAATTAAAAAGGAACTTAATCTCACTCGGGACACTTGATGATGAAGGATATTCTTTCAAGTCTCAAGATGGACTGTTAAGAATTGCCAAAGGGGCTTTGGTGGTGATGAAAGGAGAAAAGAGGAATGGCCTCTATATTCTCCTTGGCAACACAAAAATTGGATACTCAAATGTTGTGACAAGATCAGATTCTGATAAAACAAAGCTTTGGCACCAAATGTTAGGATACTTGAGTGATAAGGGCCTACAAGAATTGCACAAACAAGGGCTGTTAGGTGGAGACAGTGTAAGCAAGCTTGAGTTTTGTGAATCTTGCATTCTAGGAAAGCAACATAGGCTAGCATTCAAAGCTGCAGTGCATAGGACAAAAGGCATCCTTGATTATGTCCATTCAGACCTTTGGGAACTAGTTAAGGTGCCATCACATGGAAGCAACATGTACTTATCTCTTATAGATGATTATTCTAGAAAAGTTTGGGTGTATTTGATGAAAACTAAAGATGAAACCATTGAGAGATTCAAGGAATAAAAAGCTTTAGTTGAAAACCAAACAAATAAGAAGTTGAAGGCCTTTAGAACTGATAATGGCCTAGAGTTCATTAATGAAGAATTTGACTCATTTTGTAAGACTAATGGCATCCTTAGACATATGACACTTAGGAAAACTCCCCAACAGAACGACCTAGCTAAAAGAATGAATAGAACACTTCTTGATAGAGTTAGGTACATGTTATATGGATCAGGTTTGTCCAAATATTTTTGGGGTGAAGCTGTCAAGACAACTTGTTACTTTATTAATAGGATCCCTTCTAGTGCAATAGGTTTTAAAACACCTGAAGAATTGTGGAGTGGAAGACCACCCAGTTATAAAGAGTTTTTGGATGTACAACTTTTGCTCATCAAAAAGAGGGAAAATTGGAACCTAAAGGGGTATTTTTTGGTTATCCAGATGGTGTTAAAGGGTACAAACTGTGGATCATTGGTTTTCCAGGTGTTAAGATGATCATAAGCCGTGATGTTACTTTTAATGAACATGAACTGTTTTATTCAAAAGCTAACAAGGACATGCTAATGAAGCTAATAAAACTGAAGAAGGAAAACTTGTAAAAGATCAAGGGTATTTTGAGTTTGAGGTGGAGCCTCAAATTGGAAGAACTCATGATCATCAACCTAATGAAATTGTACCACAAGAAACACCAGAAAATGAGCAAAACTAGCAAGAACAAATTCACCCTCGTGGAAATGAAAAAGCTGGAAATCAATATCAGTTGACAAGAGATAGAGTAAGGAGAACTATTAGACCACCTGATAGATTTGGCTTTGCAAATTTAATTGCTTATGCTTTAGTGACAGCTCTAGACTATGAAGAGAGCGAGCCAATGACATATACATAGCAAAGATTATGAAAAATGGCTTGTTGCCATGACAGAGGAGTTTGAGTCACTTCAAAGAAACCAAACTTGAGAGTTGGTTAAGAGGAAGGGAAACCAGAAACTTGTTACTTGCAAATGGATCTTCAAGAGAAAGGAAGGTATCTCCAAGGAAGAACCAGTTAGATACAAGGCTGGTAGCTAAAGGATATACTCAAAGGGAAGGCATAAACTATAATGAAGTCTTTTTACTTGTAGTCAAACACACCTCCATAAGAATCCTAATGGCCTTAGTGTCCAAGCTTGATTGGGAATTGGAGTAGAAAAAAATACTCATGGTGCAACTAGAAGGGTTCAAAGTTCTTGGAAAAGAACATATGGTTTGTCTCTTGAAAAAATATTTGTATGGACTCAAACAGTCCACAAGACAGTGGTATAAAATATTTGTTACATTTATACTTAAACTTGGTTTTAAGAGGAGCAACTATGATGGTTGTTTCCACTTTAAGGATTTGGGGACAAATCTGAAAATGTTCTTACTAATCTATGTGGATGATATGTTATTGGCATGTAGAGATTTGAAGGAAATTCAGAAGATGAAAGACTTCCCAAAATCTGAATTTGATATGAAAGATCTTGGCTCAGCTAGGAAGATCCTTGGGATGGAAATATTAAAGAACAGGAAGAAGGGTTCTTTATTTCTGTCACAAAAGAGTTAACTAGAAAAGGTAATACAAAAGTTCTCCATGAAAGATGCAAAATCAGTAAGTGTTCCTTTGGCTATCCACTTCAGATTGTCAGCAACACAATGCCCAAGCAACAATGAGTAGAAGAAAGATATGGAATGGTTCCATATGCAATTGCCATGATCACTCATGTATGCCATGGTGTGTACAAGACTAGACCAGACTTAGCTCAAGCTGTGAGTGTTCTTAGTAGGTTTATGGCAAACCCAGGAAGAGAACACTAGAATGGAGTTAAGTGGCTTCTTAGATATGTTAAAGGATCACTTGAAATGGGACCGAATTTTGGTTTAAATGTTGGTAATGTTGAATTAACAGGTTTTGTTGATTCAGATTTTGCAGGAGATTTAGACAAGAGAAGATCAACCACAGGTTATGTCTTTACATTGTGTGGAGGTTCTATCAACTGGAAATCACGCCATTGTAGCCTTGTCAACCACTAAGGTAGAGTGTATTGCTGCTACAGAAGCTATAAAGGAAGCTTTATGGTTTAAGGGTTTACTCAAGGAGTTGGAGATGTTGCAAGAAGATGCTGTACTATTTTGTGATAACCAAGGAGCAATCTAATTATGCAAGAATCATTATTCCATGAAATGACCAAGCATGTTGATGTGAGATTTCACTTCATTAGAGAAGTGGTAAATTTTGGGTTGGTGAAGCTTGAGAAGGTACATACAGATGACAATCCTTTGGACATGGGAACTAAAGTGTTATCATTGAGCAAGTTCAGACATTGTCTGAGCTTGTTACAAATGATACAATGATGACGATGAACTATGGCAGTAATCACTTGTGTAACAATCCTCTATTGAGTTTAGAACCAAGGTGGACATTTGTGAAGAAGTGTGGTCCGAAACTCAGGAAAGAGAACATGTTAAGAGTTAGTTACTTCTGTTAGAATGTAACAACTAAAACAACAGAATGTAACAGGTTGTTATTTGTGTATGTTAGAAAGTTATAACAGATTGGAGTTGACTTGGAGAAACAGGGAACATAAGTTGTATAAATAGGAGAGTCCTGTAATAGGTTGAGAACTAAGTTGTAATCACAAGTTAGCTAGTTCTTAGCAGTGTATAAATTCTCCAAGAATTGCTCTCTTGTAACTCTGTACTTTCATAGTGGATTGACAACAAGTGCTCCCCAAGGATGTTGGTTTCACAAATTGTGAAACTGAACCTTGTAAACCTGTGTGTGTTTGATTACTTTGTTGTTGTCGTTTCATTGGCTTGTGCATTTCGATTTCAATAGATATCATTGGAAGTTTAAAGATTGTTTGCTTGTTGGAGGCTAGCAATGTTGATGATAAGAAATATGTTAAGACGCATGATGTGATTCGAGACTTAGCAATATGGATCAGTTGTGATACTGGGAGGAAGAAAAACAAGTTCTTGGTATGAACAAGGGCTAATTTGTCTAAAACACCTCCATTTGATCAATGGAAGGAAGCATAAAGGGTCTCACTGATGAATTATCAAATAAAATCTCTGAAGATGCACCAATATTATTATTATTTAATAACCTGTTGACCCTCAATTTTTGGAGTAATTCATATTTCAGCAATATTAGTGACGACTTCTTTCGGTCTATGCCTACACTGAAGGTTCTAAATTTGAATGGAATCCAAATTGCACATTTGCCCAGAAGCATCATGTAATACCCCTAAATTTCAAGGGTATTTACGTAATTTCAAAAATTTTAGACGTTAAACGAAAACTTCAAAATACGCACGTGAGTGAATGCATGTAATGGGAGAGCTGGTAATTTTTCCTTTACAAATTTGATTTTCTCTCAAAGTTGCCTATCGTGAATCAGTCCGAGCTTTCCAAATTTGCTAGGATAATTCTCAAATTATCTTTCCACAATTATGCAAATCTTGCAAGCACAACAGTTATGAAAAATATGCGCACCACCAATGTAACCCGAACCCTATCGTATATACATATATGAAAATCACTCTCAGCCGCCATCTCACCTATTTACTTTCTGACCTTCATTCTCCCCTCACGAGCTAGCAACGAAAACACGAACGAAGGTAGTCGGAGAATCCATACCAGTACCCACGGTAAGCAACCTCTCCACTCCTTTCTTTTTCTTCTTTCTCTTCTCTTTCTCCCCCACCATAACCATCCCCTGTTTTGGGATCAAAGGACAGTGGAGGCATTGGATGCCACCACCATGTTTTCTTAGTAGTTTTGCTATTATTCTCATGCCAATACACCCATCTCTCCCTTTATTGACAATCCCCTATGATGACTAGACGAGTTTTCGCCGGAGACAACGAAGAAGTTGCCGGAAGACATGCTCTGTTTTGACCAGTTTGCTGCGTACAGAAAAGCAGCAATAATAGGAACGTTCTTACTACTGTTGCTGCTCATGAGGGAACCTTGCCCTCCCTCTCTTCTTCCCTCTCTTTGCACTCTCTTCTTCTTCTTCTCCTTCCCCTATTTTATCTCTTGCGCCCTCTTCCTCTGCTTATCTGTTTTACCGCACCAGGCGCTGCAAATTTGAAACAGTGAACTTGTTGCACACACCAATACCAACTTCACTTAAGTGCCACCTCACCGCCCCCATCCAATATCATATTATATTACATGATCTAAACATGCACACCATCACCTATCTAAGCAACTACATCATACATATATATTATGCATTCTATATAATGGACACACCTCATCTCATATTTAACATTAGATGAGATTTATTATAATATATCATATATATATATATATATATATATATATATTGTTATGTCTATTATTCTTTATATCATCTGATATATAGTATACTTAATTAAGATACTACAGTGTCGGCATACCTATAATGGTATGTATACAAGTAATCAAGTGCACACCTCAAGTCACTACTTACATTTAATTAGATATACATACAATAATTTCAAAATTTGGAAGAGTAGTACAAATTACTAATTTATGTACAATCTTTACATGTATAGGTTGATATTGTCGAGTGTCGAGGAATCCAGACTTTTTGGGATTTAGCGATTCAGGTGGGAATGAATTCATACTTTTCACTTTATTTTTCTTGGATATGTGCATAGGAACATAGTTAATTATATGTGTGTTTAGTTAGTAATTATTGATGATTGTATCGTATGATGTGTATGATGATATGAGCATGACGTGATGCCATGCCTTATGAGAATGTTAGGATTATATTATGATGACTTGAATGTTAAATTTACATGTTGCGATAATATGCATGTCAATTATAATGTGTAAGTGTGACCAAATACCATGTGGAGCATGCTGTGATTGTCAATTCTGATGAAAACCTGATTATGTGCTTGATGTCAATTTTATATATATCGCATGTTTTTACTAAAGAACATTATTAAGAATAATAATACACATTTAAGGACGATTATTCAGATGAATATTGTCAAATGTTATTAAGATGGGGCAAATCCCCTAAGATATTTGAGCCAATACCACCATGGGGCGTATCCCCTAAGATGGGGTACTTAGATTTAAGATGGGGCGGATCCCCTGAGATATTTGGGTAAGTATCACCCTGGGGCGGATCCCCTAAAGGTACACACTGAATCTCGACTATCAAACAAATTGATGTGTGCAATGTTAATGATTGAAACTTGTGTGTATGTTCTCATGTATACATCGGAGTAAAATACTGTGAATGTTTATGGAGGACTCACTGAGCTTTCAAGCTCACCCCTATTTTTCACATGCAGGTACATAAAAGAATAAAGTCGCAAGTTCGTGATGTGTCTCACAGTAGTAGGGGTGAGTTACTGGCTTAAGTAGCGTTATGAGGTCAGGACCGAGTAGTTATTTAATTATTAATTATATCAATTAAACGGGTTGTATTAGAAATCAATGTTTTTGGGAACATTATAATGGTCGTTGAAGATTTCATGGGTTATTTTATATGTTTATGCCTCGGACTTGAACTTGTTAATTCTACTTGATGAATACATTTAAAATGTTGTGTCCATAATGGATGGACAAGGACAAGTACCCTCATGACTCAATATTCAATTTGTGTAATGGGAATATATAGTCCGTTGCATAGAAATTGAAAGAGTATTCATCTATCTTAACTTGTGACATTATTTTGAATATAAATGGTATTATTAAATTTTTCTACCTGTGTAAAGATTTTGGGGTTAAGGTAGATGAATATAATTCACGCCTCGATTTTTTTTTTTTTGTGATTTTTTTCGATAAAATCAAAATATTTATCATTTTTACTGGAAAGTTTAGTGTTGAAAATTGGGGTGTGACACATCACTTACTTGTTTGAATTACAATATCTTGATCTTGCACACACCAAAATCATAAATTTGCCTGATGAGTTTGTGAAATTGGTAAATTTGAAGTTCTTAGATTTATCTTTGACACATTCTCTCAGCTTAATTCCAGCAGGGGTGATATCATGTCTTTCCAAGTTGCAATATTTGAACTTATTTGGAAGTGCCTTCATAAATTGGGGATTCGATGGTAATTGTGACGGTCATGCAGCAAGCCTAATGGAACTGGAATGCTTGGAGCATTTGAATACACTTGGACTCTCTGTTTCTACTCTTGCTCTCCAGAAGTTGGTCAACTGCAACAAATTGCAAATGTGTATGGAGTCCGTGTGTATCGAAGTGTGAAGGTTTGATTTCTTATATTATCATCATCATCATCATCCATAGTTTCAACAATAACATCATTATGTCTTTGGAACATGAAGAATCTTGAAGAACTCAATATACAGGAATGTTCAACATCGGAAGAGGTAATGATAAGTTGCGCAAGGGTGGAGGAAGAGACTGGCTTGCTTTCACACTTGAAAGACCCAGAGCTAGCTGACCTCCCCAAGTTAACTATTACATGGGCGAAAGGCGTCACCTATCCATGTTTTCAACAACTTGCTATCGTATCTATTTATGGTTGTGATGCGTTGATAGATCTTACATGGCTTCTTTTCGCTCCAAGCCTCACGATTCTGAGTGTGCATCATTGCAAGGAAATAACCAAAATAGTTGATGTTCAAGGGGTTGCAGTTACAGTTGAAAATTTGAACCCATTCTCAAGGTTGAAGATACTACAGCTACATAACCTTCCAAGTTTGAGGTTGATAGTCGAGGGTGCCTTGCCTTAAAGAAGGTGTTCGTGAGGAACTGTTCAAAAATGAAGAAACTACGTACCATTTGATTGCAACAGTGCCCGAAGCACATTGCGGGTCATACGCGGGAGTAATGAATAGTGGGAAGAATTAGAATGGGGAGATGAAACTATTAGGTCTTCTTTCCTTCCCTACTTTGAAGGATTTGAAGACAATTGATCAATCTTTCAATAATGTTAGCTCATCCTTAAACTTCATGAAACCAGCAGTTGATTTTACGGTATGAGTTGTTTGCTGAAATCAATACTTCTTGTAAATTTTCTTCTATTTTTAATTTCCTTCTTAATTTGGAAAGTCTTTTGTGAAATTTCCCAATTTGGATGATTAATTATCAGCAATTTCTATGTATATATATATACACAAGTGTGTGTATTTATATATTGAGAAGCTATATATACGTCGTCAGTTATATTTATATAATCATCAAGAACCTTATCCATTCACGTACGTCTTATATATTCTACCATCATTACAGTGTAATAAATGATCATTTAGTTGGTTTGAAATGAAAACAGCCAAGTCTTTAAATAACCGGTTGTCATAATAAGGCTACTCTTAATTTTATTTAATTTGATGATTATGATTGCCTTGCACCCAGTATAAATTATTATTTATTTTAAGCTTAATAATATATATATATATATATATATATATATATATATATATATATATATATATATATATATTTACTTCTATCTACCAGTATAAAATAATTATGGTGGGACACCCCATAATTATATTATTGTCAAGGTCTATGTTAACTGTTAAGCAATTATTCCTAAAGAATTGGGAAGACTCGGTCTTTTTTCTTTTCTTTTTTTTTTTTTTTTTTTTTTTTGTAGTCTTACAAAATATAAAAATTGGTATATCTTAATTTGTCAATTTTATGCCAAATGATTTAATAGTACTACTTAAGATATATATATATATATATATATATATATATATATATATATATATATATATATATAATATTCTCAAATCATTTTATTGGATAATCCAATATGGATTCCTCTGATCACCAAATTCATCATGAAAAACCAGTGATGTTCATGATCATCATCAGAAAATCTCCATTAGTACTTACAATGATAACCAATCTTTGATAGACAATCTCATATAAACCTTGGCCAGCTGGAGGCAAAGATGGAGAAACTTCTTTCACAAATATTTCATGAATTGTAACTCATCAAATGGCCCCCATGAACATAATACCAAGAAGAAGAAAAAGCTCCATGGAGGACCCATTTGGCCAATTTCCTCCAATCCACTCCTCTTCATCTCCTCACCATCTCTCTTCTCCTCCTTGATCTTGTCTTCACAGATCTAGACCTCTCTTCTTCTTTAATCTCTTGCCATAAAGATATTACTAACAAAAGAATATCGTTCGGGTCATCATCATCAAAATGCGGATTATAACATGATCATATTAAACCACCCAACACTATTCCAGTGGGGAGGAATCGCGATACTTATCGTGCTGTCTAGTAAAGCATTGGCACTAGCTGTGGCATTAGGAGGTTCATTTTTCAGGCGGGTCGTGTGGTTGATGCTGTGGTTGTGATCGTTGCTTTGGTTTTGGAGTTGGTGTTGAAGAGGGATGAGGCTGGGTTGCTGGTTCTGGTGAGCCTTTGGCGTGTGGTGGGAGTGGTTGAAACTGGATTTGAGATCAGTGATGAGGCCATTGAAGCCAAGATTGAAGTAATTGTTTCTCAGTTTGAGGTGCTGAGGAGTGAGAATCAGTGTTTACAAGAAGCCATTGATGAGAAGAATAGAAGGATATTGGAGCTTGAAGAAGCACCGGATCAACTAGGGTGTGATGGTTATAATTAATTAATTGTTAATTTAAGTGTTTTAGAGGTGCTTAATTATGTCATAATTTGTTCTTTTTTAAAGAGAGAATAATATATATGGTGTATTTGTATAAAACAATAATGGGAGAAGAATGGATGAAATGAAAAATAATGAGTTTCTTTTACTAATTTGTAAATTATATGCACAATAAAAGAAAGTAAACTTCTAATAACATCTTAAATGAGTCATTAAAAGCAAACAATTTCTTATAATAATTATGTATATGAATAATCTTTCTAGAAAAATGCTAGAGAGATAAATGGGTAGAACTCAACTCCACACTCTTTTGACGTGGAGATGCATGGAGGTGACATGAGAATTTAATTTTTTTAAAATTAATCAATTTTTTTAGAAAGGAACGGTACATTTCAAATAGTGCATTTAATATTTAATAAAGAAAATGAAAAATGTGGCCAACTTTAAAAAAAAAAGTAATGTTAAAAGTATGTTGGGTGTCAACACTATTTTTTTTATGATGATACCTAGTCTTTCTTGAATATTTTGAGAATGCGTATATATATGGAAATACTATGTAATAGACGCATATTTTCAAAATATCTAAAGAAACTAAGTGGCAGTGTTAAAAAATAATACGGACAACTAACATACATAACATATTTTTTTTTAAAAAATAAACCCACATGTTATTTCTATACATATGTAGAGCGCGATATTTAGTTCCTTGACTCGCTAGCATTGTCTATTTTTCTAAGGTAAGACGTAGGCAGTTACGTCATCTAATCTTTTTTTTTTTTTTTTTTTTTATCTTTGTCTAAGGATCTCATCGTTTCATTCTAGAAATAAAACCGTTTGACCGAGGATTTCACCGTTGGATCCTTTTTAATGCCATTCATCAGCTTCCATATCGGAGTAACACATAATCAAATAGTCTAATATATGTTCTTTTCCAAGTGCAGTTTTCAACCTGCTTGCTACCCAAGTTATTATTTTCAAACTTTTTATTGAAAAAACAAGTTATATATTTCATAGATAAGAAGTCGTTTCCTCTTTCTTTCTTTTTTTCTTTTTTTATGGAGTGGATTGTATTCTTATTTTTGAATCAGCGACTAAACACAATCTTAATTTTACATCTCAAAATTGGAGTCACTTGCCAACATTAAAAAAGAAAAAAAAACTTCTCATGTATAGCTATAAATTAATACACAGCTAGCTGAAGAGGAGAATTAAGATAGGGGGAGAGACAATGATGAGGAGAATGAAATTGGGTTCACAGGGTCTGGAGGTCTCAGCTCAGGGCCTGGGCTGCATGGGCATGTCGGCGTTCTATGGTCTGCCGAAGCCGGAACCTGACATGATAGCTCTGATACACCACGCCGTCGGCAAAGGAGTCACCTTCCTCGACACTTCCGACGTCTACGGCCCTCACACTAACGAGATACTTATCGGCAAAGCTCTCGCTGCCGACGGTGGCATTAGAGAGAAAGTGGAGTTGGCCACCAAGTTTGGATGTAGTTACAAGCAAGAGGGAGAGGAAAGGAATTGGAGCGTGCATGGTGATCCTGCTTATGTTAGAGCTGCTTGTGAAGGGAGCTTGAAGAGACTTCAAGTTGATTGTATTGATCTCTATTACCAGCACCGCGTTGATACCAGCGTTCCCATTGAAGTCACTGTGAGTGTTTTTTTTTTTTTTTTTTTTTTTTCTTTCAAAAGATGGTACTTACTTAGATTTTAGCTTACAAAAATGATATAGTGATGTTTTTAACTCTCTATAGTTTAGTTAATAAATTTACAATAATTCTATTTAATTTGTGGTATATACGATGAAAATTAAGATGGGAGAACTGAAGAAACTTGTTGAAGAGGGAAAGATCAAATACATAGGACTATCAGAGGCATCTGCTTCAACAATTAGGAGGGCTCATGCTGTTCATCCCGTAACAGCAGTTCAGTTGGAATGGTCCTTGTGGACAAGAGATTCGGAAGAAGAGATAATTCCTACTTGCAGGTGTATATGTATATCTCTGCTTATTAATTCTAAATTCATCAACCCACTTGATATATTCTTAGAAAATTTTTATAGGTATGTTGGGCGCCAACACTCATCACCCAACGCTGGCACCCATCACCCCATCACACACATCCAACAATATTAGGCACCAACGTCGGGTGATGAACCCAATATCTCTAGCATCATTCATATTTTTAATTTATTGTCAGTTAATTCATCACAAGCTTAATTAATTGTGTATTAATATTACTAATTAATTGTATTTTTTTTTTCAGAGAACTAGGAATTGGAATTGTTGCGTATAGTCCTTTGGGAAGGGGCTTCCTTTCATCTGGGCCAAAGGTGGTCAACACCTTTGCAGATGGAGATCTTAGAAAGGTTTATTTTTTATAAAATTAAAGCTTTGATACCATATTAGAAATGATGAACCTTAAAACTATAGCTATATATACAAAGACCAAACTATAAATTAATATTAAACGACTATTGCTAATAAAGACTACGTGTGACTAGTGATTCAAAATTCAAGATACATCTCAAAAAGTAAGGTTGTGTTGAAAATTTAGAAAAAGATATTTTATCATTTTCTAATGACTAATTTTTTAAGTAAAATCATTAAAAGCTATTTTCAAATTAAATCAATCAAACATAATTTTCTCTCTTTTTTGATAACCTGGGATATCTGGGCCAACTTTCGCGTACCGACTAATACTAGGGACAAGTCTTAATGTGGAAAGAGAGTAACGTCCCTCCGATTAATATATAGGTATGTAGGTGCCCCTACATGTAGTTATAATACAAGAGATTTTTTCCCGGTCTGCAAAGTCCATGTGTTCACCCCACCTGTCATACTTTAAGATTTTTCACATATAAAAAACTATATACAAATCACTAACCAAACAATGCCTAGAATGTTTTTTAAAACTAAAATTTTTTCAGTTTTGTGAGTTATATTTTTTTTTTCAAATTTACCCAAATGGGTGTTGGATTGTTTACAGGAATTTCCAAGGTTCAAAGCAGAGAATATAGAGCACAACAAGATCATATTTGAGCAAGTAAATGAAATAGCTAGAAAAAAGGGGTGCTCGCCATCTCAGCTAGCATTGGCATGGTTGCACCATCAAGGAAATGATGTGTGCCCAATACCTGGAACCACCAAGATTGAGAACATGAACCAGAACATTGGAGCTTTATCTGTAAAACTAACACCTGAAGAAATGTCTCAGCTTGAGTGGTTAGCTTCTGAAGATGCAGTTAAAGGCCGCAGATATAGTGGTGATTCATTGACTTGGAAGCATGAAGAAACTCCACCTTTCTGTTAGTGTTTATGTTTATCTTACTGGTTTAGTGGTTAGTTACCACTACGTCATTTTCTTTTGGGTTCTGTTATTTGCTGATTTGGTCTTCTCAACACGTTGTAAGAGTTGTTTAGACGTGGGCTATTTTCACGTTTGTTCAGTTATTTCTATTTGCACTGTAAGGCTATATAATAGCCAAGTTTATTATTCAATGAAGTTTAAGTTGATTTCCTCCAGATTCATTTGTACTCTTTATTCAGCTTCTATTTCCTAACATTTGGTATCAGAGCCACATCACAGGGGCTTGATTATCTAGAAGCAGCAGTCTTCTACGTGTGTTATACTTGAATGATGATGATAGAGAGTTCATTTGTCCAGCCACCTGTTCCGAAGTTTGATGGCTACTATGATCACTGGGCAATGCTCATGGAAAACTTCTTGCGTTCAAAGGAGTATTGGGGACTTGTGGAGAATGGAGTTCCTGCAGTGGCTGAAGGTGCTGTTCTCATAGATGCACAGAGGAAGCACGTTGAAGATCGACAGTTAAAGGATTTGAAGGCAAAAAACTATCTATTTCAGGCATTAGACCGTTCTATCCTAGAGACAATTCTAAACAAAAAGACTGCGAAAGATATCTGGGATTCTATGAAGCAGAAATATCAGGGTACCACACGGGTGAAGCGTGGAAATTTGCAAGCTCTGAGGAAGGAATTTGAAATTCTTCACATGAAGCCAGGTGAAACTGTGAACGAATATTTTTCTCGTACTCTTGCAATTGCCAACAAAATGAAAGCCAATGGTGAGGATAAAGGAAATACTGCTATTGTTGAAAAGATTTTACGATCTATGACTTCCAAATTTGATTATGTTGTTTGTTCCATTGAAGAGTCTAACGATTTAGACACTTTAACCGTAGATGAGTTACAGAGTAGTCTTATTGTACATGAACAACGCATGAACTCTCATGTGTTAGAAGAAGAATAGGCTTTGAAACTTACTCATGGTGATCACTCCGGAAGTAGAGGTCGTGGTCATGGAAATTATAGAGGACGAGGAAGAGGACGCAGCAGGAGATCTTTTGATAAGGCCACAGTGGAGTGCTATAATTGTCACAAGCTAGGACATTTTGCATGGGAATGTCCAAGCCGAGAGACAGAGGCAAACTATGTAGAGAATTAAGAGGAGATGTTGTTGATGGCGTATGTGGATCTGAACAAAACCAATAGAGAAGATACGTGGTTTCTTGACTCTGGATGTAGCAATCCACTACAAGTAATTGTACTTTTGGTCACGAGTCTTTTACTCGTGACTTCATTTTTCGTAAGTAAAAGTACTTTTTACTTATGAAAGCATACAATTGTAAGTAATAGTCGTTATTAAAAGATAACCTTTAAGTAATTTTGACGACTTTTAGTTACAGCGCAAAATGCGTAAGTAAAAATACAAATGATGTGAGTAATTTTGACGACGTTTAATTACAACGCAGAATTTGTAAGTAAAAAGGCGGCCGACGTGAGTAATTTTGTCAACTTTTAGTTACAACGTACACTTTGTAAGTTAAAATAAAAATGTCGTAAGTAAAGAAAAATATTCAATGGCGCGTGGTTGCCGTTTTCGTGGGCTTTATTAATTAAATTATTTATGAATATTATAAGATTTTAGTAACAATCTATTCATAAGTAAAACTTATTGAATTAAAAATTATATTTCAAAATTTTAAAAAAATAATATTATGTATTAGTTAGGAAGTGGGGAGAATTACTAACGTAGGATTTCCTTGCTAATGCTAAAAACATAAGCCCGCGGAAACACTATGTTTTTTCCATACCCTGTTCTATTGCACTCACCAAAAACTGCAAACCCTTTACCCTGTTCCATTGCACTCACCAAAAATTGTAAACCCTTTTCCAAACTAAATTTTTGGGTTGGAGGAGTGAGTTGGAGAAGGGGGAAGAACACGCTTGAAGTGAGTCAGCGTGGGAGAAGAAGGAATCACGAGCACGCAGCGAGTCGCCGGTGAATCTGTGGTAAGGTTTTTTCCCATTTTTCGATTCTATCTGATGAGAAGAACAGATTGGAGAGAATGGTTGATTCTTCGATCGATCGGTTAAGGGTTTTTTTCTATTCCATTAAACAAATGGATTCTCTGTGTCTTAATTTGGATTGATAAGATTAATGGGTGCTATTTGAATTTTTTTATTCACTAATTTTTTGATTGCTTCTCCTATGTTATTGCGAATTCTGTGATTGTTTCCTAGCTACTGTATTCATTTGGATTCATGGGTTATGGGTTTTCCGTAGATACATTCTTAAACTATATGAGATCTTCTTAAATCTAGTTTTGTTATATGCGTTTGTTCTTGATAATCCAAATAGATTGATGCTTGTAATTTTGGTTTTTGTTGCATTCAAGGGTGTCTCATTATTTCTTGTTCTGCATTTTTTTTGGGTTGTTTTGTTCCCACCTTCCACTCCTAATTTTAAGAGCTACAGAGGATTAAATGTAATTATTTTTTTGGTGTAGCAATTAGTAATAAATCGAACTATGTAGCTTGCTCAAGAGTCTAAAGTAGAGATTACACCATTTTGACCTTTAATGACCAAAAGGTTGGCAAACAACTTCTTGTTTAATTTTATTATGTTATCATAATATGCACCAGCTATTTGGTTCTAGGTTTATACTTAAAAAGGAAACTGTTAGGCTTTACAAATTTGTATTCATTTTTGTTTCATTGCTTGACTTTATTGTATGCCAACGCCAATTTTTTCCCTCCTACCATTCGAATTTGGTTGCACCATTTAACTGTCTCCAAGGCTTCCTTTTATTGAACTATATAGATTTTACAAGATCAAAATTGCAACATAAGTGCCAATTTTGCTGATTAAAAATTCTAGTACTGGAATTTTGGGATACTCTTATTTGAGTTAAACGTGGCCACGGTTTTATTGAGAGCAATATATTTGAGGATAAATCAAAATGCGATTGCAACCATCTTCATTGTTTGAGTCTATTTCATCAGTTTTCTAGCCTTTTCAGTTGCCACTATGATAAATTAATTTATTATTTCTAGGACCAAATTAGTTTTCATATTTTTTTCACATTTTACTAAACCATTTCAAGCACAAGTGTGAAGTTTTCTATGGAAACACCTCAAGCCTTAGCTTCTCAGCTCTTTAAAAAACACATATAATCTCTTGGCATTCCAAAGAGCAATTTGGGCAATTTGGGCTATGCTCTGTTCAACAAAGCCTCAATTTGCTCTTCCATTTGAATGCTTCTTTTGCTACTATTATTTGAATGCTTCTAACTATCTATCATATATATATATATATATATATATTGTTATTACTTGATTGTGTAGTTACTAATTGGGTATGTTTTTTTTTTTTTTTGTTATTACTTCGTACTATTCTTTGAATGCTTCTAACTTCTTTTGCTCAATTATATGAGAGAAAGAAAAAAAAAAAAAGGATTGTTTTGATTGTTCTCTTAAGTCTAAAGCAAGGAAAGAAGTTTTTTTGGGTGTAATTGTAGTTTTGATAATGCTTACTATACTTGCTAGTTAGGAAGTGCAATTCTCCTAGTGTGGTCTTTTAATTCTATACGTAGTTGTGTCCCTTCAAGTGAATCACTTTGTAATTAGCATAAAGTAAGCAACCTTTTTAAATGGAACTTCTTACTAATAAAATGTTTTATGATATTAATTTGCATATGTTTGAAAGCAGTTATTCAATGGATAGTTCAACGGATCAAGGTTGGATTTTTAAGAACAATATTTCACCTAAATACATCTGTGGGGTTAGGAACTTTATAGAACTAGCAAAGAATCACTTGAACAACAATGCCATGATGTGGTGCCCATGTACAAGTTGTGTAAATGGTTTAGGGCAAACAATTGATGTTGTTCGATCTCATTTAATAAAAAAAGGGTTCTCCAAATTATATACTAAATGGATATATCATGGCGATCCTGTTGAAGAGCTACCTCCACTTAATGTTGATGAAGATAGTGGGTCTGAGGATGATGTGAATGATGAATGTTTACCAATATTACAAGACATGGCTGGAAGAAGCTATGTAGATATTGGAGTGGTAGATATTGTTTGTGAGGAAGACATGACCAATGTAGATCAAGGTTACAATAATTTATTTTGTGAAGTGGAAAAAGAGTTATACACTGGTTGCTCAAAGTATTTAGCATTAACATTTATTGTGAAGTTATTGCATATAAAGGTGATGAATCGATGGAGTGACAAATCATTTGATATGTTGTTACAGTTGTTGAAAGATGTTTTTCCAGAGGGGGTTCGAATTCCAAAGTCAAATTATGATGCTAAAAAGGTGATGCGTGATTTAGGAATGGGTTATGAATCAATTGATGTATGCAAGAATCACTACAAGAATTTTTGCTTTTGATCTCTGTTTATGTTTCCTTGGGAATTTTAGGTCTTTAAGTGTTTCATGCTTTTACCAATGTAGCTATTGATAAGATGGACTGCAAAGGTTACCTAGCTGATTGTTGTTCAATTTCAAGTTATTGTGGTTTCATGTGTTGCGCAACTTGCCGTCAAGAAATCCGTTCAAATATTTATATAAACATTTTGACCATAGAGCAATTATGAACATTTGTTATTCTTTAACCTCTGACTTTGTCATAAGGTTGCATCATTTCCAGTTTTTTTTTTGGTTGGATTTCCCTTAGGCCCGATTATTTTGAATGAGTGAGACTCTTAATTTACAATGAATATGCCATTCAAATTGTATCGTTTTGGTATGAGATTGAATGATTATATGTTGGAGCATTATTTATATATTGTCTTTTGTTTCTTTGGTATATTAAAAACTTTTTGTTTGCATCCCATTGGGAGTGGACTTAGGTGCAACATTTGGGAGCTGTAACTTAAGACTTATGCTTGTGAGAAATATATGATCTCTTATTGCTTGCAAATAGCATTAAGTAGTAAACAATGTTGTTTCTTAATGTGAAAACTGAGTGTCTGAATATTTTTTTAAGCCATTGCACCCCGAATAACATGTAGCTGCAACCAACCTTTATAAATCCTTAACATAGGCACCAGTGAGAGAGGAAAAACAAATTCTAACTAATTTTGAATCCCAATATTTTGTTTGATGAACTTATGGGAGAATACTTTTCTCAATTGCACGCTTGAATTAGTAAAAACAATTGATTGATTTGTTTTTGTTTTTATGTTTTGGCATGATAAAATAAATTAATGGAATTGATTTGAGTTTGGGGATATGGATGAAACTATATTTTGATGTTCATTAGGCATATATCTTACAAGTTTTCAAAAACCTTTTTGCTAAAATACAAAGGAGATTGTCATTTTCTTTAGTTGAAAGCCAAGAAATTAATTTATTGATAAAAATATTTATTTGTCTTATTATTTGTGTTATTGATTACTTTTTTTTTCTTCTTTGTACTAACAAATTGTGCATTTTGCAGAAAAAATCAGTAACTAATTTAAAAAATCAATTAAAGAGGGAATGAATGCAAACTAATGGGTCAGTCTCCACGCCCAACCACTATTTGCGCCAACACGATAATATCTTCTCGTTGGATTGAGGAATTGAGACGTTTAAGAAGATGCATTGCAATTCAGAATAACATTGGCTAAATACAGAGGCCAAAAGTGCTTATGTAAGTCTTTAAATGAGCTTTTATATTGATTAATATTATTTTTTAAATTTGTATGTTATATCTATTTCTTCATTTACAGTTAGAGATGGTAGATATAAGATTTGAAAGTCAATGGCCTTCAACTGAAGATAAAGTGAACATGTCGTATATCTTAGACTTTCAAATTATGGAACGTGTTCTTGGCTGGCTATTGCTCCGGTTATCAGAAAGGACAGGTAAAGAAGGCAAAAGGCTTATGAAAAGAAATATCAAGAGCTTGCTCATGTACACATGGATCTTCATGAGATCGGAACAACATGAAAATGGAGCATCTAGTGACAAAACTTATATAGATAGGGTTACAAGTATTGAGGATGACGTTCGTCAGTTCAAAGTGGATATCTTGCCGCCATCATTATTGACTTCGATAGAGACCACATCTTAGTTATTGTTTGTTTGCATGATAGACATGTTTATACATTTTGTTACTTTTGCAAATTTTCATTTTCTGTACATACTACTTCAAAACTTTATGGTTGTAAAAATTATAGTTTTGATGAATGAAATTAATGTTCATTCCTTCTATTGTTAATTTTTTTTTATTAATTCTTATTATTTGTAAAAATTAAAATTCCAAAAATATTACAGAAAATTGTTTTATTAGCTATTTTGTTATTTTATAGCTTCGTATGATATTTAGTAGCGAATTTTATTGTAAGTAAAAATGTAGATTTGTTACATTTTTGTCAACTTTTAGTCACAAAACAAAAGTTTTACTTACAACACTATATTCATAAGTGAAACCTAACCTTTTACTCACGAATTTATTACTTTTACTTACGACATTAATTGCAAGCAAAAGTATAGATCTGTTTCATTTTTGTCACCTTTTAGTCGCAAAAATATCTTTTACTCACGATTGTTTTTCGTAAGTAAAATATAACCTTTTACTCACGATTTTTTTTTTGTGATTGAAACTTTTACTTACAGTGTTTTACTTGCGAAACCAATTTCGTGACAATAACAACGAAAGTCGTAAGTAATTCTTTTACTTACAAATTTTGGACTTTTACTTACGATTAAATTTCGTTACTAAAAGTTGTTTTTCATGTAGTGATCATATGTGTGGAAAAAAGGATTATTTCTCATATTTTGATGGAACTTTTCGAGATTCAGTGAAGCTTGGGAACAACACAAGCATGTCTGTATTAGGAAAGGGGAATGTAAGACTGAAAGTGAATGCAATGACACAGATCATCACAGGAGTCTTTTATGTTCCTGAGTTGAAGAATAATTTGCTGAGTATTGGACAATTACAAGAAAAATGGCTTACCATTCTGTTTCAACATGGCAAGTGTAAGGTGTTTCATTCACAGAAAGGTTTGATTATGGACACCAAAATGTCTTCAAATCGGATGTTTGTGTTGCATGCTCTACCCCAGCCTATTTCATCTACTTGTTTTAATACAATCACAGGAGACATTTTGCAGCTTTGGCACTGTCGATATGGCCACTTGAGTTTTCAAGGCTTGAAGACTCTTCAACAAAGGAAGATGGTGAATGGATTACCACAATTTCAGCCTCCCTCTAAACTATGCAAAGATTGTTTGGTGGGAAAACAACACAGGTCTTCAATTCCAAAGAAAAGCAATTGGCGAGCTGCTGAAATTTTACAGTTAATACATGCAGACATTTGTGGACCGATTAATCCAATCTCAAACAGCAAGAAAAGGTACTTGCTCACTTTCACTGATGATTTTAGTCGAAAAACATGGGTTTATTTTTTGGTAGAAAAATCAGAAGCTCTTGCTGTTTTCAAAAGTTTTAAGATTCAAGTTGAGAAGGAAACAAACTCATTTCTTAGAAGTTTGCGTACTGATCGAGGAGGCGAGTTCACCTCCCAGGAATTTGCAAATTTCTGTGATGTTCATGGCATACGACGACAGTTAACAGCTGCATACACGCCACAACAGAATGGAGTACAAAACAAAACTCCAGAAGAAGCTTGGGGTAAACTCAAACCTTCAGTTGACTATTTTAGAGTTTTTGGATGCATTTCACATGTTCATGTGTCTGACAGTAAAAGAACAAAGCTTGACGATAAAAGTTTCAGTTGTGTATTGCTAGGACTTAGTGAAGAACCAAAGGCTTACAGACTCTATGACCCCATTTCACAAAAGATCATAATCAGTAGGGATGTTGTGTTTGAAGAAGACAAGAATTGGAATTGGGAAAAGAAGTATGAAGAAGCCATCGTTTGTGATCTAGAATGGGGTGATGATGGGGAAGAAGCAATTGTGAATGAAGAAGAAAGTGACGCAACTGTGAATGAAGAAGTAAGTTACTCTAATTTTGATGCTGATATAGAAGAAGAAACAGAAGAAAATAATGCTACTGTTGCAGCCACTAAATCTAATTTATTAATTCAAAACATAGACAACCCTTCCACTTCAAATGCAACAGCAAGAAATAGAAGAACGCCTGTTTGGATGAGTAATTATGAGTCAGGAGACAGACTTTCTGAGGAAGAGCATGAAGTCCAACTTGCTATGTTTGCAGCTGCCGATCCAATTTATTTTGAAGAAGCTGTTAAAAGTGAGAAATGGAGAACAACTATGGATGCAGAAATGGAAGCAATAAAGAAAAATGGCACATGGAAATTGACAGAATTACCAAAGGGAGGAAAAACAATTGGAGTAAAGTGGGTTTACAAGACTAAGTTTAATGAAAATAGAGAAATAGAAAAGTACAAAGCTCGACTTGTGGCGAAGGGTTACGCACAACAGTATGGGGTAGATTATACTGAGGTTTTTGCACCTGTGGCACGTATGGAAACAATTCGGTTGGTAGTCGCACTTGCAGCTCAAAGAGGGTGGTCCATTTATCAGTTAGATGTGAAATCTGCATTCTTACATGACGAATTGAATGAAGAAGTCTTTGTCGAATAGCCTTGTGGTTATGTTCAAAAAGGAAATGAGCAAAAAGTTTATAAGTTAAAGAAGGCACTCTATGGGCTCAAGCAAGTACCCCGTGCTTGGTACAATCGTATAGAAGCATATTTCATGAAGGAAGTCTTTGAAAAATGTGACTATGAGCATACTTTGTTCATCAAAACTAACAAGGAAGGTAAAGTTTTGATTGTTAGTTTATATGTTGATCTAATCTTTACTGGAAATGATGAATTAATGTTTGCTGAGTTTAAACATTCCATGAAGCATGAGTTTGATATGACTGATCTTGGTAAGATGAGGTATTTTCTTGGACTTGAAGTCTTGCAAAAATCTAATGGTATTTTTATAGGTCAGAAAAAGTATGCTTTAGAGGTACTCAACAGATTTGGAATGGACAAAAGCAACTCTGTTTTTAATCCTATTGTTCCTGGTTGTAAGCTTGTGAAAGATGAAGGGGGAGTTAAAGTAGATAAGACTTACTACAAACAAGTAGTAAGGAGTCTCACGTACCTCACAACTACTCGACTAGATCTAATGTTTGTAGTGAGTATCATTAGTAGATATATGGAGAATCCTACTGAGTTACATTTACAGGCAGCAAAAAGGGTGCTACGGTATCTAAGAGGAACAACTGATTTTGGGATTTTCTATAGGAAGGGAGGAGATGATGACCTTGTTGCTTACACTGACAGTGATTATGTTGGAGACTTGGAAGATCGAAAGAGCACCTCAGGTTATGTTTTTTTATTAAGTTCAGGGGCAATTTCTTGGTCATCAAAAAAGCAACCAATAGTGAGTTTATCTACCGCAGAGGCAGAATTCATTGCAGGAACTTCATGTGCATGTCAGGCAGTATGGTTAAAAAGGGTGTTGGGAAAGCTAGATCAAAATCAAAGTAGGTCATGTGTTATTCAATGTGACAGTAGCTCTGCAATCAAGCTTTCGAAGAATTCAGTAATGCATGGTCGAAGTAAGCACATAGATGTGCATTTTCATTTTCTTCGAGATCTTACAAAGGATGGTATTGTGGAATTAGTATATTGCGATACACAAGAGCAACTAGCTGATGTAATGACTAAGCTGCTCAAGTTGAATACCTTTGTCAAGCTACGAGGACAATTGGGAGTTCGCTCTGAAACTGATGTAAACTGAAGCTTGTAACGTTCAGTTTAAGGGAGGAAATGTTAGTGTTTATGTTTATCTTACTGGTTTAGTGGTTAGTTACCACTACGTCCTTTTCTTTTGGGTTCTGTTATTTGCTGATTTGGTCTTCTCAGCACGTTGTAGGAGTTGTTTAGACGTGGGCTATTTTCACGTTTGTTCAGTTATTTCTATTTGCTCTGTAAGGCTATATAATAGCCAAGTTTATTATTCAATGAAGTTTAAGTTGATTTCCTCTAGATTCATTTGTACTCTTTATTCAGCTTCTATTTCCTAACAATTTCTCCACCTGAAAAGCTCATTGAAATTAATTAACTTGCTTTAATTTCAATCTGCATAATATTATATATATATAATGAGTGGCCATCTAGGGTTTGAGATGTTGATTTCATAATTAGCTTCAACTTGAGTACTAGAGTTCTATTTTGAGTGGATGTCCAGAAACTTTGGTGTTTAGACATATATCGATTATTGGGAGTGAGATTAGTTCGATTCAATGTAAAAAAATAATGAAATATTGTCACTTAGCGAGCTTCTTTATATATATGAATATAAATATATGTGAAATATGGATGTCCTATATATGTCATTATAAAAAACTTTCCTTTTTTTGGTTTCCCATAGTGTATCCACACCCTTCGGGCAAGATAAATCCGCGCTCGAGCATTGCAGAGACATTAAGCGACTCTCCTTAAGTGAGCATGACTAAGGTGGATACTAGTTTCAATCTTGAGACTTCCATCCTTTAACCACCTTTAGCACGACAGACCCCCATTATAAAAAAAATTCATTTGTGAATGTTGCAACTTAACTCAGTTAAGCCCTTTTTCAGGTAGATACGGTCGACTATGTGAAACTACTTCCTTCATTCTATTTTATTTGCAATTAAGTCGACGTTTACCTAGAAGTCCTAACCTTTTGTCGTAATTTGATTTAGTAGACTCGTACTGTGATCTAAAACAAAATAAAATTTTATGTTGGTTGCATGCCAACTACCTAATGTATCTTTCTCTATTTACTTGGACTATTGAAATCTACTATGTTTAAAAATATGTAAATATTATAAGTGTAGACGGAGTTACAAATATCTATAACTATTATTAATATCATGCTAACTATAAATTAAATATACTAACTATGTAATAGTGCCACAGAAAATTATTTAGTGCCGGCTAAGTGGCAAATGGCTAAAAACAAAAAACAAAAAATAAAATAAATAAAATAGAAGTGGAAAGTGACTTAGCCGGCCCTAAACAATTATCTATTGCCCCACTTTCTCATTTTTACACTATTATATGTTAAGAGTACGCATATCAGACCAACGAAACAGGGGATCAATATGCAAATCCTAAAAAACGTTATCAATTATGTCATCTTTCCATTTGCTTTATTTTAAAATATACAGTAAATAATTAAATCAAATTTCTGAAAAGACCCAATATAGTTAGTTTGACCATGACGCACAAATAAAAAATTAACAGGCGCCCGCCTATCTTGACCTATCTTGACGTAGTCAAAGTCTTCGAAACACGCACCAACCTGATCTCGAGAAATTCACTCTTACTCACTTTTGCGGGAAAAAATACATGATTACCCTTCAAAAAAAGAATAATTTCACAAATGCCATCCATTTAAAAATAATATCACTTTTGCCTCGTTTTACTGTTCATTACACAGTCAGCACACAGTCAGCGGTCCAAACAAGCGCCACGTCGGCGCAGAGGTGGAATTTTTAGGGTTGAAGGGAAGGCGTCTTTTCAAAAGACGCCTTCCTTTTACCTTTAATTTTTTTTTTAAGTTTAAGGGAAGGCGTCTTTTGAAAAGACGCCTTCCCTTCAAAATTTTTTTTTTTTTTGAAACAGAAGGCGTCTTTTAAAAAGACGCCTTCTGTTTCAATTTTTTTTTTTCATTTCTGGAAAGTCTCTCGTCATCTTCGTTTCTTCTTCTTCTTTTTCTTCACTGATACTGAATCTCTGTGTAACTAAATTTCACTAATACCTTGTATCTGTATATTCATTCAGAACACCTGAGGATGGCTGTGTGATTTGCACAGATGCATCTTCCTCTTTGTTTACAACCATTAAGTTCTTCCCCATCAACCTTAGGATGGGATTTGTAGGGGACTGCACCTGATGAATCTGAGAGGATGGACCAGCAGAACAGAAACCACCATGACCGGGAACCTTTTGAATAGGAGCAGAAGGTCCTTTCATTTCTTTTAGGCCTGTTATTCAGAGTATAAGCAACCTGCTTCTCCTTTGCAGGCTGCATCATCACATTCATGGTACATTGTCTAGGGATTTTTGAATCCTGATAGGTTAAGGCAGCATCTAGAGAGATACTCTCCTTCTGTGCACAACAAGGTAGATCGTCTGCAAGCTTAAGAGACCCCTCTTCTGTAGATAATCTTGTACAATGACTAGCAGAATCTATAGTCATTCTTTCTGCTGCATCCAGAAATGAAAAAAAAAGAAGAAGAAGAAAGGAAGATGACGAGAGGAAATAAAAAAAAAAAAAATTGAAACAGAAGGCGTCTTTTTAAAAGACGCCTTCTGTTTAAAAAAAAAAAAAAAATTTTGAAGGGAAGGCGTCTTTTTAAAAGACGCCTTCCCTTCAACCCTAAATAATTCCACCTCCTCGCTTACGTGGCACGCTGATTGTGCGCTGACTGTGCAAAGAACAGTAAATTATGGCAAATGTGACATTATTTTTAAGGAGATGGCATTTGTGAAATTATTTTTTTTTTGAAAGGTAATCATGTCATTTGGCCCACTTTTGCAGCTCTGCTTAGCTATATATATATATAAGAAGTAGAAGTAGAAGTAGAAGAAGAAGAACTTGGAATTGAGGGAAAGATGGAACTAGTGAGAAGGATAAAACTTGGTTCACAGGGGCTTGAAGTCTCAGCTCAGGGCCTTGGATGCATCGGCATGTCGGCTACACCACGCCGTCAGGAAAGGAATAACCTTGCTCGACACATTGGACGTGTATGGGCCTCGCACCAACGAGATACTTCAAAAAATAACATGAAAAGAATCACCTTAATAAGTATTATAATAATTGTATTTTGACTTAGAAGTAATTTTACAAATGACATTTAGAATTCAAAAAATAAGCAGATAATGCAATTTTATATTTTGTAGATTAAATATACTATCCCGATCAACTTGATCCAAATCAACCCAAAGTTATTGAGTTGGGTTTAGGAGGTTATACGTTCATCAAACCATTACGAGACGGTGTCATGCATACATACATATTGATTGATTATGATGCTCGCATGTGTATTTAAGATATTTGATTATGAAGTATGCTTTATTAATTGTTATACTCACGAACTATTTTACCCACTGAGCGCGTTAAGCTCACCCCGTTGTTATCCAATTTTTCACAGGAAATTAGGGTGAACTAGGTGCAGGGTTATGGGGCTCACATTTTGTACCCTTTGTATTAAACATTGAGGATTTTTGGGAGAGTGTTCCCTTAACCATTTCATGTACAAATGTATTCTGAATTAAATGAAATCAGACTTGTATTGTATTATATTTCCGCTGCGTACTCTGTTATTACCATTGTTATAATTTCAAATACGCTCCCCGTCCGCGAGTGTACCGCCGATTTAGGCACGTCTCGGCGAGGTGTGACAGTTAACAAGTGAGCATGCTCATATGCAATATGCAGAAAGAAAAAGAGGTTGCGAGCTAGTTGTGTGAGCTGAAAACTAGAACCATTTGGGATCATTTCTTTATCTTTTCATCTTTTTTATTGAGCTTAATTGTTCAATTTGATTAATGAACATATTTAATACATTAATGTGGGTTATTTTCATACTTCATTCTTTATCTTATTGTGAGAAATTTGAATGTGAGGACTATGTTGAATGTATTAACGTGTTGCATTTCATCCCCAAGCATGAGTTGAATCTTTAAATTATGGCATGATTGAGCTTAATTAATGTGCATGATGTTTCATTTGTATTGATTGAATGACATGGTTGAATTCATAATTGAGTGTGCATTTCAATTCCTAATGCCTTTGAATGATTGGCCATCATTTAAATGATCTTAAATTAGTGTGCTAAGGACCGAGAGGTGACACATACTAAGTGTTCGATTAAATGCAAACCATGGATTGCATGTAGGATAGAGATATACCCATAACGTGCAAACCGCAAGCGTAAGGTGTCAAGTTATAATATAAAATCGATCAGATATCGGGTTGTCGTCATCTAGGATTGACACTCACACTAAATACCGTTTCACTAACCCTAACTTTATTCAAAAAATCAGATTTGAGTGATTAAGTGAAATAAATAAACAATTAAATAACTAGAAAGTAAACTAATCATGCAATAGAAATTGATAGAAAATTAGAGATAGAGTGGTCTAGAGGATCGATATCACCTTACTCCCAACTATGCCTTTATATATATATATATTTATTATTAAATCAGTTCTTTTGTGTATAAGTCAGAAATCCTAACATTTCTAATTCCCTCTTTTGGAGCACCAATTAAAGCATATTATTATCATCTTGGCTTTACTCTTTCAATGAAAACCTAAGATGATAATAACTTGTTAAGTTTCGTGATTTCCTTTTATCGACTTCAAAGGTTTTCGATCTCCTTTTGAGTTTCACGATAGCCTAAGTTATATTTTCCAAATTCCAACCTCTTTTGGAGCATCTAACCTCAAGTCTGTGATCATCTAGTTTGTGGCCAATGGATCAAAAGCATTACACTTAGAAAAATATAAATAAACTAGAGAAACTTCATTAATAATAATTAAACCATAAAACTAGACATAGTATCAAGCTTGGATCAATCTACACTTCTAGATAGAGGATTTAGTTCATGAATAAGACGTAAAAACATGAAATGGCATGATGAACGTAAATCTAAAACCAAAAAACCAAAGTAAAAGGAAGGGAAAGTGTAGGAGAAATTTTCAATGTCTTTAATCTTGTTGTTCGCCTCGCTTCCAAACCCTAGCCGTCTTGCTTGCTCTTCAAAATATTTTCTCCTCTTTTTGATGCCTTGAAAACCCTAAACAATGGTTTTTATATAGCTACAAGTCCATAGGAAGTCGTCCAAGAAGTGTCCAAGTCGAACTAGGAAAGTTCGCAACAAAATTAGAAAGTTTCTATTTGGAATCGCACATCTGCTTTCTTCCTCGCCTTTTTTCTTCTTTACCTCAAAATCATTGAACCTTATATTATTTCAAGTAAGGAATCCATAAAAATAAACCACGTCCAATTCGGAGTTGAATTGAGAAAGTTATGGCTAAAACAAAAAAAGTCGCGCAGTTGGTTTTTGTTCAGAGCCGCCGCGCTCAGAACGTATTTTGGGAGTTTTTCTTGTGAACTTGGTCAATTTTTAGCCCTTGTTTTATATGTATTCTTCATGCTTCTCCTTTTCAACTTTTTGTACGTATTTCATCATTCAAAACCATGACTAACACACTAAACACCTACAAAACAAAGCAAATCAAATCAATAACACAGTTAAATATGTAATAAATCAAATCATAAACTACTAAACCAAAATAATGCATAAAAAATCAAATTATCCTAAACTAACATATGCATCAAAACTAACATAAACACATCAAACTGATGCATGAAATGTCCTAAAACATACCTAAAACATGCTCTTAAACCTATCTAAACATGCAACTCAACAATACCTCCATGATCCATGGGGTCTAATTTGAATTGCCACAAATCTTAATGGCTTGCTAGGTGTTACAACTCTCATCGAGAGATAGTGGGTTGACATTTAGGAAGACTTTTGGTGTTACTCGGGAGAGAATATTAAATAAGATAGGGCATTCGACCTTCAATAAGATCAACTGTGTCATTTTATCATTAATTTAGAAATCCATGCATTTAATTAACAAGTTAAATCATCACCCTAATGTCTTTAGCTCCATTTACTGCAATCCAAATCACGTTCTTGTTTTCTAATCTTTTTGCCGCATTCACCGCATTAATTTTGAATTTTCATTTTCTTAGATTTGATTTTGTTACTTAAATAGCCTCATTTTTTATTTTCCAAATATAATTAGATTTGACCAATTTCAATAATTAGCCCTAATCCTTGTGGAACAATACTCTATTTCATCACTTTATTACTAGTGCTACCCATTCACTTGCGGGGCAATTTAATTTTAAGTGCAAATATTATTGCAACCAATTCCAAATCAAGCACATGGTAGTTCTTCTCATGCACTTTCAACTATTTAGATGCATAAGCTATCACCCTACCCTCTTGCATCAACACACAACCCAAACTTGAATGTGATGCATTAATGTAAATCACTAACTCCTTTCCACACTCTGGATGTACTAAAACTGGAACAGTAGTCAACTTCTTTTTTAGCCCAATGAAAGCATCCTCACATGCTATAATCCACACAAACTGAATATTCTTCTAAGTCAACCTAGTGAGTGGAACAACCAATCTAGAAAAGCCTTCCACAAACTTTCAGTAGTAACCAGTTAGACTGAGAAAACTACGGATTTCAGTCACTGTGGTCGTTCTCGAGCAATTATAATTACTTCAACCTTAGCAAAATACCCTATGCACTAACCACATGACTTAAAAACCTCACCTCATTTATCTGAAACTCATACTTACTTAGCTTGGCATACAACCTATCTCAGTGTTTGCAATGTAATTCGGAGATGCTGCTCATGCTCCTCTCGGGTCTTGGAATAAATTAGAATATAATCTATAAAAATAATAGTAAACTGGTCCAGATATGACTTAAGTACCCTTTGCATCAAGTCCATAAACATGGATGGTGCATTAGTCAGTCCAAAGGGCATCACAAAAAACTCATAATGATCATATCTCGTTCTAAAGGAAGTCTTTGGTACATCCTCTTCCCAAATCCTCAACTGATGGTAGCCAAATCACATATCGATCTTGGAGAAAAATTTGGCACCATTCAGTTGATCAAATAAATCATCAATACGCCGTAGAAGATACTTATTTTTCACTCTCATCCTGTTCAATTGACAGTAATCTATACATAGTCGCAGACTCCCGTCCTTTTTTTTCACAAACAACACATATGCACCCTAGGGTAACATACTCGGGGTAATAAACCCTATACTCGGTGACATATTCTCAATCTGGCTCAGTCGCCGCTCGAGCCTGCTCTTTGGTAGATGAAGGGATAGTGGCAGTAGCAGATGGGTTTAGTATCAGGCATTAGCTCAACACAAAAACAAAAATAAAAAAAATTGTCAAACAAGGCTCTGATACCAAACTTGATCTGACCCTGACGACAAAAATTAAATACAACCAGTTCCATGAAAAAATAACAATTTACCAGAAAAAAATAAAATAGCAAAGAAAATAAATAAAGAGAAACCAATAATTTTTTTATATGATAAAACCCAAATTAGGGAAACATATAGGGCTCTGTAGAATATCAAATCCACTATAATAAAGAGAATTTTTACAAAATTTTAACGATTTTTAGCTGGAAAAGCCTCAGTATTTGCAATCTCTTTTTCTTCAAATTTCTCTCCTTTCTCTCCTTCTCTATTTTTTTTTTCTAAAATTTCTGATATTTAGAACCACCCAAAAACCTAAATTTATAAACTTAGAGAAGGTCAAAAAGTGTTTGAGAGGAAGACTAATAATAGTAGCTGAGATAAACTGGAAAAGTGGGGTATAGTTATCCACTTCCTTTTTTCTATTCCTTGTGGGTTGTTTGAGTATGACCCACAAGATGGATCATTGATGTTGCAAAATAATTGGTGGACGAGCCGCAATGCTAAAAGTGTAAAGTTGCGATGCTAGAAAAGGAGTGTCACTGCTCTTGTGCGTGAAGTGTTTTATTCCAAATTGAATTCTTTTGATGAAGCTAGTAATAATGAAAATAAAAGAATACTACATAACAGAAAAGGTAAGAAAACAAACAAAACAAAGTTTTAGTAGAACGTGTAATAATTTATTTGAAGTACCAACATTTGGTTGTGATAAAAGAAAAACATATAAAATAAAAAGAAATAAAAAATCATTTAATTCAAAAAAAAAATTCAAAAGAAAATTTAAAAGATATAATAAACCCAAAATAAAAGAAAAAGTTAGGAAAGCCTTTAGAAAAGGAAAACGAATCGTTAAGAAAACTTGTAAATGCTTTTTATGTGGAAAAGAATGTCATATAAAACCCAATTGTCCTAAAAGAAAAAATATAAAAGCAAACATATTAGAAGAATTACCAGATTTCTTAGAAGAAGACATAGTAAATATAGAAATGCTAAATTCAGATGATGAAATATATATAGATAATGATAGTGACAATAGTAGCAGTGAAGAAGAAAATAATAATTCAGAGAAAGAATCATATGATAATTTATATGTTATTCAAGAAGTCTTTTAAACAGGAAGTGAATTAATTAATATAGATACAAAATTAATTTTTAAAAATAAAACATCAAAAGTAATAGCTATGGTAGATACAAGAGCAAATAAAAGTGTAATACATGAAAGTATAGTACCCACAGAAGATAGAAATAAATTAAAAATTCTAATTAATATAGGACAATTTGATGGAAAACAAATACTTATAACATAATGTATAACTAATATTCCTATAATAAAAAATAATGAAAAACATACTTTACCCCAGACATTTATTACTAACACCTCTTGTAGGTATAAATTTATACTAGGATTAAACTTCTTAATAGAAAATAATGGGAGGATTTTTCATAAGTGCCAATGTAATACATTTATTTAAAAAGTCAACTTTTGTCTAACCTAAATATGAAACTAGCATCGTACCTTATAAAACCCATTAATGACATAAGACAAACCTATAACGATAATCTAGTAGAAGAAATTAATAGCATAGAAGATGAATATTTATATTCAAGAAGAATTAGAAGTATGTGAATATCTAGAAGAAATCTAAAATATATAAACACAAGCATTAAATACTTCTTTAAAAGCAAACCTACCTATCAACATAAGTAATTTAATAAACCAATTAGAAAAAGGAGTAATAGGAGAAAACCCAACAACCAGTAAAGCAAACCCCTATGAAATTGAGATAATAAATAAAAAAATAAAAATAGAAGCAGCAGATTTGACATATAGTTTAGAAGATAAAAAAGGCATAAAAAACCATATTAGCGAATTATTAAAATTATAAGACCAAGTAAAAGTAAACTTAGAAGCCCTGCTTTCATAATAAAAAATCATAGTGAAATAAAAAGAGGAAAAAGTAGAATGGTTATAAATTATAAACGATTGAATGATAATACTTATGACAATAGTTATAAAACTCCTTATAAAGATGAATTATTAAATAATATACAAGATTCAACGTATTTTTCTAAATTAGATTGTAAAAGTGGATATTGGCAAATACTACTAGTAGAAGAATCCATTCTTTGGACGGCATTTACTTGCTCAGAAGGATTATTTGAATGGTTAGTAATGCCTTTTGGACTAAAAAATGCACCATCTATATTCCAAGAAAGGATGGATAAAATATTTAAACCATATACATATTTTTGTATAGTTTACATGGATGATATTCTTGTTTATAGTAAAAATAGAATAAGTCATATTTATCATATAGAACAAATATTAGAAGTCTTAAGAAAACATAAAATTGTTATAAGTAAAAAGAAAATGGAATTATTTAAAGAACAAATTGATTTTTTAGGAATAAATATAGATAGAGGAAAAGTTAAATTACAACCTCATATAATAACAAAAATATAAGATTTTCCTGATAAAATTGAAAAACTAAAGAACTTCAAAAAAATTTAGGATTATTAAATTATGGTAAAGAATTTATCCCTAATTTAAGTAGATTAGTTGGCCCTCTATATAATGAGCTAAAAAAATGGTCAAAAATATTTCAATAAGGAAGATATTAAGCTAGTACAAGAAATTATAAAAAATGTTAAACCTCTAGCCTTACCAATACATAATTTTTATAAAATAATACAAACTTACGCTAGTAGCATAGGATGGGGAGCAATTTTAATCCAAAAACTTAAAGAACGTAGTTCTTTTGAATTAGAAGAAATAACCCTTTATCATAGTCAAAAAATTAATGAGTTAGAAAGTAAAAAATCAAGTACTGATCTTGAAATATTAGGAATAATAAGAGCTCTAAATGCTTTTCATTTATATATCCAAAATGATACTTTTACTATTAGAACAAATTGTAATAATATTCTTGAATTTTACAAGAAATTAGAAAATAAGAACTTCTTAAAGAAAAATTCATTCAGTAGCAAACAATTGATAGAATTTCTTGATGCAATACAAGGTAGAGGATATCAAGCAAAATTCGAGCATGTTAAAGGTAATAATAATTATATAGCATATTTTTTATCTTGAATAATTTCTAATCAATTATTTTATCTTACAGATGCAAAAATCAAAAGGAAGCCCAAGTTCTCAACAAGAACCTATACAATTTGAGTTCTACAGATTACAACCTTATCCTGCAAAAGTGTTTTGTCTAATAGTAAATATAGCCTGAAAAATAAAATTAGAACAAAGTTGTCTTTTAAATAATATTTGGACTTTTAGAAATGATAAAAATCGTTTTGCCGATATTTTAAATGCGTTAGCTCATTATTTTTCAACTAATAATAGATATGAATATTATGTAGTTTTTGAAGGCCATAGTCGAGGTCTTTTTAATTCATGGCAACAAGTATTAGAAAATATAGAAAATTATGAAAAAGCTAGTTATCGTTGGTACACCCAAGAGGGGGGGTGAATTGGGTGTTATGGCTGTTTTTAATCTTTTCTAATTTCTTATAAGATTCCCTGACTCAATTGGGTTCAATGCATAAATAAATCTAATGAGCATAAAGTAAAATGCGAAAAGAAATGTACACAAGCATTTATAGTGGTTCGGCTGCGCCTACATCCACTACCTAATCTTTCAATTAGGATTTGAAACTTCACTTACTGATCTTCTTACGGGTAAAGATCAAACCGGTACACTTTCTCAACTTACGGGTGTGAGAATTACCATTTATCATTTTTTCGGGCTAAGGAAGAACCCATGTTCCTTTTGCGGGCTAAGGAAGAACCGTGTATCCTTTTTCTAGGCTACGGAAGAACCCATGTTCTTTTTGCGGGTTAAAAATGAATCGTGTAACCTTTTTTCGGGCTAAGGAAGAACCCATGTTCCTTTTGCGGGCTAAGAAAGAACCCACACATCCTTTTAAAGAGAAAGGATGAAACTAGTCTTGATTCCAACATTGGAATTACAAGTGAAATTAAATCACTTTACTTGGTTTGTTTCAAACCATGAGACAATCCAAAAGACTGAAAATAATGAATCTAATGTTTGTTCTAAGTGATTAGAACAATTACAATGAAGCTCATAAATTCAAATACCAAATGATTTATACCTTTCTTGCAACCATATTTGCTCAAGAGAATGTTAGCTCAGTATGAAATCCTTTTTAGTACGTAAAGTCTCAAAGAAAACTACTGTGAAAATAGATCGACTTAAACGTTTTCTTGACCAGAAAATTCGACTAACTTTCAAAAAATGTTTTAGCTAAGAGAATTTTCGATGCTTAACAAATTGTTAAGTGTCAATATTTATAGACTTGTAGAGATGAAGTTGTTGTTCATTTGAATTTGAATTTCAAATATGTACGTTTACTCACAATAGCTAGAATATACCACGAAAATGGCAACTGCATAATTCAGGAATTTTTTGTTTTTCTCCAGATACACGAATAAGGAAAGTTTTAGAAGACGTGGTTTGTGATTCAGAGAACATCTCTTACAAATACGAAAAATTGATTTTGTACAAAAAGTTGTTTTGAAAAGGTGGCAAAACATACGTACATGTCAGAACAGTAAAAATATCATTTCTGTCATTTTGTTCCTTTGAGGGCGCTCATAGAATATCAGCGCCCTACTGAACAATGAAGTAAGGGCGCTCATAGAATATCAACGCCCTACTGAACAATGACTTGCTTTGACAATTAAACGACTTAAAGCATGAGGGCGCTATCGCGCAGTAAGCGTCCAACTTTGTTTTAAAACGCAAAACATATGAAAGCTCTACTCAAGAGTAAGAGTCTTGAACTATTAAAAACAGTTTTAAAACAATGTTTAAGCGCGCTAATGGACGATGAGCATCCTGAAAGTTACTTAAGTTGATTCTAAAGATGAGGGCGCTCCTACACAAATATCGTTCTGATAATTCATTCAACTTATAACTTATCAGCGTCCTTAAAGATAGAAATCTCTTAAAGATAAAAGAAAATCTTTCAGCGAGCTGAAACTAAGTCAGCGTCCTGACATTCTCAAAGGTTGATAAAAGAAAGGTCACTACTAACGAGTAAGCGTCCTTATTAAATAGTTCAACTCAACCTTGAGCGTCCTAACATTTTATCAGCGTCCTGACTCATCAAGTCTAGGAGGGCGCTGCTAAAACATTAGCGTCCTGAAAGACTTTATAAAAGAAATTTTTATTTCTCGATTAAAACACGACAAAACATAATGTTTCTTTTAATCAAATCAAATACTTTAGAAATCAACAATTAAACAATCAAACAAGATTTTGATAAAAATCAAAACAATTTTGATTATTTTGAAAAACTTTGTAGAAATATCATTTTAATCAAAATTAATGCAAATATGATTCAAAATAGTTTAAAAACATAGATCAAACATTTTGAATACTTGAAAATCATATTTAAAGAATACTTAATGCATGGATGAGTTTTATCAAAATTATGCAAATGTAAAGTATTAATGCATGAAGTTTAGAAAAATTGAGCAATAGAAAATGCAAGAAGGTTATATCCTAATTCTAGACACATAAAGACTCTCAACCTTTTTGTCTTCATTTCTTCAAGTTGTCCAAGCTTTAAGTATGGTTGATCTTGTGCTTGAGAGACTTCTTGAACTTGAAGACTTAGATCTTGTATTGGCTCTTTTCCATCTTTAGGTGCTGAAATATACTAGATAGAAACATTAGCACCATTTGTTATATTGTTTGTAAGCATCAAAACACTTAGGAGAAAAACTAAGTGCAAAACTACTTAGATCAACAATTTCTCCCTTTTTGATGATGACAAACAATATAAACTTGATAAACATAATAACTCTATCATGCAAGATAGTATGATCATAAATATGAAGTATTAAGAACACACATACTATCAACCAATGATATTTATCAAGATTCAACTATTTTTCTTTCTCCTATTTCTCCTATATTTCTCCCCCTTTGACATTATCAAAAAGGTGGGAAGAATTTTCTAGATTCCCCATGAAGGTAATCCTAAAGCATAGCATCAAAACACTGAAGTTCCCCCTATCAAAAGGAGATGGAGACTCCCCCTAAATCTATGCACTCAAACTCAAGAAGATTCATGACAACGAGTCACGATTAAGCACATATGAATGCATAAGGATGCCATACCATAAGATACGCACATGAGATTCAAGATGTAATGTTCAAGCACATGGAGAAATACAACATGATAAGATAAAAATATAAAATTTTTTAGCTCAACATTCATAGGCTACCTAGATGATATTTTGGAATATTGCATAGCATAGCCAAGAACAAAGTCATGTAGATGCACAAAAGAATTTAAATTTATAAAAGACATCTAGTCATGAAGGATGAGAAATAATTGCCAAACGATGAATTCAAAAAGAATTTTAGGCATAAAAAATCATTCTCATAGTATTCGGCACAAAAATGAATTTGATAATTAATCCAAGCCTAATACAAAGTACGCTCTATCATGTGTGAAAATTTAAGCACAAGCATACATTAAGTTCCATAGCATAGGCAAAATGATTTATGATTAAGCAAGGCCCAGCTATCATGATTCTAATAAGATGCAAAATTTATTTTTGAAGTACATGACATCCATTAGATATCAAAATCACAAGCAATTGATGCACACAAGGTTTAAGGTTTAAGCACAACATCAATGTCATGTGAAAATGGAAAATCATGAGCTTTCCAAAGTGTAGGCATATGTAGATATATCATATGAAGAACAAAGCCTAAAGATGAGTATATTCTAAATTTCATAGAGATAATTTAAGCAATAGCATACATTTATTTTTATATACTAGGCAAATAATTTCAAATAAAGCATAGCCTAGATTGTTTGATTCTAATGAAAAGCAATTTTGAAGAGTATGCACTCATTAGAAATCAAATATTCAAGAATTTGATGGTTATATGATTTAAGATGAAGAGAATGCATCAAAGGCAAGTATTCATGAAAAGAGAAAGCCAAAGGATGATATATATGAGTATAGGCAATTTTCTTTTCAAGATATATAGGCGTATGATATGTAATTGTATACATGGCCTATTGATTAGCATATACATGAGTCATGCATAGATATAATTCTATAAGTTTAAAACAAACATAATCATGATATAAACTAGCATAGGAAATATATGAAAGGTGAGTAATCTAAGACTTAGCTATATGACTTTCATTGATACCAATAGTGTGATGTAAACATCTATATAGCGTTGTTTAATCCATTTCATCACATCAATTGAGTATAAAGATATCATACAAACATTTATATTGCAAGCATTTAATATTGATAAGCATGAATGATATACAAAATTAAGAATAACACACATACCATGCTTTTAAAAATAATGAAACACATGACAAAAGGATTGAATAACTTAGATGCAAATTGTGAACAAAACAGTCAATCAAGTTCTTATCATTCCTTCTAGTTGACTAGACTTATTTGTTTAATATACATTTGGGTTCATGGTCAACTATGTATCTTAATTTGAATTTGTCATGAAAGATTCAAAGTGTGTAATAGCTTTACACAAATTCAACTTTAGTTTATGGAAATGACCAAAATTTCATAAGATGAAATTTTAAGTTAAGATAGTCCTTCCATATAACTTTCCTTCAAATAGGAATGAATGCACATGGATAGTGAAAACTCATATCAATTGCACGTATTCATCCTAGAAGGATTTTTGTCATCACCATATAAGTTTTTTTAAGATCATAAGAGAGGCACATCAATCATAGAACAAAACTTATAATGAAACATGACATTCTATATGCAAGCTCAAAGATATTCTTAGAATAAAATTTTTGTACTAGAGCATGCATACAAGCATAATCATGACAATGAAATAGAAATGACAAGAGCAAGTCATGATTTGTCAAAATGCATTTTGAATATGTTTCCTTCTAATAATAATAAGCATTCATCCAAGCATAGAAGGCAACAAAACATTCATGGTCTTATAAACATGATGATACAATTTAAATGAGCAAGTCACACATCAATGCTTATTTATGAAAGCTAGCATGTTCATTTTTCAAGTATATGACTAAAATCTATTTTGGAAAGAGTGATGATCATTTTAGTCATTTATATTCAATTCATTTCTAAAGTAATGAATACAAGTAGATGAAAACTTTAGCATATGGTATTCATTCAAGTAGAGCATGTGAGATCTAAGCTTTTAAAAGTTTGAATTATAGAGTGGCTTATGTGAATTGATTATCCTTGTAAGTGAACTAAGACTTCTAAATAGATAAGGTTGAAGAATCATAAGTCTTACTCTTAAACAATGATTTCTAGAGACTAATGTGTTTGTTTCAAATACAAGGTCTCTAAGAAAGCCATCTTTATTTTTCATTGATTGTTCCCATAAATTTCTAATTAATAAGCTTAAATGAAGGATCAATTTAATTTTCCTTACAAACCCCTTTTCTATGATCAAAGATCAATAATAAGCATAGGGAACAAAAGTAAGGTTTCCTTGGTTGGGTTAGAGAAGTGACCTTTAAGGTTTTCTCATGATTGCTAAGAATCAATATTCTTAGACTAGGCTTGATCATCTCCAAGGAAGTCAGTGAGGTGGCTGTTTGATTAACATTTGATGTAGAGGCCACAATCACTAGGCAAGTATCTAGTACTATTCAAAAGATATGAATCATTTTGATCATAAAGTATAAGAGATATGGACTCTAAATCATTCTTAATTCTAGTCCATTTGCTAAGATCATGAGCATCCAAACATATATATATTAGCAATTCAATCATTTTAAATCTAAGCAAGCTCAAATCAATTAATATGATTATGATCGAATTTCTTAAGGTATTAAATGAGTGAAAATATTCATGAACACACATATCATTTAATACAAGCGCAAATGCATAAAGTATGCTTTGAGTAAGTAAGTAAAAGAATATACAATATATGCATGCTCACAAAGATGAATGGAAGTAATAAATATGAAATTTGAATCATACTTTCAGGTTGCATACCTAGTATGCATTTGACTCTTTGACATTGAACTATATGATTAAGTATCAAAAACATGTTCACTGTGATCAGCCACATTTAGACAATCTTAGGCAATATATCAAAATCACCTATCAAGCCAAAATACTTCCACGTGGCATAAATAATATAAATAAGCACATAACATAGAAGTTGCCTAAAGTGATTTCTAAGGTTCATATGGCATGTTTTGAGATTAAAGTATCTACCTTATGATTTGCCCAATTGATTCTCTAATTTGGAGGTCTTTTCTAAGTTTGGGGATTTCAATTTCATGTAGTCTTTATGGGTATGAACGGTCCATTTGAAACAGTTTTTCCACATAGCAAATGATATCCTACATAACAGAAGATTGAGCTTAAATAAACGTTCATATCCTAATTCTCCAAAACATGAAGTTATCTACCTTAAGCATTGGAAGTAAAAATTGGTTATCACCTAAATCAAACCGTGGCCATTGGATCTTTGGCTCTAGGTGGTTAGACCTAAAAAACATGACCACCCGCTTTAATACCAATTGTTGGTACACCCAAGAGGGGGGTGAATTGGGTGTCATGGCTGTTTTTAATCTTTTCTAATTTCTTATGAGATTCCTTGACTCAATTAGGATCAATGCATAAATAAATCTAATGAGCATAAAGTAAATTACACAAGCATTTATAGTGGTTCGGCTGCGCCAACATCCACTACCTAATCTTTCAATTAGGATTTGAAACTTCACTAACTGGTCTTCTTACGAGTGAAGATCAAATCGATACACTTTCTTAACTTACGGGTGTGAGAACTACTGTTTATCCTTTTTCTGGGCTAAGGAAGAACCCATGTTTCTTTTGCGGGCTAAGGAAGAACCGTGTATCCTTTTTCCGGGCTAAGGAAGAACTCATGTTCCTTTTGCTGGCTAAGGAAGAACCCACACATCCTTTTCAAGAGAAAGGATGAAACTAGTCTTGATTCCAACATTGGAATCACAAGTGATATTAAATTACTTTACTTGGTTTGTTTCAAACCATGAAACAATCCAAAAGAATGAAAACAGTGAATCTAATGTTTGTTCTAAGTGATTAGAACAATTACAATGAAGCTCATAAATTCAAATACCAAATACAAGATATGAAAATTTAAGCTCAAGTGAAAAGAGACCTTACAACGATTTATACCTTTCTTGCAACCATATTTGCTCAAGAGAATGTTAGCTTAGTATGAAAACCGTTTTAGTATGTAAAGTCTCAAAGAAAACTACTGTGAAAACAGATAGACTTAAACGTTTTCTTGACCAGAAAATTCGACTAACTTTCAAACAATGAATTGTAGAGATGAAGTTGTTGTTCATTTGAATTTGAATTTCAAATATGAACGTTTACTCACAACAGCTAGAATATACCACGAAAATGGCAACTGCACAATTCATGAATATTCTATTTTTCTCCAGATATACGAATAAGGAAAGTTTTAGAAGACATGGTTCGTGATTCATAGAATATCTCTTACAAATACAAAAAATTGATTTTGTACGAAAATTTGTTCTAAAAAGGTGGCAATAAATACGTACATGTCAGAACAGTAAAAATATCATTTCTGTCAATTTGTTCCTTTGAGGGCGCTCATAGAATATCAGCGTCCTACTGAACAATGAATTGAGGGCGCTACTAGGTAATAAGCGTCTTGACTTGCTTTGACAATTAAACGACTTAAAGCATGAGGGCGCTACCTCGTAGTAAGTGTCCTGAACTATTAAAAACAATGTTTAAGCGCGCTGATGGACGGTGAGCGTCCAGAAAGTTACTTAAGTTGATTCTAAAGATGAGGGTGCTCCTACACAAGTAGCATCCTGATAATTCATTCAACTTATAACTTATCAGCGTCCTTAAAAATAAAAATCTCTTAAAGATAAAAGAAAATCTTTCAGCGAGCTGAAACTAAGTCAACGTCCTGACATTCTCAAAGGTTGATAAAAGAAAGGTCACTACTAACGAGTAAGCGTCCTTATTAAATAGTTATAAAGGTTGATAAAAGAAAAGTCACTACTAACTAAGTATAAAACCACTTAGATCAACAGTTATAAAGGTTATATTTCTTTTGATGAAACTAAAGAAGCTTTAGATTTTTACATTTCAAATCTTAGCAAGAAATATCCAGTCATTAAACTAGAAGGCAAATCATATACAAAAGCTGAGCTTTTAGATTTCATGCATGCATATCAAGAACTTAGCAATGAAAAAATAGCTTGAAAAATGTACAAAATAAACTAGATATTCTGAAAAAAGAAATATATGGCAAAAGTTCAAAAAATAGTCATGAAACTAGCAGTAGCTCAAAAGATCAAAGTCTTGAAAAATATAGTAGTAAACTAAAATTTTATAATAAGCCCTTTATACCACCTAGAGTTATTTGAGATAGATTTGATGACAATATAAAAGAAAATATTTATAATTTAGCTCAAAAACGTAGTTCTCAAATGCAAGAATTTATTGTCTAATTTCTCATGGACTCTGCCAAAATGCATTAATTTTATTACAAAACTAGTTATGAATGGGACTGTCATCATAGTAAAAAATTAGTATGTAAAAATAAACTAGAATGTATTGATGACAGAACTCATAAACAAAATTGTACTTGTTCTCTAATTTATAGTATGTGCGAAATAAATCTAAATCTAGAAAGATACAAAAATATTAAAATAAGTTTTCAAGGAGAAGAAATAGAGCTCAGCCCGCAATTATTATTGGATTATGGATTGGTGAATCAAATCATCTTCACTGATCCAGACCAGACCGACATGTTCGGAAGAAAATTAGCAAGGGTAGTTCTACAAATCTTCTCAAAATATCAATATGCGGAGGCCATTATTAATTCAAAAGCACCAGAATGGACAAAGACTGGCGACATCATATCTACTCAACATAAAATAATATTGAATGGTCACGACAACAATCTTACAATATTAAGATATGATCAACCTTGGGTATGTGATAGATCAATTAAAAAACAAAATTCGACACTAGAGAGCAAGATAATTGGTGCGGGTTTTTAGATAGAAGAAATGATGAAAAGTCATAAATTAATTGCTGAAGATTTTATTCAAAAAATCTATTGTGAAGAAGACTGTCATGAGATTTCGTTCCTGTCCAAGACCCCATTACCAATCACTAGTAGACAAATATAAAGTTGAATTTTACAGAGATGAGAATGCTGACGAAGAACAGGACGATGAAGATTATGACTCGCGGGAAATCTTGATGCGATGAAACTCCATAATATTGAAAATATGATGGAAGGATAAGACATCTGAATAACTGCACCACTATCAAGCATACGACCAGTCAACAATCATTTCTTCTTTAGCAAAAGTAAATAGAAAAGTATAGTGTCGTACAAAGTAATTGTCAAAACAAAAGACTTATTGGTTTGTCTTGTTGTGAAGGTAGCATGTAAAGGCAAATAATCGAGATTTACTGTTACGGATGTAAAATAGTTTCAAATCCGTTAATTCGTCTATAAATAAGAGGTGAAGGCATAACCAGGGGCATAGCAGAGCATCGCAAATAGCTTGGCGTGTCGCTCTTGCATGCATTGTCCTGCCCTTCGCAATTAGTTTTTCCAAAGTCAGTTCAAGTGTCTGTACAAAATAGCTCTGTAAGTATGTTATTCTAGTATGAATAAATTTGATCTAGCTATAAATCTAGCTAATGCATACTTTGTTCTCTTCTTTATCTTAGTAATTTTAGATTCTATTAGTTATTTGTATTGTAGAAAAAAGTAATCATCAAATATTATATTGTTTGTAGTAGAAATATAATTATTAACAGTTAATTATATATTAGATAGGGGATGGGAAAAAAAATTCCTGGCAAGATATCTCTTTACAACTACTTTTGTTTTGTTTTTTTTTTGTTTTTAGTAGATACAATAGTCCCCAGTGTATCCATCCGAAGGGTATCTAGGCCCTTGTAGAGATTCACACAATATAACACATACAAATATGCACACACAGATGCAAATCAAATCAACAATAAGAAAGCAAAGATCTGCCTACGTCCACAGGAGATGAAGATTTCACTAGCTTAGAGAATCTAGTGCAACACTCTTAATGTTTCTCACCTCTTACCTCTTAATCCCCAATATTAGGTATATAGAGAGCTTTAGACGTAGTTTCCAATTCAGACAGTGAAAGTTTCCGACTCAATCCAGGAAACTAATACAATCAAGAAAACTAATAAAATAAAAACACATGAAAATAGAAATATCATTGGTCCACATAATGGATCGAGGTACACTATAAATAATAGCCCTTTGGGCTCAAGACAAAGCTTAACTAATCCCCTTACCAATTCATTGAAAATTGGAAGGGAATTCAGGCGGCAAGACTCGAATCCAGGGATTTCCATTCCTCAAGTCGTGTGCGTACTACCGGACCAACTCCTCATTGGCTCTTTACAACTAAATTTGAAGATAACATGATTGTGCAATTGAATATTTTATCATGTGAGTAGATATAATAGTTCCCAGCATATCCACACGAGGGAAATCCAAGCCCTTGGGCTCAGAACAAAACTCTACTAATCTCCTCACCAATTCATTGAAAATTAGAAGGAAAATTGGTGGCAGCGAAACTTAAATCTGGGTATTTTAGCTCCTCGAGTCGCAACTTTTCATTGGCTCTTTACAACTAAATTTGAAGAAAACATGATTGTGCGAGTCACAATAACATTTTCTTATAAAGATTTTTGCGAGAATTTTCTTGAAAAAATTCTAGTTTTTTTTTTAAGGAAAATTCTCTAAACTACCAAATACACCTTTAATGTATTACAAAAGTAAGATTAACGATTGAAGTGGCAAACCATCTTTAGAGCAGGTGATTCGCATTCCCTTGTCCTCTCAAAAAACTGTTGTGTTCAAATTTATCCTTGGGTATGTGTGGGCTCTTGGATGGGCCTAAGTTCCTAAGTACTCTTGTATGTGGGCTTTAGTGTCGAGGTCTTGAAGGCCTTGTGCTCCTTCTAGTATGTCCAGCTTCAGCCTATGTGTTGCTCCATTGGTCCGGGTGCTATATGATTGTCATTGTAGTACTTAACTTTCAAAAGGTTCGATTGGAGTCCTCTAAATAAATAAATAAAGATTAATGATTGAAGTGATCATATGCTTTAAACCTAATATTGATACTTCTCAAATTAAAAATTAGAACAAATGGAATCCAGCTATGATTTGTCTCCCATATCTAGTGATTCGATGGGTGTTACTATTGTAACACAAACGTTTATAAAAAAGTCAATTGGTTTCGACTGACCCAAAATCTTGGATCTTAGTATAATTAAAAAATATTGAGTTCACCCATGGAATAATTAATGTAATGGAAGGACTTCTTCAATAATTAATTATGTATAATTTATATATAGTTGAACTAGTGGGCATGCATGGATGCATAATGGTTGGGTGATAGTATCGCATATGTTAAGATTTTATTCTTCAGACCTACTCAAACCCCAGGATTCATTGGACGAAGGAAGCAAGCTAGTCAAATGATGAGCTTACTAAATGTAACTCGAACTCTTATTTTTATATATACAAGTGCTAAAAGTACATAGGGTATATGCTATGATTTATTCAGCAACAGCACGCGACCTTCTAATTAAGATAACATATGATGAGACCAATCAGAAGATGTGCGTATGAGCTCCTAAGAGAACAAGCTCAAGTAGAAGAATATACCTAAGAATGTACGTGAGATTGAGAACAAGCTCGAGTAGAACAGCTAGACCAGGTACGAGCTGAAATAGAACAGCTAGAACACGAGTTCAAGTATAACAACAAGAACACGTGACCTTCTAAGAAAGAACATGCCTAATATTATATAACTAAGATTCAAATATTAATATGCTTATTAATATTTATAACAAAAACAACATAATATGTTTAGAAATAAATCAAATTCAAAAGAACAAAAGTTGAACAAGATGAAATCGATGTCTGTATAGCGCACAACTTCCTTAAAACAGATTCACTTCTCATGTTGGTGCAAGAGGTAGATCGACGTATGTCTCTCAAGATACAACGGTAGATAAGCAGCTGACTAACACCTCGTCACTATTCGGGTGAACTAAGCTTTGTAGAAAACTATCACTATAGACCAACACACTTCAAAACCAAAAAGAAAAACTAGAGAAGAAAAAGAGAATTCCAAAGGCAAATAAGAGCTTTGAGAATGGTGTGAAGAAAAGTAAGGGAGGGCAGCTCTTTTTATACTAATAGAGGGAGGTGGTGCTCTTAATGTTCTCATTAAGAACATTAAATTAATTGCTTTCATTAATGTTGCAAACATTACAAACATAAATTCAATTATAACGGTTTTTTCATTTTAATTCAAATTTAAAACTTAATTAAAATTTTAAACCGTTACAAATCCAATTTTCATTTAATTATTTTCCAACAAGAACAATCAAAATGCGAGTGAGCTTCTAAAAAAGAATGTCCAAAACCAAGTAACCTTTTAAGAAAGCATGTAAGAACTAATGCGTTCAATAATGTTATAAGGATTAGAATTTGCGTAAGTTTCTTAAAAGAATGCACCTAAGACAACATTATTGGGTCGGCTTGGATCTCAATTAGTATGCCTACTTATGGGCTTAGATTTGGGATTTTATTTCAACAGGTCTTCAAACATTTATCATTGAGTCTAGATCATAGTACTCTTGGACTTTCAACTCTGATGTCACTAATAGGTGGGTTTGAATCTCAACTAGTACCGATATCTATTATCCAAAATTAACTACCTTTAGGTCCACTTCTCTAAACTAGGTGTGGGGTTTTATTACAAAGGGGGCTACTAATTAAAATCAATCACCATTTACTTTTTGTCTACCCACCCACTCTCTTTTTGGCAAAAAATCGATAAAAATGGGGGCGGAGAATAGGTTTCGAAACCCATTCTCCGCCACCCTAAACGACTTGTCCGACCAAGCCTGACAGGACAGGCTATTTCAGGCTTTTTCTTATTTTTTGTTATTATTTACACCAATATATGGTACTAACTTGTTTTTTTTGTATTTTCTTCTTATTTAGATATGCCGCAAAGACAAAGGAGAACCGATGTCCCTACTACAGAGGAGCAAAGCTCCCAAAGAACTTGACCGATGGCCTCTGCAAGAAGAAGATGTTTCGTTCAAAACATTCCTACCAGAGGAGCGTCAAATAAAGAAGCAAGACAAAGGACTAAAAGAGACCAAGATTCAAACAATGAACAACCTAATCAACAATGGGTCATAGAAGATGAAATCTTTGAGAACCAAGAAGGAAATTTTGACCAATCCAATGCAAATTTAGATGGACGGGGAGTTTCGGTAAATCCACTTTTTTAGAACCCCCCGGCCGAAGGGAATATGACATCTCAAGGGATTCCGATTCAAGAAGTGCCCTACCAACCGACTCCACAATTCCCTATGAACCAACCATCTCAAAATTGGGTTGCACCAAACTTCGAAAGACAGGATTCCCCAACGAGTCCACTTTTTCAAGACTTTTCGACTCAAGAAAATCCAACCTTCCAAGAAGTTCCAGTTATGGGAACCTCATATAATAAAACCAACTACCCTCCACCAATGGGACAACCAACTAGCCAACAATTTCAAATAATGCTCATAGCCTACCCTCCCCCTAGGGGATAGCCAGTCAACTAGGATGATCGATTTCAAGTTATTATGTCAACCTTCTTCTAGTGGTCAATAATAACTATTCTGGGATTGCAAGGCTGCCAATCAATGCTAACAACTTTGAGTTGAAGCCTTCCTTGATCACAATGGTACAACAACACCAGTTTGGTGGAATACCTCAAGAAGATCCAACAGTCCACGTTAACATTTTCTTAGAGATGTGTGACACGGTGAAAATAAATAAGATCCCAAAAAAGAAAATAAGACTGAGATTGTTCCCATTTTCATTAAGGGACAAAGCAAGGTCATGGCTCAAATCTCTACTAGCAGGGAGTATTACTACATGGAAAGAGATGCTCCAAAAGTTTCTTTAGAAATTCTTCACACCTGTAAGGATATCACAACTAAGAGCAGAGATCAGTCAATTCAAACAATTGGAGTCCGAATCATTATATGAGGCGTGGGAGAGATTTAAATACCTACTGAGAAGATGTCCTCAACATAGGTACCAAGAGTGGTTGCAGATTCAAATGTTTTACAATGCCATGACCCTATCTACAAGGTCATTAGTTGACGTTGCAACAACAGGTACACTATTGGGGAAAACAACAAATGAAGCCTTGATGTTAGTTGAAGAGATGGCTTTCAATACATATGAGCAAGCAAGTAAGAGAGCACCAATCAAGAAAGTGGCTGGTTTACATGAGGTTGATCAAATGACCTCATTGTCTACATATATGGCTAGTATGCTGCATCACATGGTAGCTTTATCTGACAAGGTTTTCACTCTACAAGGGAGTCCTACTGCAACAACAGAAATGTGTTGCAACCACTGGGTTCAATTCACAAGTACCAGAGAAGAAGTCTTCACTTGAAGACATTTTGGCAAAGTTAATTGGAGAGACATCCAACAAGTTTGAGAAGACTAAGTCTAGGGTTAACAATATTGAAACTCATATGGGCAACATGTCTGCTTCAATCAAGAACTTGGAAGTACAAAATTGGGCAGATTACGTTTTCAATCAATGGCCAACAGAAAAGCTCCTTCCTAAGCAATATAGAAGTGAATCCAAAATAGAGGTGCATGGCTATCAAATTAAGGTGTGGCAAAGAAGTTGAAAGTTCTCCTTCACTGAGCAAGGTCAAGCCGAGTTCATTTCCTTTTTCATCACCCATTCCATCATATCCACAAGCTCAAGAAGATGTTGAAAAAGTCGTTCAAGAGGAAGTGGCACAACAAAGCAATGGGGTTGCAAGTGAAAAAGGACAAGAGGGACTTTGTTTCGGGTCTCATCACATTCCCAGATAATCTGCATATCCTCAAAACTCCAATTCCTTACCCTCAAAGATTTGCAAAACAAAAGCTTGATGATCAATTCACCAAATTTTTGAATATCTTCAAGAAAATTCACATAAACATCCCTCTAGCAGATGCTTTGGAGCAAATGCCAAACTATGCTAAATTCATGAAAGTGGTGATGTCCAAGAAGAGAAAGCTAGCTGAATTTGAAACCGTCAAGCTAAATGAAGAATGTAGTGCCATCTTGTAAAAAAAACTTCCACAAAAGCTCAAGGATCCAGGGAGTTTTTCTATTCCTTGTGTTATTGGTTCATCTTCTTTTGATAAATTTTATGTGATCTCGGTGCAAGAGTTAATTTGATGCCCTAGGTTTTCAGGAAGATTGGACTAGGAGAGGTGAAGCCCAACACTATATCCCTTCAATTAGCCTACTGTTCAATTACATATCCATGGGGCATTATTAAAGATGTGCTAGTCAAAGTGGATAAATTTATATTTCCTGTGGACTTTGTGGTGTTGGACATGGAGGAGGATGAAGAGATACCACTCATTTTTGGGAGACCATTCCTAGCCATGGGTAGTGTTTTGATCAATGTCCACAAAGGAGAGCTCACACTGAGGGTCAACGATGAGGAAGTCGTGTTTAACATCTACAAGACCCTGAAGTTCCTAGAAGAGAAGAGTTTTTGTCATAGAATTGACATTGTGGGGAGTTGCATCCGTGAGATAAAAATGGAGTTGAGTCCAGTGGATCCCTTAGAAAGGTGCATTGTCCATTCATTCTCTGAGAATGTGGTGACAAATGATGAGGACAAGCACTATCTGAATTCTCTTGAGGCATCCATTAAATAATATGCCCAAGTGAAGATTGAGAACATTGAAGATGTAGCTTCTTCAAAAGAGTTGAGTGTTCCAAAACCATAATTGAAGCCACTGCCAGATCATTTGAGATATGCATTTTTGGGGGCCAAGTCTACACTTCCAGTGATCATTTCATCCTCCCTATCCAAGATGCAAGAAGAAAAGTTGTTGAGAATCTTGAGAGAGCACAAGTCTACCATTGGATGGTCCATTGCAGATATCAAGGCTATCAGTCCTACCATCTACATGCACAAGATTCTAATGGAAGAGTTGTAGAAGCCTACAGTGGAACACCAAAGAAGACTGAACCCAGCCATGAAGGAAGTGTTGAAAGTAGAAATCCTCAAATGGCTCAAGGCAGGAATCACTTATGCCATCTTTGACAGTTCATGGGTAAGCTCAGTTCAGGTTGTACCAAAGACGGGTGGCATCACAGTAGTCAAAAATGAGAATGATGAGCTAATCTCTACAAGGACTGTAACTGGGTAAAGAGTTTGCATTGACTACAGGAAATTGAACAAGGCTACAAGGAAGGATCATTTTTTCCTTCATTTCATTGATCAGATGTTAGACAGACTTGCAGGGTTCCAGTACTACTATTTTCTTGATGGGTATTCAGGCTACAATCAGATTGGCATAGCTCCAGAAAATCAAGAAAAGACCACCTTCACGTGTCCCTATGGTACATTTGCGTTCAAACGTATGCCATTTGGTTTATGTAATGCTCCAACAACTTTTCAGAGGTGTATGATGGAAAGTTTTGCTGACATGGTGGAGGATATTATGAAGGTGTTTATGGATGACTTTTCAGTCTTTGGCTCTTCGTTTGATCATTATTTGAAGAATCTGGCCTTAGTGTTGAAAAGATGTGAAGATAAAATTTGGTACTTAACTAGGAGAAATGCCATTTTATGGTTCAAGAGGGGATTGTACTTGGCCACAGAGTGTCTTTACAAGGGTTAGAAGTTGATAAAGCCAAGATTGCGGCCATTGAGAAGCTCACTCACCCAATCAATGTCAAAGGGATTAGAAGCTTCTTAGGTCAGGCGGGTTTTTATAGAAGGTTTATCAAGGACTTCTCCAAGATAACCAAACCCTTATGCAACCTACTTGAAAAGATGCACCATTTGTATTCAGTGCAGAATGTGTGAAGGTGTTTGATCATCTCAAGCAAGCCCTTATTTCAGCTCCTATCATTGTGGTACCTAGTTGGGAAGAGCCCTTTGAGATCATGTGAGATGCGAGCGACTATGTTGTTGCGGTAGTGCTTGGCGTAAGAAGAGAGAAGTTGTTTCGGGCAATCAACTATGCAAGTTGTACTGTTGGTGATGCCCAACAAAACTACACAACAACCAAGAAGGAACTATTTGTAGTTGTGTCTGCTTGTGACAAGTTTCGTTCCTACATAATTGGGTCGAAATTGATTGTTTATACCGACCATGCGGCCATACGGTACTTGTGTGCCAAGAAAGATGTCATGCCCAGACTAATCAGATAGATACTATTACTCCAAGAGTTTGACCTTGAGATCAAGGATAAGAAGGGGAGTGAAAATGTGGTTGCAGATCACTTATCAAGGCTGCAACATAAAGAAAATGAAGATGAATGTCCAATTCATGAACTCTTCCTGGATGAATAACTTTATGGAGTGAAGGCCAGTCTTCCATGGTTTACAAATTTCGTCAATTACAAAGTTAGTGGAGTGTTACCTCCAGATTTGTCTCATGATAAGAAGAAATTTTTTTTTGCATGACGTGAAGTTCTACATGTGGGATGATCCCTTATTGTTCAAGCAGTGCAGTGATCAAGTTGTAAGGAGATGCATTCCAGAGATAGAGATTCAAGCTATAATTCATGAGTGCCATTCATCTCCATATGGGGGACATTTCAGGGCTACAGGAACGACATTCAAGGTGCTACAAAGCGGATTCTACTGGCCTACTATCTTTCGGGGTTGCTACACCTTCGTCAAGACTTGTGATTAGTGCCAAAGGCTTGGAAACATCTTTAGGCGACAAGAACTTCCCATGACTCCTATCACGGAGGTCGAGTTGTTTGATGTGTGGGACATCGATTTCATGGAACCATTCCCATCTTCTTTTGGCAAAACCTTCATTTTGTTGGCAGTGGACTACGTGTCAAAGTGGTTGGACGCCATAGCTACAAAGACTAATGATGATAGGGTGGTACTCAGGTTTCTTCAGAAGAACATATTCACTAGATTTGGTACCCCTAAAGCAATCATTGGTGATAAAGGGTCACACTTCTACAACAAATTGTTCAATTCACTCCTTACCAAGTATGGAGTCAAACACAAAATTGCCCTTCCCTACCATCCACAGTCAAATGGCCAAGTAAAAATCTCAAATAAGGAGGTGAAGCAAATTCTGGAGAAGACAATAAACATCAACAGAAAGGATTGGGCCACAAAATTAGATGATGCATTGTGGGCGTATTGTACAACTTACAAAACTCCTATTGGGATGTTCCCCTACCGTTTGGTGTTTGGAAAGCCATGCCATCTTCCCGTAGAGATTGAACATAGAGTATTTTGGGCTGTGAAGATGTTGAACTTTGACTTGAAGGCTTTGGGTACTCAAAGATTGCTCCATTTGAATGAAATGGAGGAATTCAAAAATAAAGCCTATGAGAATGCAAAAGTTTACAAGGAGAAGACTAAGTCATGGCATGACAAGATGATTTTGAAGAGAGAATTCCTACCGAGCCAACAAGTACTTTTCTACAACTACCGGTTGAAATTGTTTCCCGGGAAGCTTAATCAAGATGGTCGGGTCCGTTCCACGTTGTCAACGTCTTTCCTTATGGAGTGGTGGAGTTGCAATGCCACAAGGATGGAAGCAAATTTTGGGTCATTACCGGCAGGGAACCCGGGGTATATCCGCCTTTGATATCCCCAGCATCCCGTTGGCCTTCTAATAACACACCATAATCCCAATAATCAACATTAAAACACATGGACAATAATAGATCATCAATGGAAAAGCATACCAAAATATTTTCTACAAGTGGCACATATATATGCATTTATGTAAAACATTGCAAGATCATTAAAATCATTTAAATATCATGGATACAAATAAGATTACATATATGCTCAATATAATGCACCGTGTTATATACAAGACAATACATATCATTTATAAACATGCTCATGCAATCCTAACACCTCCTGAGTAAGAATCAATACAAGGGTCTGAGTGCGCGACACCCATCGCCCGATCGACCTCTTACTCGTATTCTATTAGAATTCCTAGGATTGTATGAACCATAGGATCCGTCCACCAAGACAAGTACCATGCTTAAGCGAATCCTAACATACACAACCTATAAAAATCCTCTGCCAGGTCCACAATTAGGGATCACCACTAGACTTACGAGATTCCTCGAAGAAAATCCCAACTAGGAGACTTTACCCAATTGCTAACCCTATTAGACTATGCTCAAATACATTTCATGAGACATTAAATCATGCATACTACAATAGATAAGCATTCAAAACACATTTTTATACTACAATGCCACGTATAGAAACCAACAAGTAAAGAAACACTCCCAACTTGATTAGCTAGACTTAGCCAATCCAATCCAATCCATAAGAGAGCACTAGAATGACCACAATCACCCCAAGCACCTCAATCCCCAATTGGCCTATTTGGGCTACTTAAATCAACCAAAATCCCTGCATGAAACATGGTTTATACATTACTGAAAATTAGTCCACTAGTGTGCCAAACAACCATGATCAAACCCAATTCCATAGCCAATTAAGATTCTAAAATGATTATACACATGAGTCAATCCCATACTGCTCAATTCAACCATTTAAAATCAAATTAAACCATACATAACCCAATTGAATGCAATAGGTTGATCCCCATGATCCAACCACTATAATACAAGGCATTCAATCATAATTGGAGTCAATTCGATTATTTATCAAGTCAATTTCATCAATTGACTAAGTCTAAGTCAAAAATCCCCAAATTTATTGAAATTTCTCAAATTACATTGCCTAGGCCAAAATTACATTACACTAGGGTTATCCACTAATCAAAATCAGTAAATTGGACTACTATACATCCACATTTACCCATGTATTCAACATAAATCACATGCAAATTGAATAGGAAACCCAAAGTCTAAAATCCTAGTTTAGGTCAAATACCTATAACCCTACCAATTTCTTGTTAGAAATTGGGGGTTTCACCATTTATGGACTCCCAACATCCTCTAAACTAACATATCTCAAATGCAAGACCTAATTCCAAAAATGTATTTTCTACCACCCTCCTTAAATTTCAAGATTCATGAGTGGAAAACACCCATTAGGTCAAAAGCAAGCTTGCATGCATGAATGAAAGTGATAGAAGGAAGAAAAATGAAAAAGAATGAGGAAGAAATGATTACCTTGGGAATTCTTGAGCAAGAATGCACCCAAAACCCCAATTTTTCCCTTCCTTTTTCTCCTTTCCCCTTCCTTTCCTCTTCTCCAAGCTCCTTAGCCTCTTTTGGAAGTGAAAAATGAGAAAAGTTACATCTTAATGGCTTATGTAAAGGTTAAGTGGCATTTTGGACCCACACTTAAAAAACACATTTTATAAAAGAAACAGTTTTTCTGCTGCAATTACTTGCACTTAGATAATCAATTTCCTGCAAACGACTCACCAATTTAACAACTTAACAGTTCAAAAGTTGTATGAGTCAGCTACCAAAATTCTAGTAAAATTTTAGCTCAATCGAACGGTGGGATTGCGAGATCCACCCATTGATCAAAACTGAGGAAGAAATTCCCAAATCCGAGAAACAATATTTTGAGTCTTATATCTCACAGTAGACAACTCTGATCAAGATCTTCACCGTTCATAATGAAGATCTTTTAGAGAAGAATAAGCTGAAAAAATTTTAGCTCAATCGGACTACGGATCTAGGATATCAAGCCATTGATGTAATCAATGACAAAATTTTTTTCCTCAATGGAGCGAGCTCCACTAATCCAAAACACCGTTTTCAACATGTTTCGACGTTACACTGGTCTTCGATCATTTTGAAACTTCACGCGCACTCTAAACGTCGTAAAATCATGCAAAGTTACTCAAACCAACCCGCGTCGAGCATCATATACGCATACGTACACGTATACGGATACTCTACGGGTCAAAATGACGTCATCTTAAGATACGGGCGTTACAGGACGTGATATTCCTTCGCGAACCAAAGTGAAGAAAGAAGATAAAGTCTAGCTAATGACTATAAACAAGCGCTTGTTGAGAGGCAACCCAACCGGTTTTGTTTATGCTTTTGTTTACTTCTAGTCATTGTAGTATAGAAGTTGAGTTTTTACTTTTCACTAATGACATCTCTTTATGTAATTCCCCAAGTACTCATTCAAATTTGAAAGTCCTCATCAACAACAAGAGAAGGAGAATCATTGTGGAAGCCTCTACTGTGGTTTAGGGGAATTTCGTTATCCTTTATCTCTTTATCTTGCTTTGTAGTTGTTTTGCATTGAAGACAATGCTTAATTTAAGTTTGGGGGAAAATTTAAATTCTCTATCTTAGTGAAAAAAAGTTTGAGTGCATTTTTTGTGAAAATTTAAATTTTTGAGTTTTGATCATGAATAAATCCATATTCCCTTATGAACTTTGATTTGATTTGATCTTGTATGTATGATCTATGAAAAGATTAGCACTTGGTTTTGAACATGAACTATGGAAAATTAAAAAGTACTCTTAAGTCTGTGTGCTTGATTTGCTTTGCCATGTTTATTGAAAAATTTTGTTGACTTCTGAGTATAAAATTATGATCATGAGTTCCACTTGTTATTTCAATTAAGATTTTGCAAGTTAAGCTTCAATGAATCTCACTTTCCATACTGAACTCTAGAACTTGCTTGATCTCTTCTTAAGGCAAAATCCTAGGAATCACACCATGAGATATATGATTTAGGCCATTTTAGGATAGTTTGAGATATAAAACCCACCTAGCTGTGTATTACCCCTAGTTACCCTATTTTGAGCCTTATATATTGTTTTTTGTCACATAAAATGATTAGCCAAGGCGTTTGATTGATATTCCCCTGTTTTTCACCCTTGCACCCTTAACTCTTTGAAATAGATGAATTATAATGGGTTGGGTCGTTTTCATGGGAATTTATGTGTAAATGTGCTATGGAATGAGAATGTATGTGAAGGTGATGAGAAAAGATTCAAAATGGTTCAAAATATGTGAAAAAGAAGAAAAAGAAAGATGAAGAAGAAAAAGAAATGAAAAGAAAAAGTACAATTCTTCATCAATGAGTGAATTGAATAAGTTTGGGGGAATGTAAAAGGTGATGTGATGATTAGTTTTGTAAGGCATGAGATATTTAAAGGTGCTATGTATAAAAAATGTTTTGGGTGTATTGAGTTTCATTTTATCCATGTTATCAAACCCTTAACCTTAGCCTTACATTACAAACTAACAAAGTCCTATTGATCTTAATTGGTGTGAGTCCTACATTAGTGGAGAGAAATGTGAAAAGCAAGCATATGAAGTTCATGTTTTGTTTTGTTGAGATTATATTTTTATCTTACTTGCATTGGTCTGTATAATTTATGAGTGGTCATGTGAGTGATTTTTTGTGCTTGTTTGTCAATGAGGATAGAAGAGAATGCATTGCTTTGCAGACTTAAATTCTAGACAACAAGTTTAAACTTTCGAAGTTTTCCTTGAGTTGTGTTGTATAGAATGTGTGTTGTCTTTGAGATCATGAGAACTCATTTTTGCAAGTTAAATCTTTGTTCATTCTGAAATATGTGAAAAGTTTGTTCGTTCAATTTCATTTTTCTCTTTGCTCGGGACGATCAAAGTCTAAGTTTGAGGAAATTTGATGAGTTGAGTTTTGGTTAGAGTTTTGCATGTCAATTTGTGAGATTTTTAGGTTCATTTAGTTAGTTTTTAGGTGTTTCTACATGATTAGTATACTTAGTTGTTTTAGATGCATTTAGGTTTTATCTGAAGTTTTTATAGGTTTTTATCGTGAATAAATGACTTTTTGATACATGTTAATATCATAAAATCGCATGTTTTGAGTACATTTCATTTTAGTTAATACTTTGATTAATTGCATAGAATTTACATTTGTTTATACTTTGTTTTGTAGGTAAATAAAGAGCTTAAAAGTGGGTTAAAACAAGGTTCAAATGGTGTAAAAAAAAGTCAAGAACATGTGCAAAACATGTGCAAGAAGTGTTCAAAAAAATAAAAAAATCGGCTAAGTCCACAAGCATTCACCAAGAAGGAACTCAAGACTGGGCACCGCGACGCCCCGATGCATAAGAAGAAGTGGTGGTGGACAATGAGTGGGAGCCGGTGTTCGCAGAGTTGCGAGATTGCGTTTTTTATGTGAGTTTTCATGCCCATTTTGGTTTTTTGACCCACTTAAGTGTAAAACACGTTTTAGGGTTGCATTTTATCATTATCAAGGATTAGAATTTGGTTTAGGGCGTGAAAAAGGAGGCAAGAAAGCAAGAGGAGAAAGAGATTTGGATTGGAGGCTTGAAGGAACCGAGGACAACAAGAAGATTAATCCACCGTCGAAGGGGGATTTTAACCTTTAATTTCAATTTCTTGTGTTTTGTATCCAGGAACATGAATATGAGCTAAACTATTAATCTAGAGGTTTGAATTATCAATATTTGATTTCATGGGTTAATATTTATGTATGTGTCATTGAATTGATTTCTGAGTTTATTTGCAATTTCATATGCTTAAAGCCTTCAATTTGTTGGCCACTAGTTGAATGAAGTTAGATTTGATTTCTTACACTCGATAGAGGTGTTATCAAATCAGATCTAGGAATTTGTGACCTAGGTTAGTAGTATTGAGTCGAGAGACCTACGAAAACCTTTGAAATCAGATAACATGAATCACAAATAGTTGATCTTAAATTTTGAGATACGTTAAGTCTTCTTAATTAGTTGATCTTTATTCATATCTTTTCCAAAATCTATTGAAGGATAAGAAAGATTTTTGAACCTATTTTCAGCTGCACTTCATCATACATATTTTGTTGAATCTGTGGTAACAGAAGGTTCAATCCAAAGCTTTGTAAGTATCACATTGATTCTAAGTAAAGGGAATCATATATCATCTTGTACCTTGGTATTGGTGACTGGTTAGTCACTGGTTTAGAGCAAGTGTTGCTCGATTTGTAACTGTTGTTTTCACACCTGGAAGTTGAGAAAGGTTGTTCTCAAGCCCGTAAATTGAGAAGGTGTAACGGTTTGATCTTCACCCGTAAGAAGATCCTTAGTGGAGTATGGACAAATCCTAACTGAGGAGGTTAGGTAGTAGATGTAGGCAAGGCTGAACCACTCTAAATCTTGTGTGTCTTTTCTTCATTATTGCTACTGTTTTTGATTTACCGTACTTAGTTTAATATGTTTTCATTACTTTAAACGTTTTAAAGAAAGTTTAAAAGTCTGCAAAGTCTCCAATTCACCCCCCTCTCGGACACATCTGGGTCAACAATTGGTATCAAAGCAGGCTAACCATCAAAGTATCTAACAATCTATGATTAAGTAGGGTAGGACAAAATGCTAGAAATGTTTATTTTTCAAGTGAAGGAAACTCCACCAACCGACCACCCTTGTTCAAGGAAGACAACTATTCACATTAGAAAACCAAGATCAGATTCTACCTTAAAGCCCAAGACTTAGAAACGTGGGATGTTGTGACAAACGGATGTCCAACACCTACACAGATTGTAAAAGGTATTACTGTCCTTAAGGAGTTAGATGAATGGACTCCTAAAGAAAATAAGAGAGAGTTGTTGAATAACCAAGCTGTAAACATTTTGTTTTGCAGTCTATCAGTTGAAGAGTTTAATAGGGTTAGCGCATGTGAAACAACTAAGGAAATCTGAGATAAGTTAGAGGTCACCGATGAAGGAACTTTGCAAGTTAGAAAGGCAAATCCCCAAATGCTAGTTGAGAAATATGAGACCTATATGATGGAGGAAACTAAATCTATAGCTGAGGCTATTGCTCGGTTTATAACTAACATCAAATAAATGAAAAACCTAGGTAGGAGCTATGACCAAGAAGAAACTGTTAGGAAGTTTTTAAGAGGTCTACCTAGAGTTTGGGAAACCAAGGCCACGGCTATTGAAGAAGCCAAAAATCTAGCCAAGTATACATTTGATGAACCGTGTGGTTCATTAATGGTTCATGAAATGAAGATAAAAGATAAGAAGTGTCTGCTCAAGGTTGAGGAAAAAGAAAAGAAATATATTGCCCTCAATGTTGAAACTGATTCTGAAAATGACTCAAATTCAGAAGATGACATGGCTATGTTATTTAGGAAGTTCAACAGATTGATTAGGAGAAAGGGTAAGAGTGGCTCATATTCAAAACTCCACAAAGGGAAGAAATCCGAGTCAAAACCTATAAAGTTAATTTGTTATAGTTGTAACAAACCTGGTCACGTGAAGAATGAGTGTCCCACTAGACATAAGAAGAACACCAATTCGACGAAGAAGGATAACAAGGTTCTCAAAGCTACATGGGATGATTCAAGCTCAAGCGAAGATGAACCAAATTCAGATCACACTGCTGCACTGTGCTTAATGGAAAGCACAGAGATGAGCAAGAATGAAGAATTATGGTATCTATACAGCAGCTTCTCAAGGCATATGACTAGAGATAAATCTAAATTTCTGAGCCTTGAAAAGAATAAAGGAGAAAAGGTCACCTTCGGAGACAACAACAAAGGTGATATTGAAGGCATTAGAATCATTGGCAATGACTTTCTATCCATTTCTGATGTACTTTATGTTAAAGGGCTGAAGCATAATCTCTTAAGCATAAGTCAATTATGTGACAAGGGTTATAACATTTCATTTGAAGCAAATAGGTGAATTGTTAAACATATAGATAATATTGTTGCATTAATGGCATCTAAACATAAGAATGTTTATTACACAAATCTTAATGATATGGAGAAACAAAATGTAACTTGTTTGAATGCTATTTCTTGTGATGATGCATAGCTTTGGCATAGGAGACTAGCTCATGTTAGTATGGACAACATCTCTAGGATTGCCAAGAATGATCTTGCCAAAGGTAATCCCAAAGAAATTTACTCAAAAGATAAGGTGTGTGAACTATGTTAACTAGGCAAGCATACCCGATCATCATTTAAGAGTAAGAGGCATCAGTCTACCTCTAAAGCTCTCGAATTGATTCACATGGATCTTTTCGGACCAACCAAGACCCAAAGCTTATGTGGTAAATCTTATGTATTTGTGATTGTTGATGATTTTACCATATTCACTTGGGTATTCCTTTTAGCTCATAAATCTGAAGCATGTGAAATGTTCATAAAATTATGTAAAAGAGTTGAAAATGAAAAGGGTCACAAAATTAACATAATTAGAAATGATAGAGTAGGTGAATTTGTTAATAAAAATCTTGAAGAATTCCGTAATAATCAAGGTTAACAGTCCGTCTATCAGGCCCTAGAACACCTCAACAAAATGGTGCAGTTGAAAGAAAGAATAGGACTCTACAAGAAATGTGTAAAACAATGCTTAATAAGTATAACTCTGCTAACTATCTTTGGGCAGAAGCTATAAACACAGCTTGCTATGTAATGAACAGAATACTGATTAGGAAAAACTTGAACAAAACTCCATATGAACTATGGAAAGGTAGAGCACCCAACATCAGTTACTTTCGAGTATTCGGATGTAAGTGTTTTATCTTAAATGATAAAGATAATTTAGACAAGTGTGAACCTAAATCAGATATAGGAATATTCTTCGGATATTCTTCTCATGGTAGAGCTTATAGAGTTTACAACCAATCTACTAAAACTGTAGAATAATCAATTCATGTAAACTTTGATGAAAGTGAAAGTAAGAAATGTTTTGAAGAAGGGATTAGGCAATTAAACTTCGATGATGATGATCCCAAGACAGCTCATGTCATAGAACCTGAGATTGAAAAGTCTTTAGAAACATCTAAAAACTCTAGATTGTTTCAAGGTCACCCCAAAGATCAGAAGATCGACAAAAGGTTGTATCCACTATAGCTTGTTGCTTTCGTATCTCAATTTGAACCAATCAAAGTGGAAGAAGCACTGAAATATGAAAACTTGATTCTTGCTATGCAAGAAGAGCTAGGACACTTTGTGAGAAACAAAGTATGAGAATTAGTTCCTAGACCTTATCATCAATCATTCATAGGAACCAAATGGATCTTTAGAAACAAAAAGAATGAACAAGGAATCATTGTCCGGAATAAGGCTCGACTGGTTGCACAATGGTACAACCAATAAGAAGCCATAGACTTTGAAAAAGTTTTTGCCCCAGTAGCAAGATTAGAGGCAATAAGGATACTACTTACATATGCTTGTTACAAGAATTTTTCCTTATACCAAATGGATGTAAATAGTGCATTTCTCAATAGTTACATCAATGAAGAGGTATATGTGGAACAACCTCAAGGGTTTGAGGATGCTCAAGACCCGAAATAGGTGTTCAAACTCCACAAAACCTTATATGGATTAAGACAGGCTCCAAGAGCTTGGTATGATAAACTAAGTTCATTTCTTTTAGATCATAAATTTCAAAAGGGAAAACTTGATCCAACCTTGTTTATCAAGCACCATAATGATAATATGCTTATTGTTTAAATATATGTGGACGATATCATTTTTGGTGCATCAAACAAAGTGTTGTGTAATGAATTTTCACAATTAATGCAAAAAAAAAATTGAAATGAGTATGATGGGAGAACTTATATACTTTCTCGGCCTGCAAATTAAGCAATTGTCAAAAGGCACTTTCATAAGCCAATCAAAGTATGCTAAGGAAATGGTTAAAAAGTTTCAAATGAATAATTTGAAATCAATTGATACTCTCTGTAACTCAGCGATCAAACTAGAAAAAGATGAAAATGGGAAACCAATTGATCCTAAACTTTATAGAAGTATGATTGGAAGTCTTTTGTATCTCATAGCAAGTAGACCTGACATTATGTTCAGTGTTTGTCTTTGTGCAAGATTTCAATCAAAACCTAAAGAAAAATGTGTTAACGAATATTCAGATAAGTAAATGGCACAACTAACTTAGGAATTTGGTATTCCAAAAGTCTTTCATTTGAACTAAAAAGTTATGTAGACTCTGGCTATGCCGACAGTCTAATTGATTGAAAAAGTACCCCAGAATTTTGTCACTTTCTTGAAAATTCTTTAATTCCTTGGTTTTGCAAGAAGCAACACTCAATGGCACTATCCACAGTTGAAGCAGAATATGATGCAGCTGGAAGTTGTTGTTCTCAAGTCTTATACATGAAACAACAACTTCAGGACTATCAAGTGTTTGTAGAATGTACTGAAATTTTGTGTGCCAATACTAGTGCTATTAACATATCAAGGAATCTTGTATTGCACTCCCGAACTAAACATATTCAAATCAGACATCACTTTTTACGGGATCATGTGCAAAATGGAGAAGTTACATTGTCTTACATTGGCACAAAAGAACAACTGGTGGATATTTTCACTAAAGCCTTACCTAAGGACTTGTTTGTTCACATTCGACGCGAGCTTGGAATGTTCTCTGCATTTGCCTTATGATATTTTGATGCCTACCTCATTAAGGGGAAGAAGTGCCTCATGGCTACTTTACTCTTTTTGATGTTTTCAAAAGGGGGAGAAGCATTATCTTTGAAGCGTTATAACTATTCAAAGAGTCAGGAGGAGATTAACTAAAACATTATCATTCCTTGGAGCTAAATTCGTATCATATGAAAACAAAAAACGTTAGTATTAGTAATGCATAACATTATCATTGCATTGCATAACATTTTTACCATACATTTATATCAATATTTAGCTTGTTTCAAAGCCTATAGCAATGTGTTTGAAATCATAAAAAAGGGAGAGATTGTTGAACCAATTGAACCAATTATCCTCATGTCCCTTACGAGAATATGTCCCTTATAAGAAAGATATTTTGATGATTATAAACCACATTCTGATTTTGATAATACTAATCGTGAATATTTTGAATCGCAAGTGTACGAATATCAAGTTATATTATACATAGGTGAGTCGGGTTATCGTCCACAGGAAAAGTGAATTTCACTAATATAAAATGCCCCAAACTACTATGATTTTAATTTTATCTAGGTGATCGAAAAGGGATGATTTAATACTTGAAATTAAAGTGAACAAAATTAAAGTAAATCAATGCAAGTTGAATTAAAATGTGAGAAAATCAATAAATAAAAGTTCTAGAGTAATGATATCACTATGTTTTCTCCTATGGGTTTCAAAAAACTTGTGCTATTGTATTAATTTCTGGATTTATAAATCATGAATCTTAATTCATTCAAACCTTTCTCTCGAATGTAATTTGAAAATCTATCCTTAAACAATTAATTCACTCTCTCGAGTGCAAACTAATGGATCAAGCATGCATTAACATCTATGATTTATTTTGAAGGATTTCATAGGGGTTCGTAGGTCTCTTGACTCGATACTAATACCCTAAGTCACAACTTTCATTTTCTAATTCGATAACACCTCTCTCGAGTGTAAGAAATCGAATCTAAAATCATTCAAAGAGTGACCAACAATTTAAAGGCATTAAGCATAGAAAGTTGTAAATAAACCCATAAAATTAATCAAAAACACATAAACAATGGTAATTAACCCATAGAATCCAACATAGATCAATCGAAACTCTAGATTAAAAACTTAGCTCGTGTTCAAATTCAAAGATACAAATATGAAAAGATGGAAAACAAGGGAAAACAACATTGAAAAAGATAAGACATGGAAATCGCAAGCTTAAAACCCCCTTTAATGGAGATCTTCTTCTTCTTCTTCTTTCTCTTGCTTGTTGCAACTCCTGGCTTTCTCCTCCTCTTTCTTGCCTCCTTTTTTTCTAAAACTTAACTCTAATCCTTTCTAAAAATTGTGCTAAATTGTGATAAGATCATAAACAAACCCTAAAATGAGGCTTAAATACTTTGGTGGTTCAAAATACCATAAATGGACCATAAAAAGTCCGTCCAAAATACGAAACACGGAAAAAAGGTTTCATCACGGCGTTGCAGCGTTGTACCCTGGCGCTGTGACGCCCAGAATTTTCTCCTCTTCTCTTCATGCATGACATCTGGGCGCCGCAGCACCCAATTCCAGTTTTTGTGCTTGTAGTTGCACTTGTACTTGGCCAATTTCCTCTATCTTTTGTCTACTTCTTGCACATGTTCTTGACATCTTTTAAACATCATTTGAACCTTGTTTCAACCACTTTAAAGCTCCTCATTTATCGACAAAACAAATAAAAAACACAAGTAAATACTAGGAATCAAATACCAACTATAACGAAATGAACTCTAAGTAAATGGTTCCTAAAACACTAACAAGTATAAAAATATGATTTATTCATGATAAAAACTTATAAAAACCTAAGATAAAACCTAAATAAACCTAAAACAACTAAATATGCTAATCATGCAAAAACAATTAAAAAGTGAGCAAATGCATCAAAAAACTTAACAAAATAACATGCAAAGTGACTAGTAAGACTCAACTTATCAAATACTATATGCATTGCACATCTAATCTCACATGAAAGTTCATTCGAAGAATCGATAATGCATGGTGAAAGAGCTATCAAGATTAATTTGAACACCATGATCGTTCGAAGACATATCTGCATGCTATTAGATTGTGTTTAGGTTGCAGAACCTCTTTTATCCTATAATTAAGCAATATGCATGAAAATTGAAAAACATCAAAATTGTTTTAAAGTGCCCATCAGGAGGTTGATGTGTTTATCAAGACGCTAATGTCTCAGCAGTGCCCTCCTGGACATGGTAAGTCGAGACCCTGATGATACATTAGGACACTGATAATGATCAAGGTTGAAAAGTTCATATCTATCAAGATGCTTACTTTGTCAGTAGCGCCCTCATTGAATCAACCAAGAAACTTATGAGGACGCTGATTGAACATCATCTCACTGATCGTTTTAAACATCAGGACGCTTACGTTTTTAGTAGCGTCCTTATGTTTTTGTGCTTTGAATGTTAGGACGCTTACAACATTAGTAGCGCCCTTGTCATTTTAAAGTGTTTCAAAAACTAGTCAGGACGTTTATCTTCAAATAGCTCCCTCACAGCTTTGTTCGATTTTAAACGTTAAGTAAGTCAAGACGCTTATGTTCTAGTAGTGCCCTCACTTCACAGTTTAACAAGACGCTTATAGTCTATAAGCGCCCTCAAGGAACAAAACGACAAAGTTGGCTTTATGTGTCAAGACGCTGATTGAAAAATCAAGATGCTAATCCAACACTATCATAAAACAACTATTTGCACTTTTTCTGATACACTTTTCAAAATTGTTCAAAACCTTTTTCAGAACTTTTTGAATCTTTTCAGAATGTTCTAATACTTTATTAGAACATTCTATTCTCATGATTGATCAGAAGATTCAGGTGTTGTCGTCGTAATTGCACAGACTGAATCAATCATTTTTGGGAAAGAATGTATCTGTTGTTTTAAAATAGCTTTGTGCGCCAAAATCATACTTGAAAAGTTAAAGTCCATTACGTCATTGCTATCTCTATATATATGCTGCCTTAGAGAAGATTGAACACACATCTACGAGAAAACTGATAACCTATTTTCAAATCTTTAAACTGTTTTCACTTGTGCAAATGCTCTTGAAAGTTATATTTTTATTTGCTGCTTTAAATTCTCAATCAATTTTGAGATATGTTAAGTCTTCTTGATTAGTTGATCTTCATTCATATCTTTTCAAAAATTTATTTGAAGAAAAAGAAAGCTTTGTGAACCTATTTTTAGTTGCACTTCATCATACATATTTTGCTGAATCTATGGTAACAGAAGGTTCAATCCAAAGCTTTGTAAGTATCACTTTGATTCTAAATAAAGGGAATCATATCTCATCTTGTACCTTGGTATTAGTGATTGGTTAGTCACTGGTTTAGAGTAAGTGTTGCTCGATTTGTAACGGTTGTTCTCACACGTGGAAGTTGAGAAAGGTTGTTCTCAAGCCTGTAAACTGAGAAGGTGTAACGGTTTGATCTTCACCCGTAAAAAGATCTTTAGTAGAGTTTGGACAAATCCTAACTGAGGAGATTAGGTAGTGGATGTAGGCAAGGCCGAACCACTCTAAATCTTGTGTGTCTTGTCTTCATTACTATTACTGTGTTTGATTTACCATACTTAGTTTAATATGTTTTCATTACTTTAAACGTTTTAAAGAAAGGTTAAAAATCTGCTAAGAGTCTAATTCACCCCCCCTCTCGAACACATCTAGGCCAACACTAAGTATCGTAATTAATAACCCTAACTTTATCTAGATGATCAAAATGAGAATTAATTAAATTAAAATCAATGCAACGAATACTCAAAAATAGTATAAAATCAAAAATCAAGAAGAAATCAATAGAGAAAAATTCTAAAGGTTCAACTTCAGCTAGCTTTCAACTATGTCTTTCATGTATGTTTATTATTAATTTATTCTCTTAGTTTATAAGTCAAAACTCCTCAAATCTCTAACTTCCTCTCTCGAGTACCGAGTTAGAACATATTCATATGAGATGATTTCGATCTCTCGATAAAAACCAAAATCATACAAACTCTTTATGCTTTGTGATTTTTTTCACAACTTCAGAGAATATTATAAGTCTCTCGATTCTATAATTATTCTAGGTTATATTTTCCCCAATCCAATCTCAAGTTCTCTCTCTCAAGTGTCGAACTCTAGATTTAGGATCATTCAATCTATGACCAGTAGATCAAAAGCATTAAAAAGAATTATAAATAAACTAGAAAAAAATATATTAATAATAATCAAAACCAAATTAAAACATAATATCAAGTTTAAGATCCATTTATCCTCTAGACAAATAACTTAGTTTATCATTGAAATAAAGAAAACACCAAAGATATTGATGAACATCATGAGCATAAACAAGAAGAAACAAAACTAGATCTCTAGATGTGAAGATTGCTCCTTTGTCTCCAACTTCACCCTCTTCTTATCTTTCGATCCAATTCGATTCAACTTATTCTCTTCTTAAAACCTTCCTTTATGATGTATTTATATATGGGAGAAAGTTGGAAAAAGTTGGTGAAGAAACAAACTTAGAATAAGAGAAAAATCTCACTCAAACCCAAACTTTGTGCGCACGGGCGCTACAACCCTCTCCTTGGGCGCTGCAGCGCCATGCCTTCTAGTTTTTTGGTGCTTTTCTTCTTTTTTTCTAGTCATTTTCTCCACTTTACGCCATTGTTTTGCACTTGTTTCTTCCTTCCAATGATTGGCTATTTGTTCGCCATTTTCATATCACTTTAAAACCTACAAAATCACAAATAAACCAAAGTAAAAACTGAAATATAATAAATCAAAACTATAACATAAAGCACACGTTAAAACCTACTTATCGATGGGTTATCTGACATTCTTAGAGGTATAACTATCTTATTCATTTTCTTTCATGTAATTAGCAAGAACATATTTTTTGTTCATTTTCTTTTATTTTCTTTCATGTCTAATAATTTTTTTCCTATGTTTGGTAGGCATGGCTATACGATCACATACCTGTAGATGTAACTACTCTCACCCAGTTTTGTTTTGATGATTGCAAACAACATACATGTGTTATCTAATCTCTTTGATTTAGTTGTTTCAGTGCTAACTAGATACATCTAATGGATTCAACTGTAATGTCAAAGCATGTGGAAAGAACAGTACTTCACGAAGATTCAAGAGCTTCATGGTTGCATTACTGTACTAGAATTTTAGTGTTGTAGAGTAACAGTTACTTGTTCCAACCACACATGATTTGCATCTTTTTGAAATCATTCATATAGTTCCTTATTCTCATGCATGAACATATTTTAGTTTAAAAGTTATGTTGTCACTTAGTCATAATTGTTTATCATACATATTTTGATCAATGTGTAACATGCATTCATCTTGTCAACTTTGCATGGTTTTACTGTTTCACGTGTTTCAAACTTATTACTTTAATCATTGGTTTCAATCGATTGAATTACTCATTTTTAACTGTGTTAATTATACCTTAATCGTGTCAAAAATGTTTTCAAATGTTTTTAAAATATTAGTCTATGTTTTTGACAATGTCCTAAACCCATAATGATAAAAAATAGAGTTTTTTTCACTTGTCGGTGAAGGAACGCGCTCCTGTGGCATTTCCAAAGACTCAAAATTTTTCTGATCAGGGAAAATGAACGCACTTCTGTTGCCAAAGGCAAAATGGGAACAACTTTAAGAGTCAATGGTTCTTGTTGAAGGAACCCGTTCCTATACCCAACAGACATATTGAGAAACGCGCTCCTTAAGTAAGGAACGCGCTCCTTGATTGCAGGAAAATCTGAAAATTTTCAGATTTCAAACCAGAAACGTGCTCCTGGGGCTAAGGAATGTGTTCCTATGCCTCAGTGTGACATTTATCTATAAATACCACGCTTCCTCATTTGAAGGACAACTTTTGCAAAATCAAGAGAACTTGTGTATTTTTCGTCTAAGTCATTTTACAAGCCAACAACAAGTTCTTGAGTCATTTAATCCTTCTTTGAAAGCAAAAGTTCAACAACATTTGATCATTTGATCATTTGATCCAATCTTCCGAATAGTTCTCCAGATCATTCAAAACCTTGAGAAACTTGGAGAGTTTCTTTTGTGCAAGTGTTCAAGACGATTCAAGTGTTTCTACATCTTCTATTTGAGTCTTGATCGTGATTTCTCGCATCCAACTTCACACTAGAAAAATCATGGTGATTCAACCTTCCCGAGTGGGGTATACATTTATACAATTAGATTCTTGTGATTTTGGTTTATGAAAATCAGTTTTTATGCTTAGATTATAATCTTTAAAACTGATTTTGTATTGATTGTGTTTGTAAAACCCTATCTTGATGTTCATAAAAAATTACTTTGTTTAGTGGTTTCATAAATAGTTTCAGATTTTGATTCATGTGCTAATATCATATGATATTGAATTGAAGTTTTTGGTCATACCTGAGTTTGTTTGATTCTTGATCTTCGTTACATATTCATTTAGAATCATCAAGTTTTAATCATCATGATATATTGATTCTCGAGCTTTAAACTTATCGCTATTTAGAATCAATATCTTGATAGTTGTGCATATTCAATTCACTGTTTTACATCGCATATATTGGAATCGAGTGCATTTGAGAAAAAGTTATTTCAACATTGTTGCATCATTTAGAATCATAGTGGTTGGAATAGTGACAGTTGTCTCATTCAAGATAGTAAACTTAAATTGTTGAGAGAGTTTTTGGAACACTTCTCTATATCTTTGTAATCTTGATGTATTGTTGACTTGATTAAGTCAACCGGGACTATACCTTATAAGTTGGTTGCAAGTTGTGGTTTTCTAGTCAAGCCCTCGTGTAGGCTAGACTGTGGCTTTCTAACCAAGACCTTGTGTAGTTTAGCATTGTAGTGGCTTTCTAACCATGACCTGGTGTTGGTTAGTGTAAACGGCTTCTAATCCGCCCATAAGTGATTAGCCAATAGTGGATTGGGAAATCTTGATCGGTGTGATTGAGTAGTGAATGTAGGTTCAAGGGGAACCGAACAACTCTAAATCCTTTGTATTCATTTATTTTCCTACACTTGTTATTTGGATTGTTACCGACTGCGCACATTTTTTGTTTAATTAAAATATTAGAAAGGTAACACGAAAATCTGCAAAGTCCAATTCACCCCCCTCCCCTTCTTGGATTATAATACTGGGCCAACAATACTCCCCAGTACACAGCACACCGCAGTGTCTAGTACCCCCGGGATGTGATGGGTACCTCATACAGAGCGTACCCCAGCCATAGTACCACATAAGATTCTTATACCTCAATACACAGCCCGCACACAGCGTCTAGTATCCCCGAGATTTTTTGTCCACAAAGGGGGCCTCCCCCCAAGTCGAACTCACAACCTCCCCTTAAGGAGTTAGAATCCGCACTTGGAGTATCCACTGAACTTTGTCGGCCTTATGTGTACATCCCAGTACAAAGCCCACCGCAGCGTCTAGTACCCCCGGGATCATTTGTCCACACTATTCATGAGTGAATAGTGTGGACAAATGAGCCCGGGGGTACTAGACGCTGTGATGGGCTGTGTACTGGGATGTGATAATATTATGTGGTATGTAACGGCTGGGGTATGCATACCCATCACATCCCGGGGGTACTAGACATTGCGGTGTGTTGTGTACTGGGGTGTGACAAATACAGTTGGTTCAATTGCATGTTAATCGTGCTTATAAAATAACTATGCACGTGCTCGAAAATGGAAACCGCGAAAAGAAATGGGATTAGGTGAAGAATATCTAGAAACACTGCATAAGACTATTGATGATCATCAACCAAACTAGGTAAATGTTAATTTTTAATCTTTTAAATTAAATGTCATGTATAAAAATCCCAACTTATATTTGGAATGATCCTACATTATCATGTTTAAGTTATATGGGACCCTTATATAGATTGTAAGGACCTATTTCCTCTACATGAAGTGGCATTCTACACCTCATGCCTTAAGTGTTTTAATGTGGTTGAGCCTTATCATCTTGATGGATTTCTTCGTCAAATTGGATTTGTACAAATGATCCTACGTGCTCTGGTGTGCCGACACTACAAGAAAATCACTATGAGGACGTTTGAAAAAATGACCAAAAACGTCCTCGAAGTCCTTTTAGGACGTTTATTCAATTAGGACGTCGAATTCAAGGACGTTTTGAGCAGTCCTTGTATTGCGATTATCTTGTAATGCCAATTCGAGTCGAGAGGGGTGCGAAGGCATGTAACTAAATGGTTCATTATATGTTCATTGATCAAATGTGGGAAAGTTGGGACTATCATTCTTTATCGAGCAAAGCACGTGGGCAACCAGTATGTAATCCATGGGCAACAGTACCGGGATATTTGGATTGGTTCCACTTAATTTCACACCCAATAGTCCAGAATCTTGAATTTTGAGCTTTCACTCAAGGGTCAAGCCGACACACTAAAAATTATGATGTGCAGGTAATACACCAAAGTCAATAGAAATTATAAATGTGAATAAATGTAATATGTTTGGTATTAATCAATTTTCTAGTTTTCTTAGGAACGCAACAAAAGAGCTCTGGAAATGTTGATGCAATTGAAAGCAAGGTGGGGGAAAGAACAATGTAACGCCCGTACCTTAGGATGACGTCATTTTGACCCGTAGAGTACCTGTATACGTGTACATATACGTATATGATGCTCAATGCACGTTGGTTCAAGTGTCTTTGCATGATTTTACATCGTTTAGAGTGCGTGTGAAGTTTCAGAATGATCAGAGACCCGTTTGACGTCGAAACATGTCAAAAATGGTGTATTGGATCAGTGGAGCTCGCTCCATGGAGGAAGAAATTTCTGTCGACAATTACATCAATGGCTTGAACTCCTAGATCCATGGTCTGATTGAGCTGGAATTTTATCAGCTTATTCTTCTCTGATAGATCATCATTATGAACAGTGAAGATCTTGATCGAAGTTGTCTACTGTCAGGTATTAGACTTCAAACACTATTTCTTGGATTTGTAGATTTTCTTGCGCAGTTTTGATCAAACGGTTGGATCTCGCAATCCCACCGTTGAAGCATTGAGCTGAAATTTTACTAGAAGGTTGGTAACTGACTCATAAAATTATGAACGGTTAAGATGTTAAATTGGTGAGTCGTTTGCAAGAAATTGATTATCTAAGTGCAAGTAATTGCAGCAGGAAAACTGTTTCTTTTATAAAGTGTATTTTTTTTAAGTGTGGACTCAAAATGCCACTTAACCTCTATATAAGCCATTCAGACGTGATTTCTCTCATTTTTCACTTCAAAAAGAGGCTAAGGAGCTTGGAGAAGATGAAAGAAAGGGAGGAGTAGAAAAGCAAGGGAAAAGTCGGGGTTTTGGGTGTATTGTTGCTCAACAATCCCCAAGGTAATCATTTCTTCCTCATTCTTTCTCATTTTTCTTCCTTCTATCACTTTCATTCATGCATGCAAGCTTGCTTTTGACCTAAGGGGTGTTTTCCACTCATGAATCCCGGAATTTAAGGAGGGTGGTGGAAAATACATTTTTGGAATTAGGTCTTGCATTTGAGATATGTTAATCTAGAAGATGTTGGGAGTCCATAAATGGTGAAACCCCCAATTTCTAATAGGAAATTGGTAAGGTTATAGGTATTTGGCCTAAACTAGGATTTGGACGTAAGGTTTCCTATTCAATTTGCATGTGATTTATGTTGAATACATGGGTAAATGTGGATGTATAGTAGTCTAATTTACTGATTTTGATTAGTGGATAACCCTAGTGTAATATAATTTTGGCCTAAGCCATGTAATTTGAGATATTTCAATGAATTTGGGGATTTGCCCAAATTTGGGGATTTCGACTTAGACTTAGTCAATTGATGAAATTGACTTGGTAAGTAGTCTAATTGACCCTAATTATGATTGAATGCCTTGCATTATAGTGGTTGGATCATGGGGATCAACCTATTGCATTCAATTGGGTTATGTATGGTTTAATTTGATTTTAAATGATTGAATTGAGCAATATGGGATTGGCTCATGTGTGTAATCATTTTAGAATCTTAATTGACTATGAAATTGCGTTTGATCGTGGTTGTTTGGCACACTAGTGGACTTATTTTCAATATTGTATAAACCATGCTCCATGTAGGGATTTTGGTTGATTTAAGTAACCCAAATAGGCCAATTGGGGTTTGAGGTGCTTGGGGTGATTGTGGTCATTCTAGTGCTCTCTTGTGGATTGGATTGGATTGGCTAAGTCTAGCCAGTCAAGGTGCGAGTGTTTCTTTACTTGTTGGTTTCTATATGTGGCATTGTAGTATAGAAACGTTTTAAATGCTTATCTATTGTAGTATGCATGATTTAACGTCTCATGAAATGTATTTAATCATAGTCTAATAGGGTTAGGAATTGGGTAGAGTCTCCTAGTTGGGATTTTCTTTGGGGAATCTCGTAAGTCTAGTGGTGATCCCCAATTGTGGACCTGGCAGAGGATTTTTATGCGTTGTGTATGTTAGGATTCGCCTACGCATGGTACTTGTCTTGGTGGACGGATCCTATGGTTCATACAATCCTAGGAATTCTAATAGAATACGGGTAAGAGGTCGATCGGGCGATGGGTATCGCGCACTTAGGCCCTTGTATTGATTCTTACTCATGAGGTGTTAGGATTGCATGAGCATGTTTATAAATGATATGCATTGTCTTGTATTGGACATGATGCATTATATTGAGCATGTATGTAATCTTATTGGTATCCATGATATTTAAATGGTTTTAATGATCTTGCAATGTTTTAAATAAATTCATATATATTTTGCCACTTCTAGAAAACATTCATTGAGCTTGTTGTAGCTCACTCCTCACTCTTATCTATTCAGGTTCGGATAAGAAGGGGAAAGGAAAAGCTTAGCTGCGGGCATTTTTCCTACACTTTTGTGACGTACGTGTTTAGTACTTTTCCACATTTATTTTGATAAATTGTACAATGTAACACTTAATGCTTATACTTAACACATAGATGGGTTGTAATTTATGGTTAAGTAGGATTTTGTATATTTTGAACATTATGGACTTAGAAAAAAAAAATTATGGTTGTTACATTAATGATCTATTATTGTCCATGTGTTTTGATATTGATTATTGGGATTATGGTGTGTTATGAGAAGGCTGACGGGATGTCGGGGATATCGAAGGAGGATATACCCGGGGTTCTGTGCCGGTCATGACGTCACAGATAGTGAGTCGTGACAACTTTGGTATCAGAGAGAGTATTTTAGGTTTAAAAACCTTAAAAAGAATAAAAGACTTATAAGATATTATGATTTCTTTTATAGGTATGATTATGGGTAGTTATCTTAGGGATAACAACTCTCATGGATTGTGATTCTGATTGACTTTTCCTTATTTGTGAATTTCAGATTTACAAAAGAAGAAATTCAAAACCAACCATGGACCCGGATGAGTGATTTAGGCAGATTGACGCCTTACTAGCCCGTCAAACCCAGATGCAGCAGTAGCAGACTCAGATACTAGCACTAGTTGCCCAGGTCTAGGGCAACAGGCAGCCACACCAAGGTGTTCAGGTTGAGGGGGAGCACAACAGTATTGGCATGGCTATGGGTGATAGAGCTGGACTAGCTAAGGTTCATGCCAAGGTTCATGCCGATGTTCAGGCTGAGGCTGTGGGGATCTTAGAGCAGAGATATGAGTCAGAGAGGTACGAGAGGGTCATGAAGGCCTTCCGAATCAAAGGCCAGACGAAGTTTGCTAGAGGCATTTCCGTTGAGACTGCTGAGAGATGGCTCAGGAGGATGGAGACCATTTTCGGTGACATGCAGGCTTCTGAGGCTGGCAGAGTGAGGTTGGCCAGATTTAAGCTCATCGAGAAGGCTGATGATTGGTGGTTGAGATTGGATCTCACGGTTGATGAGATCCAGACATGGACTAGGCTTAAAGAGCTTTTCTATGAGGAGTTCTACCTCGAGGTCAAAACAAGATCAGAGGAGGACCGAGTTCATGCACCTGACCCAGGGCAGTCGGTCAGTGAGGGAGTACGACTAGGAGTTTAACCGATTGGCACTCTTCACTCCAGAGATGGTGTCGACTGATCACCTATGCATGCAGAGGTTACGGGATGGGTTTCATGACCCTATCCGTCAAGGTTTGGCACTTGCTGGCGTACAGACTTACTCCTACGCGTTGATGCAGGCTGCTGATTTTGAGACTGCGGAAGCCCACTCACGAATGAGGACATCAGTCACAGTTCAGACATATATAGCTCCTTCAGTACAGACTCAGTCAGCAGGGTTAATATTTCGGTGATAGGAAGAACCAGAAAAATAAGAGGAAGAGATAAGGTGGCAGCGGGTACAAGGCATACGTAGCCTCTACCCCAGTGTCAGGTGCACCACCAGTTCCAGACTAGAGTGTACAGGCTTCAGGCAAGCCCCAGCAGCAGCAGAGTACAGTCAGGCATGTCGGACAGCAGACTGGATCTTCAACACCTAGAGCACCGAGGTCGATAGTTTGCTTTGGTTGTGATGCTCCAAGACACAAAAGGAACCAATGTCCACAGAGGGTGTCTGCCACACAGTTCAGTCGGATGCCATATGCTGCCAGGGAGCAGGCCGGAGCAGTCACGCAGGTAGATCCAGAGGCCAGTAAGTAGCTAATCGATGGTATAATCGGCATTTGTGATTTTTTAATGTATGTCTTGATTGATGCTGGCTCTACTCTGTCGTTTATATCTGGTAGTGTGGTAAATAGATTGAGATTATCTCTTGTTTGGATTAGTACGCCGTTGATTTTGAGTACGACAGCCGGTAAGAGGATTTACCCTAACATGGTATGTGTGGGATGCATTATTAGATTCGAGAGCCATGAGATGTCTGTTGACCTTAGAGTCTTAGAGTTCCTCGAGTTCGATGCCATATTGGGTATGGATTGGTTGGCAGGGTATCACACTCACATTGATTGCTTTGGCAAAAGGGTTGTCTTTCAGATACCTGGACAGCCAGTCTTTGTTTATCGAGGCAAGACTGCATCGAGACAACCTAACCCAGGGTAGATTAGCCACAGATGTTGAGGCTAGTTTGAGGCCAGTGGATGATGTAGGGCAAGGTGTTCAGTTAGCAGACATTTCTGTAGTCTATGAGTACCCAGAGGTGTTTCCTGATAAGTTACCTGACTTACCGCCTAAGTGAGAGGTAGACTTTATCATTGAGCTGATGCCCAGAACAAAACCCATTTCCATCCCACCGTATCGCACCAAAAGAGTTAAATGAACTTAGAGCCCAGCTAGATGAGCTAATAGGCAAGGGATTCATTTTCCCTAGTTTGTCATCTTGGGGATCACCTGTGTTGTTCTTCAGGAATAAGGATGAGAGTCTTAGATTGTGCATAAACTACCGTCAGCTGAATAAGGTAACTGTGAAGAACAAATATCCTCTTCCATGTATCGATGACCTGTTTGACCAACTGATTGGGGCCAAGTTCTTTTCGAAGATTGACATGAGGTTTGGGTACCATCAGTTGAGGATTAAAAATGAGGATGTTCCGAAGACTGCTTTTCGGACGAGTTATGGACATTACAAGTTCTTGGTGATGCCCTTCGGGTTGACTAATGCACCAGATATGTTCATGGATCTGATGCAGAGAGTGTTCAGTCCATACCTTGACTAGTTCATTATAGTCTTCATTGATGATATCCTACTCTATTCTAAGACAAGAAATGATCATGAGCATCATCTCAGAGTTACGTTGCAGACATTGTTTGAGCATAGGTTGTATGCCAAGCTGAGCAAGTGTGACTTCTAGATGATCGAGATGAAATTCTTGGGTCATGTGGTTAGTGCAAATGGTATCTCAGTTGATTCTGCTAAGGTTGAGGCAAACATTGATTGGCCAAGACCTACCATAGTGACCGAGGTTCGTAGCTTTCTAGGTTTGGTTGGCTATTACAGTAAGTTCGTGAAGGACTTTTCTACCATAGTCGCACCACTGACTAAGCTGACTCAGAAAAATGTGGCCTTCACATGGTCGGATGCCTGGGAAACAGAGGTTGACTACAACACAAGTGTTGATTCTTCCAGATCCTTGGAAAAAGTTGGTGATTTATACAGATGCATCACTCTTGGGTTTGGGATGTGTGCTGATGCAGGAGGGTCGAGTGGTTGCATATGTATCTAGACAGCTTAAGGTGTATGAGCATAACTACCCTGTGCATGATTTGGAGCTGGCAGCTATTGTGTTTGCCCTGAAGCTATGGAGGCACTACCTGTATGGTGAGAGGTTCACATTGTTTTCTGATCATAAGAGTTTGAGGTATCTCTTCGATCAGAAGGAGCTGAATATGCAGCAGAGTAGATGGCTGGAGTTACTTAAGGATTATGATTTCTCTTTGGAGTATCATCCTGACAAAGCCAATGTTGTGGCTGATGCATTAAGTCGTAGGCGAGCAGAGACCCAGGTGGTTGCTTTTCAGATGGCCCAGCAGTGGCATTTATTTGTGAGAGTGACGATGATGAGTATACTCTCAGATGCACGCGCAGCTTGCTGATGCCCATATTCAGAGGGTTAGAGATCTACAGGAGCATTTTTTGGATTATGACTTGTACTGTAGATTTGCAAACAGTGTTGACCGAGCCGATTGGCAGAGAGGGTCAGATGATGTCCTGCGATATAGAGGGAGACTATGGATCCCATATGATGTTGAGTTGCGTGCTGAGATTCTTCGAGAGGCGCACAAGTCTCAGTATACTATTCATCTAGGGGCTACTAAGATGTATCATAACATGAAGAGATCTGTGTGGTGGCATGAGATGAAGAAGAATATAGCTGAGTACGTGCAGAGATGTGAAGTGTGCCAGCAGGTTAAGGCTGAACACCGGAAGCCTGGAGGTCAGATGCAGCCATTACCCGTACCTAAGTGGAAATGGGAGCACATCACGATGGATTTCATCATGGGATTACCGAGGTCTCAGGGCAGATTTGATGCCATTTGGGTTGTTGTCGATAGATTAACCAAGAGTGCACATTTCCTTCTTATGAGTGCCAGAGACTCTGTGGATAAACTGAGAAGACTATATGTGAGAGAGATCATGAGACTTCATGGAGTGCCCTTGTCTATCGTGTCGAATCGAGATCCATAATTTACATTGAGGTTTTGGCAGGCTTTGCAAACTCGATTTGGGACTCGTCTCCAACTCAGTATAACGTTTCACACTCAGACAGACTGTCAGACCGTGAAAGTGATTCAGATGCTGAAGGATATGCTCAAGTCTTGCATTTTAGAGTTCGGTGGTGGTTGGGGTGAGCATTTGCCCTTGTCTGAGTTTGCTTACAACAATAGTTATCAGGCGAGCATCGGTATGACATCGTATGAGGCTTTGTATGGAAGGCCCTATAGATCACCAGCTTGTTGGTACGAGGTGGGCGATACACAGTTATGGGGCCCGGAAGAGTTAGATGAGGTTCGGCGTCAAAGGAAAACTTGTTGTTGGTCCCACCCAATAGAGGGGTGAATTGGGTGTGGTGGTCAATTTTAAAAACTATCTTCCAATAACTTAGTTATTTACATGAGTGTATTAGAATATGATGCAAATTAGAACATAGACTAAAATGCAAAAGTTTGATACACAGATTTATAGTGGTTCGGCCAAGCCTACATCCACTACCTAATCTCCCGATTAGGATTTACTCAATCCACTAACTGATTCTCTTACGGGTGAGAACCAAACCGTTACAACTGCCCTTTTACAGGTTAAAGGCAAACCTATCCTTTCACGGGCTAAGGATGAACCCATTTCCTTTTTTCGGGATTAGGAAAAACCCATGTTACTTTTAATGGCTAAGGAAGAACCATTTTCCTTTTTTTGGGATAAGGAGAAACCCATGTTCCTTTTGCTGGCTAAGGAATAACCATTTTCCTTTTTCCGGGATGAGGAGAAACCTATGTTCCTTTTGCTGGCTAAGGAAGAATCGTTTCTCTTTTATAGGTTAAGAGATAACCCATCCTTTTTAAGGTTAAGGACACACCTACCCTTTTACTGGATGAGGATGAACCGGTTTCTCTTTTAAGGCAGAGAGATAACCTATATGATTTCAATCCTGAAATCATCAAGTGAACTGCTTTCACTTGTCCTATTTGTTTCAATCCATAAATGCACCAGCATTACAACACTAAGATGTTGGGTGGTTCTAATGCAGTAGAACACTTTACATTAAGCACAGTTCATAGCATTACAAATATATGAAATGTGAAATAGGTAATGCTAAGTTGAAATACACCTTATGTCATTTACCTTTCAATGTTCGGTATTGCTCAAGTGCAGTTTTGAAAAGCATGAATGATATGATATGAAAATCAGTACTTTATTGAAAGATAAAATATACCAAACAAATATTGACATTAAAAACAGAAGACTGGTGTAAATCAAAGACACAGACAGTTTTCAAAATAGATATAAAATATATGTGTGAAAACTTCTGGTTCAACGATTAGTAGTTTAATGCAACCACTGATATAGTTCAATACAATACTTAAGATATGAAATCAAGTACGACTGTATATCTTGAACTATTTCTCAAATTCTGTCATCAGCAAGAATGATACCAAATGTGAATCAATGCTGAGAATATGAGTTGATACCAATATAAAAACATATTTTCAAAGATAGAAGTATATTTGAAACTCAATATGAAAATCATATAGGTATTACTGAAAAATACTTTGAAAGATTAGAAAAATGAAGTTCATTTTGACATGGACTAACTTTCAAAAAGTATTGGCACAATACAAAGTGATTGGCAAGTTGTTTGGTCCTAAGTGTTGGTATTTATAGACTTAGTGGGACATAGCTGTTAGGCATTTGAAGCTCAAACAATGTGAACATTTTCACACAACGGCTAAAATGTTATATGAAAATAGCAACTACGATTTTCACTAACATTCTGGTCATTTTCAGATAGCATGAATAAGGAGAATTTCAGGATACCCCGATTCATGCATTAAAGAAGATCTCTGATTTATCTGAAAAGTTCTTGTGCAGAGATTTGTTCTAAAAAGTTCTTGTGCAGAGATTTGTCAGAACAGTGACCATAGTTGAATTAGTGTCCTAATTCCGCAATCAGTGTCCTGACGCAAAATGTCAACTTTGTCGCTTCGTTCTTTGAGGGTGCTTATTCTGTATAAGCGTCCTGCTGAACGGTAAGTGAGGGAGTTACCGAGTTGTGAGCGTCCTGACTCATTTTATTGTTCTGAGGGCGCTACTGCACAGTTAGCATCCTGACTTTATTTAAGACTATACTTATGAGGGTGCTACTCACTGAGTGAGTATCCTGCCTTTAAAACATAAAACAAAACATGAGGGCGCTACATTACGTGATCGTCCTACTGGATAAAAAACATAACATGAGGGTGCTACTACTATGTAAGCGTCCTGCAAGTTAAGACATTTAAAAACATACTGAAGGACAATCAGTATCCTAAAAGTTATTAAGTTGATTTCCAAAAGTGAGGGTGCTCATATCTAGTAAGCGTCCTGATAGTTTAATCAACTTATAACCATCAGCGTCCTCAAAGAAACATTCTTTAAAGAACTTTTAAAAGATCTTTCAGTGAGCTGATGCTGAGTCAGCTTCCTGACAACTTCAAAGGTTGACTAATATATAAGACCGCTACTATACAAGTAAGCGTCCTGATTAATCAGTTCATTTCAACCTTGAGCACTATCAGTTTCCTAATGACCTATCAGCATCCTGACTTAACAAGTTCAAGAGAGCATTGCTATTTCATTAGTGTCCTAAAAGATTCTGTGAAAACAGTTTTTACCGACGATAAAATATTCGATAAATGCGAATAAAAACTCGGTATATTTCAAATTAAATATATAGTATTAAATCATTTGAAATATAGTTAAAAACATGATATCAAAAGATGTAGATTTAGAAAACATATGAAAATAATATATGAATGGTTTTGAAAAACATTTTGAGCAATAACGATTAGAGATATATACACCTTAAATCCTTTGTGTATTTCTTCTCATAACCGTTAAATCCAACTCGACATTATGAGATCTTCAATGAGAGCAATTCGGAGTTGAATGACTTGAATGTTGATCAAGAGATGTAATCTTGAAGCTTGATCGAACGTTCGAGTGAAGCGATCTTGAAATCGAAATGTGATCGTTGAAGTACATTCGTTGAAACGAGCTTGACCGTTGAACGTAAGCTTTGAGTTCCTTGATCGAGTCGTTCCTTAGCTTTTTGCTTTTCCTTTGGTGAAGAGATAAGTTCTCAAAAAACATTTGTTAACACAGAAAAATATTTTGTTTGTGATCCTCAAAATATACTTCATCAAGTATACTTTAGGGATGTGCTAAGAATGAACCATATAGGTTAGCACTTGCCCCTAGGTTCATTGGGCCATTCTAGATTGTTGAGAGGATTGGACTGGTAGCGTACAGGTTAGCTCTACCTTCTCAGCTCGAGGGTGTTCATGATGTGTTCCATGTATCGATGCTGAGGAAGTTTAATGAAAATCCATCGAAGAAGTCTTATCCCAATTCAACTCATGTGCTTGATGTGAGTCATCTGCAAGTTGGGGAGGATACGACTTATGAGGAGTTGCCGATTTAGATTGTGGCTCGTCGGGTTCAGAAACTGAGGAATAAAGAGATCCCGCTTGTACGAGTCAAATAAAAATTCCACGATAATGAAGAGCAAACCTGGGAGCGTGAGGACCAGATGAGAGCGCAGTTCCCCTATCTTTTTATCAACTGAGGTTAGTTCTCTACTTTTATTTTGAGGACAAAATCCTTTAAGTTGGGGAGAATTGTAACGCTTGTTCCTTAGGAAGGCGTCATTTTAACCCGTAGAGTACCGTATACGTATATGATGCTCGACGCACATTGGTTCGAGGGTTTTTGCATGATTTTATGTCGTTTAGAGTGGGCGTGAAGTTTCGGAATGATCAGAGACCTGTTCGACTTCAAAACATGTCAAAAATAATGTTTTGGATCAGTGGAGCTCGCTCCATGGAGGAAGAAGTTTATGTCATCGATTACATCAATGGCTTGATCTCCTAGATCCATGGTCCAATTGAGCTGAAATTTTGTCAGCCTATTCTTCTCTGATAAATCTTCATTATGGACAGTGAAGATCTAGATCAGAGCTGTCTACTGTGAGGTATAAGACTCCAAACACTATTTCACGGATTTGCGAATTTTCTTGCGCAATTTTGATCAAACGGTTGGATCTCGCAATCCCATCGTTCGAGGATTAAGCTGAAATTTTACCAAAAGTTTGGTAACTGACTCATAAACTATGAACGGTTAAGATGTTAAATTGGTAAGTCGTTTGCAAGAAATTGATTATCTAAGTGCAAGTAATTGCAGCAGGAAAATTGTTTCTTTTATAAAGTGTGTTTTTTTAAGTGTGGGCCCAAAATGGCACTTAACCTTTATATAAGCCATTGAGACGTGATTTATCTTATTTTTCACTTCCAAAAGAGGCTAAGGAGCTTGGAGAAGAGGAAAGGAAGGGGAGAGGAGAAAAGGAAGGAAAAAGTTGGAGTTTTGGGTGCATTCTTGCTCAAGAATCCCCAAGGTGATCATTTCTTCCTCATTCTTTCTCATTTTTCTTCCTTCTATCACTTTCTTTCATGCATGCAAGCTTGCTTTTGACCTAAGAGGTGTTTTCCATTCATGAATCCCGGAATTTAAGGAGGGTGGTAGAAAATACATTTTTGGAATTAGGTATTGCATTTGAGATATGTTTATCTAGAAGATGTTGGGAGGCTATAAATGGTGAAACCCCCAATTTCTAACAAGAAATTGGTAAGGTTATAGGTCTTTAACCTAAACTAAGATTTTGGACTTAGGGTTTCCTATTCAATTTGCATGTGATTTATGTTGAATACATGGGTAAATGTGGATGTATAGTAGTCCAATTTACTGATTTTGATTAGTGGATAACCCTAGTGTAATGTAATTTTGGCCTAAGCCATGTAATTTGAGAAATTTCAATGAATTTGGGGATTTTCACTTAGACTTAGTCAATTGATGAAATTGACTTGATAAATAGTCTAATTGACCCTAATTATGATTGAATGTCTTGCATTATAGTGGTTGGATCATGGGGATCAACCTATTGCATTCAATTGGGTTATGTGTGGGTTAATTTGATTTTAAATGGTTCAATTGAGCAATATGGGATTGGCTCATGTGTGTAATCATTTTAGAATCTTAATTGGCTATAAAATTGGGTTTGATCATGGTTGTTTGGCACACTAGTGGACTTATTTTCAGTAATGTATAAACCATGTTTTATGCAGGGATTTTGGTTGATTTAAGTAACCCAAATAGGCCAATTGGGGATTGAGGTGCTTGGGGTGATTGGGGTGATTGTGGTCATTCTAGTGCTCTCTTGTGGATTGGATTGGATTGGCTAAGTCTAGCGAATCAAGGTGCGAGTGTTTCTTTACTTGTTGGTTTCTGTATGTGGCATTGTAGTATAGAAATGTTTTAAATGTTTATCTATTGTAGTATGCATTATTTAATGTCTCATGAAATGTATTTAACCATAGTCTAATAGGGTTAGAAATTGGGTAGAGTCTCATAATTTGGATTTTCATCGGGGAATCTCGTAAGTCTAGTGGTGATCCCTAATTGTGGACATGGTAGAGGATTTTTATGCGTTGTGTATGTTAGGATTCCCCTAGGCATGGTACTTGTCTTGGTGGGCGGATCTTATGGTTCATACAATCCTAGGAATTCTAATAGAATACGGGTAAGAGGTTCATCGGGTGATGGGTGTCGCGCACTCAGTCCCTTGTATTGATTCTTACTCAGGAGGTGTTAGGATTGCATGAGCATGTTTATAAATGATATGAATTGTCTTGTATATGACATGATACAGTATATTGAGCATGTATGTAATCTTATTGGTATCCATGATATTTAAATGGTTTTAATGATCTTGTAATGTTTTACATAAATGCATATATATGTTGCCACTTGTAGAAAACATTCATTGAGCTTGTTATAGCTCACTTCTCACTCTTATCCTTTTAGGTTCGGATTGGAAGGGGAAGGAAACAGCTTAGCTGCTGGCATTTTTCCTACACTTTTGTGACGTAGGTGTTTAGTACTTATTTGCATTTATTTTGATAAATTGTACTATGTAACACCTAATGCTTATACTTAACACATAGATCGGTTGTAATTTATGGTTAAGTAGGATTTTGTATATTTTGAACATTATGAACTTAGAGAAAAAAATAAATAAATTATGGTTGTTATTTGTTTATGCTTTTACATTGATGATCTATTATTGTCTATGTGTTTTGATGTTGATTATTGGAATTATGGTGTGTTATTAGAAGGCTTACGGGATGCCGGGGATCGGGGTTACGTGCCAATCATGACGTCACAGATAGTGGGTCGTGACAAACAAACAATTGATGTTATGTACACGGCGGTCGATGCAATCGTTGTAGTTCTAACTGGTGCTAGCATCAACGATGAACACAGAGATCCAGCTTCAACAACAATTGTACACTTTAAACGCAGTGAGACATTACATTACTTCAGTTGCCCATTTTGAACAAGGAGAGCCCTCTACAACTCAATCAAGAAATTTTGGTCTAGATGAGACATTTGGTGATGAAAGCCATGTTCGATCACGGGTTCGAAGAAAAAAAGCATAAATGAGATGTTGCATAAATTTTTTGTTTTTTGTTCTGCTATCAATCACCTATTTATCGGTTTGTACACACTATTTCTCTCATAGGCAAACTTTATTCTTTGTCGTTTACCATTTGGCCCCTTTGAATCTGAGCTCTTGATGACAATAACAAACCCATTTTTTCGACCAACCTCCCTAGTCCATGCAATCATTTAATCTCTACTTTTGAATATTAAATCAGTGGGCGAATTCATCTATGTAATCCTGTATAATCTTACAGCCAACATCACTATGTTCGTCAAACCCCTCATCGTCCTAACGAATTACAAGTTAAAATTAGTATTAAATGTATATATAAATAACAAAATATAGAAAAATCTAAATAATAAAAAGAGACGAAAAAGGTATTGTCTGGTCAGACAGGGCTAGACAGGGCCAGACATAATGAGATCTGTCTGGTCAGACCCGACCAAACAAAACTTGTTCTATCCGGCCATACAGGTCGAAAAAAGGTTTTGAAACGCTGTTCAAAACCTATTTTTGAAGCCATTTGTTTTTTCGATTTATAGGTATTTTTCAACGAAAAAAAGTCTATGAAACAAATAGACGTACCATAGGGCGCGAAGAACTTCCCGTTTCATTTGATTTTCTTCCCATTGTCGATCAAATGGCTTCATTGAAGAAAAATCACTTTCAATACTTCTCATACTTCCCAAACTAATGAAAGATGATTCTCAACACTTATAAATGCTTTCAAGACAACAAATTGATGGAAAAATATGATTTGACTCTGAAAAAATAAAATAAATGGTAAGATTGAAGATTGGAAGGATAGAAAGATTGGAGGGTTGAGGGGTTAAAGGATGTGTGGCTAAAGAGAGAGGATAAGGGTTTAAGATAGTTTTTATGTGTCTATTTTGGTAATTTCACATAAGGCTATTTTTGTCTTTTTATTTTTTAACTCGAGTGGGTGGACAAAGAGTAAATAGTGGGTGATTTTAGTAGCCACCTATTACAAAATGTTTTGGTGTTAATGAGAAAGATTCACACTTATATACCTAAAAAATGACCTCTTTAATTTTCAACATAATGTTATTGTTTAGGTCCATGCACCTCCTACCAACACATTCTTCTAAAGAAACATGTGAGAATGAGCTCGACAAGAACAACTAGTGGACACATATAACAACCATAACAATTTCTAAAATGTGATTAGAGAAATAGTTGTACCTCATGAAAGTTAGTACATGTAAAACTACTAGAATTGGATTCCATCAACTCCTACTTTTATTATTTCAAATAAAAAAGACTTACAATTGAAATAGTGAAAGATATGTCGATGTAACTTTTTTATTTTGACCCGCCAATATGCCCAAAGTTGTTACTGCAATATAATAAGAGACTATTCCTCCCAGAACAAAGGGATCAAAACCCTCTACACCCAACACAGGATTTACAATTGTCACAAAATGCTAATGTAACAGAAAAAAAAAAGTTATAAATGCAACTATAACACTTTCATATTATCATTTATTATACATATTGAGATGAATAAAACACACTTAACCAATAAACCTAAATATGTAGTTGTTGTCAGTAACGTGGCACATAGCCGCAACATGACATGTGGATCACGTGCTAAGTGGTTAAGTTTTCCCAAACGGTGATATATGGGGTCGACTATTTTATCACGTCACAAGTCTCTATGATTTCTCTAGTATGAATTGGTCAAATGCCCATTCACCTCCTTGATAGAGAAAAGTGGTTACGGAATGGTCTACTTTTAAATAGGTCCCCAGTCTAGCAAAGCCCATGTGTGTTACGTTTTATCTTTTAGCTAAGGCATAAATTGGAAGACCAAAGGAGAACAAGATCTTTGGAAGTCAACAACTGGTTTAGAAACATGACTTGAGGTATAATTTTATTTTTTTTCTTAAATTCCATTATTGATGCATATACTCAACAAGCAGTAAACACAACAATGATGAAAATACTTGATCATTCTTCAAAAAGAAAACAACGGTCATGTTTAACATTCTAGTAAATCATACCAAACAGGATCATTAAACTAAATAGCCATTAAAAACCATGGCTCTAATACCAATTGAAAGAATAATTTTTAAATAAAATTATACCTCCAGTCATGTTTCCAAAGCAATTGTTGACTTTCAAAGATCTTGTTCTCCTTTGGTCTTCTATTGCAAAAGAAGTAGGTTATTTTCTTGTTATCCTTCTTGATGAATTTCTTCTTTTTGAAGGTACCACCAATGACCTTTCCTTTTCCTTTATCACGAATGGTAAGGTGTGTACTCTCAACCCCTTCATGCTTTAATCTCTCTTCTTCCTGTACACACATGGTCAAAAGTTCATTGATTGACCATTTCTGTGTGATAGGAGATTTTGAATGGACCATACTCCCTAGGAAGAGAGTTCAGGATCAGGTTCACCACAAAAAAGTATGATATTTCTACCTCAAGTTATCTCAATTTTGTAGTTGTGTCCTGCATCTGCATAATGTGCTCACGCACATTTGTTGAACCATTCAGCTTTAATCATGATAGTTTTTTCATGAGAGTACTTGCCAAAACCTTGTAAGAAATGATAAATTGTTCCTCTACAGCCTTTTGGTAATCTTTGGTTTCCCTGCATTCAGGGATAGAACCCCTGATACTCTGCCTAATGTGGGACTTCATTGTCATGAGACAAAGTCGATTTGACCGCTCCCACTTATCGAATGCAATTTTCTCTACAGGCATACTTGCTTGTGTGGTGATGGGTGATACATCATCACACAAAGCCACATTGACATCCATGCACCCTAAATAAAGGAGCAACTTATCTTTCTACTCATTGAAGTTATCTCCAAATAGCATTGGAACGCGTGGTTCATATGGAACAGTTTTAACAACCACATTTGTCGCAACCCCTTCTCGAGTGAAGTCATGACCGACACAAAATTTCAAGTATGTTGTACCCTGACATTCCTAAAACCCTGACAGCCTCTCACACAAACCCAATTTTTTCAAAAATTTTGACAGTCTCCCCATAAAATTAAAAAATCACAAGTCCAAATGCCACCTAATAAAATAGTATTCAGTTTCCACAAAATATTAATTCCATAGTATATCAAACATCCATATAATGTCTAGTAATCCTCAGATGTCATATATATTTCATGAACATCCCATATCCCATCTATGTGATAATTATATATATATATATATATATATTATAGTGTTACAAATATAATATATTAAAATACAAAGTCATAAGGCTACCCATACTATCAAATCATGCATCAAAGAAGAAAATTAGGAGTGCAACAACTATTACTCTTGAGCTCTCCCTTTTCCATTTCTGTCAGAACCTAGAAGAAATGGGAAATATGGTGAACAAACAACAAGTTCAGTGAATAATCCAACTTATGGTATAATGTATGCATCATATATGAAAACATGGAATTTATTCAAAGCATTTAAATTATATGCAAAGGAAACATAAATAACATATATGCACAATATAATTCACGAACATGCATTCAGTTCCAAAACAATGCAATTTTCAATAAAAATTCATCAACCATCTCCCTCCTTCTAGGTAACTGAGTAAGTCTGCTCCTCATTATGCATCGACGAAAAGTCCACCGACCTCAAATTATTCATTTATCAATTACGTCATTTCTACATCTTTTATCTCATGTCGGGAATGTACTGACCAGGATTACTAAAAACATCAATCCTATGAGTCTGTTCCCTGAGATTTAGACCCATAGAAATGTTTTCCATGTCAATGACCTACTAAAGTACGTCCATCGACATGCTCCAATGCATCAAAACCATTTTATGATTTTTAAGCAACCATGAAAATATATATATAGTTCACAAATAATTTCATATTATATACCAATGACATACATAAAAACTAAAGTAAGGATTACTCATAGTACAAGACTTTTTAACTTAAAATACAATCACCACCATTTTCGAGTATAATTCTAATTTAAATCCAACTAACTCAACCTGTCATGACCATTTTATAAATCAATTTCATTTATTCATATCCATGTCACGCATAAATACTCAATTTTCATTTACATATTTAATATCTCAACTCAATTTAGGACTCATAAGCAGTTGAAGACGCTACTGTACCGTTTCTACAGTCAATCTAGATATTTCCACAAGAAGAAACAGTGAAAATAGATTTTCAAATCATATTTCTACTAGTTCTCAATTTTATCAAAAATATAGAACATTCCTAAAATTATTTTATCCATACCAACACGTGTAAAATCAATCCTACTATCATTCTACTACCCTCAACAGGTGTTTTACTGAGATTTTACATGTTCCCAGAGGCTTCCAAAGTCAATTTCACTCATCGAAACCCTATATTTAGTTACTAAAAATATCAAATCATATCTAAAAAACATTATCTTAACATCGAAATGTTCAGAATTAGTAGATCTATCTTTCTACAGTCTTAAACCGGAGTTTCATTAGGTTTTAATAGGGTTCCAAAGGTCTCTAGTATCAAATCCAACTTCTAACAGCTACAAAAATTTCAAATGAACAAATAAATTCAAACTAACTATATATTCGAGGTTTCTACCTCCAAGGAAGTGTTTTTCAATCTTCCTAGCTAATTTTCATTGAAGTTTGGTCAAAACCCCTTTGTAAAAACGTCGAAAATGGCTCTCATAGCAAAAATTACTCCGAAAGAAACGTCACACATGACTCCAATAATACTTTCACAAAGAAAAATAATGAAAATCACTTACCAGAGGTTCCGATTTGGTGAAGATCCGACATTTCCCTCTGTTTTCTTCTCTTCCCTTCATTCTTCTTCCTTTCTTTCTTTATTTCTTTCTCTTTTTTTTCTTCCTTCATAAGCACATTGGAGAGAGAAAGAGTGTGAGTGAGATGAGAGACAAGTATTAAAAGAAATGATCCCATGCTCTTCATGCAATTTAATAAAACAACTCCCCATGCTTAAATTATATATATATATATATATATATATATATATATATATATATATATATATATATATATATATTTGTGTGTGTGTGTGTGTGTGTGTGTATACTTAACACATTATTTAGATTTTGATAATCTATAAGTCAACGTAGAATTTTTGATGAAATGTGTAGGGTGTTACAACATAAAAAAAATAATAAACTTTATGCTATGAATCAATAAACTTTATGTTGAATTAACCAATGTCATATTCAGTGCAAAAAAATATAAAAAAATTTATTGTCCCTTGCATACTCCAAGGGTCGTTGAAGCTAGAAACGCCAAATTTCTAGAGGATCTTGAAAATGGTTGGAGTGATTTTCCTAGAAACTTAACGTTTCAGGAGATCAATGATACCATTGGTTCCTCCTCTTATACAAAACCATTGATACCTTTCAATGTTAATCCTTTAGAGGATCAACTAATAGAGGAGCAACCAACTCATGATCATGAACCTACACAAGAAAATACAAAATCCACAAGTCAAACTTTGCAAAATTTTCAAGTTCCAGTTGAAACAATGGAGATTCGAAGATCCTCAAGAGTTAGAAAACTAACAATTTCTAGTGATTTTATTGTATATCTTTAAGAGTTTGACTACGATGTTGGAGAAGATAATGATTCGTGTTCGTTTTCACAGGCTATTAATGGAGGCGATTCCATGTTTTGGTACAATGTCATGGAGGAAGAAATGAAATCAATGGCTAAAACTGGTCATAAAGCCATAGGTTGTAAATGGGTCTATAAGACCAAAAGAACAGCATCCGGACAAATTGAATGATATAAGGCAAGACTTGCAACTAAAGGTTTTACACAAAAAGAAGGCATTGACTTCAATGAAACATTTTCTCCTGTATCTAAGAACGATTCCTTTCGAGTCATAATGGCCTTAGTAGCTCATTTTGATTTAGAGCTAAATCAAATGGACATGAAAACAACGTTTTTAAATGGTGAACTTGAAGAAGAGGTATACATAAAACAACCTAAATTTTCATCATTGATAAGAGAAAACACTTGGTCTGCAAATTAAAGAAGTCTGTATATGGACTAAAACAAGCTTCCAGACAATGGTATATAAAGTTTCACAATGTAATTTCTTCATATGGTTTTGAGGATAACATTGTTGATTACTGCATATATCTTAAGGTCAGTGGGAGCAAATACATTTTCTTAGTCCTTTATGTAGATGATATTTTGCTTGCAAGTAGTGATTTAGGATTTTTACATGAGACAAAAAAAATTTTAAGTCAAAATTTTGAAATGAAGGATCTGGGTAAAGCCTCTTATGTAATAGCCATAGAGATATACAGAGACAGGTCCAATAAGACATTAGCACTGTCTCAAAAGGCTTACATTGAAAAGGTTTTACAGAGATTTAGAATGGAAAAATGTACACCTACAGTAGCCCCTATTCTTAAAGGCGAAAAGTTTGATCTGGATCAATGTCCCCAAAATGATTTGGAAAGGGAACAAATGAAGAGCATACCATATTCTTCAGTTGTTGCTAGCCTGATGTATGCACAAATCTGCACAAGACCTGATATTGCTTACACAGTAGGGGTCTTAGGAAGAAATCAAAGTAACCCAGACATGGAGCATTGAAAGACAACTAAAAAGGTTATGCAGTATCTTCAAGGAACAAAACACTTCAGATTGACATGTGCTCATTCTGATCATTTGGAACTAATTGGATATACGAACTCATATTTTGTTCAATGCACAAACACTAGGAAATCTACTTCAAGTTACATCTTTATACTTACTAGTGGCTTTGTGTCATGGAAAAGCACTAAACAAACTATAGTAGTTCATATCACAGTAACCCACATGACCCGTGAAAGATATTTTGATGATTACAAACCATATTCCTAAATATACTTCATATGATAATGCATGAAGAAGCTTATCAAAGAATCTCAAAAGTAGAATGATTGTGATCGTCTTGAAAACTGTATTGATTCAAGCTGCTAATATTACTTTCAGATGATATAGAATGATTTAGGCTTGTAGAATCTTAGTCATAACATGATTCAACAAAATCATTCAACCAATAAGTTTTTCATGTGATTTTGAAAATATTTTGATTCTTACTGAAAATGTGTTTGATCGATTCAAGTTGTTTTCAAATAAATTTCAAACTATTTGAATGTAACGCCCCTACAGTAGAATGATATCATCATGACCCGTAGAGTGCTCGTATGCGTGTACGAATACGTATTTTATGCTCGACGCATGTTGGTTCAAGTGTCTTTGCATGCTATTTTAGAGAATTATCATTATTAATATTTTTATTTTTGTGCTAATGACATTGATAGTGATAATAATACATATCACTAAAGTAATATATTAATAACAACATATTAATACTAATGTATGTGTTATTAATTATATAATGGGACCAATTAGACCACGATTTGAAATGGGCATGTATTGATTAAATAAATGAAGAAATGATGGAATTGTTGGAATTAGTGGATTGGTTAACAACTCACATGTGAGGTTGTGATTGGGTAAAGGCCATGTGGCTAACAAATGAGCCCTTGAGCAAACACTTGGCATTGTGTTGGAGCATGATCAACACTTGGAAAAATAGGTGCATGTGGGTGTAACATGGGTCTCAATCTCTCATTTTCTTCCTGGGGGACATTTTTGAGAGAGTAAGGTTGAGAGAAAAGAAGAAAAGAGAAAGAGAGAGGAAGTTGTTTGAAGGAAAGTCTTAGTAATGTTTTGATCAAAGGTTTGATCTCTTAGATCCGTGGTCAGATCAAGCTGAAAATCTTTCAGCCAGTTCGTCTCTTATGTTTCTTCATTATGGTTGGTGGAGATCTTGATTGGAATTTTCTTCTGAGAGATATAACCTCCCAAACATAGCTGGTCAGAAAATCTGGATTTATCGCACAATTTAGATCAAACTGATGGATCTCCTAAATCTACCGTTGGATGGATGTGATACTTCAGAACATGGTTCCAAATGGAATGTGTTGCATTATGAACGGTTACGATTTTGACTGGTGGAGTATTTTGGAAGATATAATTGTCTGAATTCAAGTATTTGTAGCAGGAGAGGAGAAACCGTTCAATTAGAGTTGTCTTAATAAAATAGACATATATCTCTTTGATCTGCCGTTAGATTTAGCTCAATTGTGGACAGCAGATTTGTCTCTTCATGTTCTTGAATCATAACGGTTAATTTAGTTATTGGATATTTCATTTGGTAGTTTGTTACATCCGAACAATGCTTTGAATTAGGAGTGTACTTAATGTTTAGCCATGTATTTGACCTAAACCTAGGTTATGGACTTAGGGTTTTCCATTCAAGTTGCATGTAATCTATGTTGATTAGATGAGTAAACGTGGATGTTTGGTAGTTCAATTTACTAATTTTACTTGTTGAAAACCCTAGGTGTAGTGTAATTTTGGCCTAGGCTATGTGATTTGGGAAATTCCCCAAATTTGGGGATTTTGACCTAGTTGATGTCAATTGATGAAATTGACATGAAATTAGTCTAATTAACTCTATTTAAGATTAAATGCCTTGTATTATAGTGGTTGGATCATGAGGATCAACCAATTGTATTCAATTGGGTTAAGTATGGTCTAATATGATATTAAATGGTTGAATTAAGCAATATAAAATTAGCTCATGTGTATAACCATTCGAGAATCTTAATTGGCTATTGAATTAGGTTTAAACATGGTTGTTGGGCACACTTTTGGACTGATTTTAGTATTGTATAACCCATGTCATGTGCAGGGATTGGAATTGATCTAAATAACCCAAATAGGCCAATTGGTGGTTGAGGTGCTTAGGAGTGGTTTGGTGCATTCTAGTACTTCTTGTGGTTGGATTGGATTAGCTAAGTCTAGCCAATCGATTTGTGAGTGTTTCTTTACTTATGATTTCTCTATGTGGCATTGTAGTATAAATGAGTTTTTTAAATGCTTATCTAAAGTAGTATACATGATTTAATGATTCATGAAATGTATTTGAGCATAATCCAGTTGAGAAAGCAATGTGGGTTAGATCTCCTAGCATGGGATTCTCTTTTAGGGAATTCCATTGGGCTGGATGGTAATCCCCAGTTGTGAACCTTGCAGAGGGTTTTATGGCTTGTATAGATAGGATCGCCTAGACATGATACCTGTCTCGATGGGGTGATCTTATTAGCTACACGACCCCATAAATCCTATTAGATTACGGGTAAGAGGTCAATCGGGCAAGGGGTGTCGCACGCTTCGACCTTTGGATTAACAATTACTCAGGAGGTGTTTAGGATTGCATGTGCATGTTTATAAAATGATATGCATTGTCTTGGTTATGACATGATGCAATATATTTGACATGTACGAAATCTTGTGTATCGCCATGCTATTTAAATTGTTTTAATGATCTTGCAATATTTTATCTAAATACATATATATGTTGCCACTTGTAGAGGACATTCACTGAGCTTGTTGTAGTTCACTTCTCATCCCTATCTTTTCAAGATCAGATAGTTAGGAGAAAGGGAAAGCTTAGCTACGGAGCGTTTCTCGTACCTTTGTGATGTAGGTGTTAGTACGTTTATTTGTATTTTGATAAATTGTACTAAATAAGACCTAATGTTTATACTTAACATTTAGATGGGTTTGTATTTGTGGTTAGGTATAATTTTGTACTTTTGAACATTATGGACTTTGAGGAATTTTCTGGTTGTCATTTTGGGTATGTATTATATTGATGATCTTATTTATGTCCATGCATTTGATGTTGTTTGTGGGATTGTGGTATGTGGTTAGAAGGCTTATCGAGATGTCGTGTATATCGAGGGAGGATATACCCGGGGTTCCTTGCCGGTCATGATGTCACAGATAGTAGGTCTTGACAACTTTGGTATCTGAGCGAGTGTTTTAGGTTTAAAAACCTTAAAAAGAATAAAAGCAAATATGATATTATGTTTCCTTCTATGGGTATGATTATGGGTAGTTATCTTAGGGATAACAACTCTCGTGGATTGTGATCCTGATCGAGTTTTTCCTTACTTGTGATATTTTAAAGAGAAGGAATACAGGATTGACCATGGACCCAGAAGAGAGGTATGCGAGGGTCATGAAGGCCTTCCAGATTCGAGGCAAAACTGAGTTTTCTGGAGGCCTCTATATTGAGATTGTTGAGAGATGGCTCGAGAAGATAGAAACCATTTTCAGTGATATGCATGCTTCTGAGGCCGACAGAGTGAGGTTGGCCAGGTTCAAGCTCGTCGATAGGGCTGATGATTGGTGGCTGAGACTGGACCGCATGGTTGACAAGATCCAGACTTGGACTAGGTTTAAAGAGTTTTTATATGAGGAGTTCTACCCGAGGTTAGAGCGAGACCATAAATGGATCAAGTTCATGCACTTGACCCAAGGCAGTCGGTTAGTGAGGGAGTATGAGCATGAGTTTAACTGCTTGGCACTCTTCGCTCCAGAGATGGTGTCGACCGATTACCTTCGCAAGCAGAGGATACGGGATGGGTTTCGTGATCGCATCCGTCAGGGTTTGGCACTTGCTGGCGTACAAACTTACGCTCAGACGATAATGCAGGCCGCTGACTTTGAGACTGCAGAGGCTCACTCACAGATGAGGACATCAGTCACGGTCCAGACACCTACGGTTCCTTTAGTGCAGATTCAGTCGGTATGGTCAGTGGGTCAGTTTTATGGCAAGAAGAAGAATCGGATGAACAAGAGGCAGAGGTATGGTGGCAGCGGATATGAGACATTTGTAGCCTTTTCCCCAGTGATAGTTGCACCACCAGTTCCATGCCAGAGTGTGCAGAATTCAGGCAAGCCCCAGCAGCAGCAGAGTTTAGTGAGGCATAGTGGTTAGAGGACAACCGGGGCAGAGTCACAGGCTGTATCCTCAGCTCCTAGGGCACCGAGACCTATAGTCTGTTTTGAGTGCGGTGTTCAGGGGCATTAGAGGTATGAGTGTCCTCGTAGAGCGTCTGCTACGCAATTCAGTCATATGCCAGCTGCTACCAGGAAGTAGGCCCGAGTTGTTACACAGGCAGATCTTGAAGCTAACAAGCAATTGATCGAAGGTACAATCAGCATTTGTGATTCTGATGTATGTTTTGATTGATGTTGGTTCTACTCTGTCTTTTATATCTGGTAGTGTGGTAGATAGATTGAGATTATCTATTGTTAGAACTAATACTTCGTTGATTTTGAGTACGGCGGCTGGTGAGAGGATTTACCCTAACATGGTATATGTGGGATGCATTGTGAGATTCGAGGACCATGAGATGTCTGTCGACCTTAGAGTCTTAGATTTCCTCAAGTTTGATGCCATATTGAGTATGGATTGGCTGGCAGCGTATCACGCTCATATTGATCGTTTCGGCAAGAGGGTTGTCTTCCAGATACCCGAACAGCCAGTCTTTGTTTTTCGAGGCAGGACTGCATCAAGACCACCTACGCAGGGTAGATTAGTCACTGATGATGAGGTTGCTACGATGGCTAGTTTGAGGCCAGTGGATGATGTGGGGCAGGGTGTTTAGTTAGCAGACATTCCTGTAGTCTATGAGTACCCAGAGGTTTTTCCTGATGAGTTACCTTACTTACCGCCTAAGCGAGAGGTATACTTTATCATTGAGCTGATGCCCGAAACAAAACCCATTTTCATCCCATTGTATCGTATGGCACCAAAAGAATTGAATGAACTCAAAGCCCAGCGAGATAAGTTGATGGGCAAGGGATTCATTTCCCCTAGTATGTCACCTTGGGGAGCACCTGTGTTGTTCGTCAAGAAGACGGAAGGGAGTCTTCGATTATGTATAGACTATCGTCAGCTAAATAAGGTGACTGTGAAGAACAAGTATCTGCTTCCTCACATTGATGGCTTGTTTGACCAACTGATTGGGCCAAGTTCTTTTCGAAGATTGACTTGAGGTCAGGGTACCATCAGTTGAGGATTAGAGATGAGGATGTTCTGAAGACTGCTTTCTGGACGAAGTATGGACATTACGAGTTCTTGGTGATGCCCTTCGGGTTGACTAATGCACCATCTATGTTCATGGATCTGATGCAGAGAGTATTCAAACTGTACCTTGACCAGTTCATTATAGTCTTCATTGATGATATCCTAGTCTATTCTAAGACTAAGGAAGATCATGAGCGTCATCTCAGAGTTTCGTTGTAAAGATTGTTGGAGCATAGGTTTTATGTCAAGCTGAGCAAGTGTGACTTCTGGATAACCGAGGTGAAATTCTCGGGTCATGTGGTTAGTACAGAGGGTTCTTCAGTTGATTCTGCCAAGGTTGAGGTGATCATTGATTGGCCAAGACCTACCACAATGACCGAGTTTTGTAGCTTTCTAGATTTGGCTGGATATTACAGGAATTTCGTGAAGGACTTTTCCACCATAGCCGCACCATTGACTAAATGTGACCTTCACATGGTAGGATGCCTGTGAGAAAGCTTTCAGTGAGTCAAAGTAGAGGTTGACTACAGCTTCAGTGTTGAATCTTCCAGAGCTTAGGAAAGAGTTGGTGATTTTTACAAATGCATCACTCTTAAGTCTAGGATGTGTACTGATGCAGGAGGGTCGAGTGGTTGCATATGCATCTAGACAGCTTAAGGCACATGAGCACAACTACCCTATGCATGATTTGGAGCTGACAGCCATAGTGTTTGCACTGAAGCTATGGAGGCATTACCTTTATGGTGAGAGGTTCACTTTGTTTTCTGATCACAAGAGTTTGAAGTTACTCTTTAATCAAAAGAAGTTGAATATGCGACAGAGGAGATAGCTCGAGTTACTTAAGGATTATGATTTCTCTTTGGAGTATCATCCTGGCAAAGCCGATGTTGTGGCTGACACTTTGAGCTGTAAGCGAGCAGAGACTCAGGTGGTTGCTTTCAAGATGGCCCAGCAGTGGCCGTTACTTGAGAGAGTGACGATGATGAGTATACTCTCGGACGCACCATGTAGCGAGATTTGTGATCAGATGCACGTGCAGCTTGCTGATGCCCACATTCAGAGGGTTAAGGAACTACAGGAACATTGTCCGAATTTTGACATGTATTGTAGATACGTAGATAGTGCTGACCAGGCCGATTGGCAAAGAGGTTCAGATGATGTCTTGCGGTTTAAAGAAAGACTATGAATCCCATATGATGCTGAGTTGCTGACTGAGATATTTCGAGAGGCGCACAGGTCTCAGTATACTGTTCATCCAGGACTACTAAGATGTATCACGCCACGAAGAAGTTTGTGTGGTGGCATGGGATGAAGAAGAGTATAGTTGAGTATGTGCAGAGATGTGAGGTGTGTCAGCAGGTTAAGGCTGAACACCAAAAGCCTGGAGGTCAGATGCAGCCATTACCCATACCTGAGTTGAAATGGGAGCACATCACAATGGATTTAATCATGGGATTACTGAGGTCTCAAGGCAGATTTGATGTCATTTGGGTTGTGGTCGATAGATTGACCAAGAGTGCACACTTCCTTCCTATGAGTGTCAGAGACTCTGTGGATAGACTGAGCAGATTATACGTGAGAGTGATCGTGAGACTTCATGGAGTGCCCTTGTCTATCGTGTCGGATAGAGATCCACGATTTACATAGTGGTTTTGGCAGGCTTTGCAGACTTGATTTGGGACTTGTCTCCGACTCAGTACAGCATTTCACCCTCAGACGGATGGTTAGACCGAGAGAGTGATTCAGATGCTGGAGGATACGCTCAAGTCTTACATTTTAGAGTTCGGTGGGGGTTGGGGTGAGCATTTTCCCTTGTGTGAGTTTGCATACTATAACGGTTATCTGGCGAGCATCGGTATGGCACCTTATGAGGCTTTGTATGGAAGACCTTGTAGATCACCAGCTTGTTGGTATGAGGTGGGTGATACACGGTTATGGGGCCCTGATGCAGTTGTTGAGCAGACAGAGAAAGTCAAGCTGATTCGACAGAGGCTGAAGTCGGCTCAGAACAAGCAAAAAAGTTATTATGATAACCGACATAGGCTGTTAGAGTTTGCTAAAGGATGCCTAGTTTTGCTTATGGTCTGGCCACAGAAGGGTCAGATGAGGTTCGACGTCAAAGGAAAACTTGCTCCTAGGTTTATTGGACCATTCCGGATTATTGAGAGGATTGGACTTGTGGCTTACAGGTTGGCCCTACCTTCTCAGCTCGAGGGTGTTCATAATGTGTTCCATATATCGATGCTAAGGATGTATAATGAGGATCCATCGAAGAAGTCTTATCTTGATCCAACTCATGTGCTTGATGTGAGTCATCTGCAAGTTGGGGAGGATACGACTTATGCGGAGTTGTCGATTCAGATTGTGGCTCGTCGGGTTCGGAAAATGAGGAATAATGAGATCCCGCTTGTGAGTCAAATAGCAATTTCACGATAATGAAGAGCAAACCTGGGAGTGTGTCACGACGCCCCTGACGTAGGCTGACGTCATGACCGGCACAGTATATTATACACCGTACATCTCATATACAGTATATAATACACTGTCAGCCTCAACAGACATTCACAATAATTTCCAAAATTTCTAAAAATTTTGACAGCACATCCCCATAAAATGAACAATTCACAATTTTTCCTAATAGACCACAAATCAAATCAAATATATATCTATATAAATCATCATCACATTCATTCCATTCATTCCATTAATTCCACAAATTAAATTCTCACCTGATGCATACTTACGATCATCCCATTTCATCACACGCATAGTCTAACCCAAAAAATGTCAAATGAAAATCCATGTACAACCCATCTATGTGATAATATATATATATATATATATATATATATATATATATATATATATATATATATATGTAGGATGTGATATATATATATTCATTTGAAACTAAAGAAAATATAATCCATTTCCTTCGCATACATGTACATTAACAAAACAAGACTTTAACTCACGTATCTATTCTCGTGCTTTTCCTTTTAACTCTGTACCTGAAATATTGAAGGAAATGGAGTGAGCAACCAACAACTCAGTGAATATACTTCTTGATATGGCAATTATATACGTTTAGAAAATATGGCATTTCAAATCATTTCAAACAAGTATTAAACACATGAATCATTCAACGAATGTAGTATACATGTAAACAACATAATTTTCATTAGTTTTCAAGAAAACAATGCATCTTTTTTTTCCACGAAATCCACAATCTCCCTCCTTCAAGGCAAGAGAGCGGGTCTAACCCTTGTATGGCCGTTACAAGGTAGCCACAGCCTCTCATTACCCAATTCACGGTCATTTCAAGGATCTCCAATTCTTGTTAGGACAGGCCTACTGACAATGAGGTTACGCATAACACTCATCTGGGTCTAATTCCTAACGAAATGACACCAACTTGCCTTTGCAAGTCTCACATGCTCCAATGCTAAAAATATCATTTATGAATGCAAATTAAAACACAATGCAACAATATATGCATATCATATTTACATTCAAACAATTCATATATATAAAATGCCATATAAGAACCAAAATCAAAAAAATATACTCACAGTACATGACTTTTCAACTTAAATATCATCACCGTCGCTTTCGAGTCCAACTCTAATTTATATCCAACTAATTCAACCTGTCACAACCACTCCATAATTCAATTTCATTTATTCATATCTATTTACATCTTCAATTTCTCAACTCACTTTAAATCATTAAGAATAAATATCACCCTGAATAATCTTATACTCATTCTGTAAATTTAGATTCCAACTCACTTTAGGACTCATAAACCGTTGAAGAAACTACTATCTCGTTTCTGTGGTCAATCTAGATATTTTCACAAGAAAGAACAGTGAAAATAGATTTCCCATTTCATATTTTCACTAATTCTCAGTTTATTTTTCTACTGGAACATATATCAATTTTATTAAAAATCTAGAACATTCCTAAAATTATTCTGTCCACATCGACACGTGTAAAATCAGTCATTCTATCATTCTACTACCTTCAACGGGTGTTTTATTGAGCTTTTACACGTTCGCGAAGGTCACGACAGTGAATTTTACTCACCAAAACCATATATTTAGTTACTAAAAATATCAAATCATATCCAAAAATCATGATCTTAACATCGAAACGTCCGGAATTCAATTCTCTACGATTCTATGATCTCAAACCGAAGTTTCATTAGATTCTAATTCTGTTTTATTAACTAGATATGATCATAGTACTATTCACATCACTGTTCATGTCGTCACTTTTCATTGCCAACATGTAAAATTTTACTAAAATTGTCAAACGGTCTCCAAAAATCATGAACTTAGCATCGATGGACACGCAACAGTTCATTATACAATTCTATAGCCTTAAACTAGAGTTTCATTGGGTTTTAAATGATTCAAATGGTCTCCAATCGAAACTCTAAATTCCAACAAACTTCCAACAGCTATAAAAATTCCAAATGAACACATAAATTCAATCTAACCATATATTTAAAGTTCTTACAGCCTAGGAAGTGTTTTCAAACCTTCCTAGCGGATTTTTATTCACGTTGGGTAAAAACCTCAATTTTTGAAAACGCCGTAAAACGGCTCCCACAGCAAAAATTACTCCGCTAGAATCGTTACATCTAGCTTAGATATGAATTTCACGAAGAAATAGAGTGAAAATCGCTTACCGCAAGCCCCGATTTGACACGAATCCCGCGTTTCTCTCCTTTTTCCTCTCTTCCTTCTTCTCGGCTCTTCTTTCGTCCTTCTGCCATTCTTTCTTTCTCTTTGTTTTGTTTTGTTTTTAAACGTTGAAGAGAGACTTTGAGAGAGTGAAAAAAGAGGTTAAAAAGTGAGAGAAAGAGATAACAAGCTCATTTAATACCATCCCCTGCTTTCAAAGCCTCTTAAGTAAATAACTCTCATTCACCTTATTAAACTTATCTTATTTATTTAATAATTTTATTTATTTGCTCATATTCCTTAATTATAGCATGTATTTCATACACGCGTATATTTAGTTCCTACGTATCAAATACGTGTCTTATCACGCGTATATTGAGCTCCTACATATAAAATACGTGTATTATATATCTCGATATATGCGTACTTCAACGTATGTATTTAATTAAAATTACGGGGTGTTACAATCTCCCCAACTTAAGGAATTTCGTCCTCGAAATTTAGAATCAAGGACTATTCCTCAAGTGATACTCAATTCCAGAAAATTGCTCCCGCATTTTAAATTTTCGCTTCCATGTTTGCTCTTCTTAATACGTGGTATCCTCCCCAACTTAGCGTTGAGTTATATCCATAACATATATGGAATCCGAAGGATATTTCCTCAACTTATCAACTATGACAGTAGAGCAAATCGGTAAGCCAATAGACTTATCCTATCAAGGATCTCTAATGGTCCAACAAATCGCGGTGCGAGCTTTCCTTTTATCCCAAATCTCAAAACTGAGTCAGCCACACTAAATTTCAAGGCCTATATACCAACCCTGTGTATTTTATAATATCCCGTGGCACCAATAACAATAACTCCATACTTTCAAATCAACAACTTGGAGATCTATAAGGCTTACTATAAAACCTTAGAGTGTCATCATTATGCTATTATAATAGCTATTTATACACATACGTTTACACAAACATATAATATTCCTTCCAACTTCCACCAAAATTCAATGATACCAGACCCGAGCATGCTCATAAGCATCAAAGTCACTCTCTCAGTCTGTCAACCAGTCTGAGAGTAAAATATCACACTGAGAAGGAGATGGGTACCAAATCGAGTCTGCATCATATATTAGATCTCGACAAAATCTTCGGATCTTAATCCGACATGACAAATATCTGAGCACTCCCATCAAATCTCCTTATCTCACACATATACAATATGCTCAGTCTATCAATAGAATTATGGTGTTCATTGGAAGAATATATAGACTTATCAGTCCATCAATGGTCATCCAGATGGTATCATATCTACCCATAACCCATAAGATACCATTTGAATCCCACCTTCATTTAGTACAATCTATATTATCAATTCCATAATCTTTCAAACTGATATCATACTCGTCTCATCATAAATCTTACTTTCTGAATATGAGTATCAATCAGCTGAACATGCATCCGAGCACAAATATCAACACATGGAGTAATAGAGAGTACACGCATAACTGTAACTCTCACTCACAAACGATCTCCATTTATGGCTCACTGATAGTTACTACTCCAGTTTCAGCCTGTTTCCTGCTCAATGCCTCAGCAACATATTGGCCTTTCCCAGGATAATCATTCAATATAAAATCAAATCTTTAGGGAATTCTTGCCACATTTATATATTCAGTTTCTTTCCGTTCAAATAATTACGTCAGACTCTTAAAATCTGAAGATAGTGTGACCTTTTTATTATAGAGGCAATGCTCTCATCAATTCAAAATAACTACCAACTAATTTTTATTCACTCTCAGGATAGTTATTCTCGTGCACTATCAAATATTTGGAGACACAAGTAATTAACCTATCCTTTTGCATCCATGCACAATATAGATCTGGACGTGATATTCATCAATCACAATTACTTCCAGGTTCTGGAAATAGTAATAAAATTTAATATTGTGAGAGCTTCTTCATGCACAACGGTCCACACATTATATAATATTCATCTGGTTTAGTTTCGTGAGTATAACAGATAACTTCAAGGATCTTTCCACGCACTTTCTATAACATACAACTAATACCAGAGAACTTCTGATTTCCATCATTAAAATCAGTTTTAACAGTACTATGATCACTTTGACCTGCCTTGCATCCTTAAAGATACTATTTAAACTAGTCACGTGATCCAAAAATTCTCATCTTAATTATATTCAAAACTCATATTCACCAAGCTTGGCACTCAATCGGTGATCTCTCAGTGACTACAAGATAATTCTGAGGTGCTATTCATGCTCATCTCATATATTGGGACAATTGCATATATCATCATCGAAGACTATGTAATAATCAAGATATGGTTCATATACCCACTGCATCAATCCTATAAACGTGATTGACACATTAAGCAAGGTTACCAACATTTCATAATATCCATATCTTGTCTTAAAATAGTTTGCGTTCCATCCATTTCTCAAATTCTTAACTGATGGTGCCTAGATCTCAAAATGATCTTAAAGAAATTTCGGCTCCATGTAGTTAATCGAATTCGACCATCTCTCCATGGTAAAGGATATTCATTATTTATTGTTACCCTGCTCAGTTAACAGTAATTCATCCTCAAACATATTTCACTATACCTTCCTTCTATCTTATTACAAATGCTCTCCAAGGTGGCATATCAAGGATAATGAATCTTTTGCTCATTAACACATTTAACTACACCTTAAATTCTCACAATTCCTCAGGTATTCTTTATATGAAGGAACGGAGATACATATTATACTGGCAGCAGTTTTATATGCTATCAATCTCCTGTCCAAATAGCAAGTTTAATAATTCATCAGATAACAATCTAATATACCAGCTCACCACAGGAATTTCAATCAACTGCATGTCTTATTGCGTTACTCTAAATGGCTTTGTGCTAGCCATATTCTCCATGTCCTCGTCAATAACTATCTTCTCTTAGATAGAAGATTTTGAGGGTATAAATTTTTTGAGATTCAAAATGAGGATTTTCAACTTATTCAGAATATTACTTCTTTTCGGAGAGACGCTCCACCTGGCGTGAGAGGTAGCTAGCCAATCATATCCAACAAAGCATCTAATTCCAAAAATTTCATATTCTAAAGTCCATAATTACTTGATGACCCTCATATTTATTCCACATAATATTTGCTAACCATATCGTGGTAGATTCTTTCCCCTCTAGGCATATTCACAATCAATGATCTACTATTATACCAGAAGATACAATCTGTTTACCATATCACCAGATATAAAGGGCCAGGTAGATCCAACAATACATCAGAATATACACAATAACAAAATGTTGATCATACCTGTTATCAACGTCTTACTAATCTTTGGATCTGATCTTGTATTTACTTTAATTAATTCTCTAAAATCTGGTGGGGTCATATTGATAAAAATTATTGGGGCATTCCATATCGACTAACTGGACACTAACATGTCTCGTGTCTTTTTTTTTTTTAGATTGATAATAGACAATCATAGGTCGAGATACAATTTACTTAGTCGGTGACTCCTGCTCAGGCAATGGAAACCATTTCTGGTTTTCATAATTCTTTAAGATCACTTCCCTTTTTCCCATTTTTATTGGGTCAGGTACTAACAAAATTAGAGTCACGAATACTGCCAAAATCTCAACCTTACTCAATGTTTGACTTATCTTGAATTTCATATTCTTGCCCCAACATTTCCTTACATTACTTATTTCTCTTTTTACCTAACACTGGTGTTGGTGACTCGGCTTCTAACGGCAGTGCAAACTATCTCACTATTACTGGTGTTAACAATTTCAGCACAGCTTGGGCTAACCCAAAATTTATAGGTTGCCTCACAACCTGCGCATATATTTATAACCCAACAATTATCAAACCTGCTGTATAGGATCCCAGAATTTATTCTAGATCCTTATCATTCTCAGAGTATCCATAGTGATCATTCCAAAAATAAACTATACCAGTTTATTTAATTCATATTTGCATTTATGGTTAGGCATGTCACTACATTTTAACAAGATAAACTTTTTCATGCCTTAAATCAATTTTCGCATGATGATAGAAGCCCTCATAAAATAGCTTCTTTAATTACTCTCATGCATTAATCATCTCAGGAGTCCTTAACCCAATTTTCTATTATCTCTTATCATCAGTTAGCTTAAACTTAGCTAACTTGCTTTATCATTTGCAGAGACTTAATCATTCTCTCAGATGGTCTCCAAGCAGAGTGGCAAATTCTTTACTACGTTTAATATCAGACTGCCAGTTAAGATAGGAGAGTCTCTTCTCCTGAAAGTTTCCATAACTTTCACATCTTTTCATTTCATCTGACGTATCATTGAAACCTTCTATTTATGTTATTTTTACTTCAGTCTTAACTATATATGTTGTTACAGAAGTACTCACACCATTAGCATCCACATCTGGAGCTATCAATGGTTCAAGCCTCTGTCTTTCTCACATTACAACTTTGCCACAAGCTCATAAGTTGTGCATTTCGTTGTTGTTGGGTAGTTACTAGCCATATATAAGCTATATAATTTTTTATCACTGGATTACATCCAGTTCTTTTTCTTTCAGCCTTCTTATCCTTTCTTGATCAGCAATTTTCATTGTTAACCTTGACTGATCCTCCCCAAATCTAGAAGTTATCATCGCAGGTGATTCTCAGTCAAAGATAACATATTGAATTAGGCTTAACATAATAGTACTACCCATATGAATATCCATACAATCAATCATAATATCATAAAGCTTTTATTTTTTTAAGGATTTTAAACCTAATGCTCTGATACCAATATTGTCACGACGCCCCTGACGTAGGCTGACATCATGAACGGCACAGTATACTATACATCGTACATCCCATATACAGTATATAATACACTATCAGCCTCAACAGACATTCACAATAATTTCCAAAATTTCTAAAAATTTTGACAGAACCTCCCCATAAAATGGACAATTCACAATTTTTCTTAATACCACCCAGGTAAAGCCAATGTAGTGGCTGATGCGTTGAGCCGGAAGCGGGTAGAGACAATTATGGTAGCACGCCAGATGTCTCATGAGTGGAGACTACTTGAGGCGGCTACGGTTATGAGTATATGTGCTACCCCTTCAGATCAGATTTTGATATGTGCTCAGATGAGAGCTCAGCCTACACAGGTCCAGAAGGTGATTGGCCAACAGAGACTTGACGTTGATTTTGTGATGTACAAGTCTTGGGCTGAGAGCAGTGATTTTACTTATTGGCACTTGTCATCTGATGGTGCCTTGAGATTTAGGGGACGTTTATGGGTTCCCGCAGATCCACGACTCAGACAGAGTGTTCTCCAAGAGGCTCACAGATCTCATTATGCTATTCATCCTGGCGGAACCAAGATGTATCATGATATGAAAAGAATGTATTGGTGGCCCGACATGAAGAGAGAGATAGCTCAGTTCATTCAAAGGTGTGAGATCTGTCAGAGGGTCAAAGCTGAGCATCAGAAGCCTGGAGGGCAGATGCAACCGCTTGCCATTCCTGAGTGGAAGTTGGAGCATGTCACTATGGACTTTGTTGTGGGATTACCCAACACCCCGAGGAGACATAATGCTGTTTTGGTTATTATTGATCGCTTGACTAAGTCCGCTCACTTTCTACCGGTGAACACTAGGGATTCTATGGACAAGCTGAGCAAACTCTATATGCGGGAGATAGTCAGATTACATGGAGTGCCAGTTTTGATTGTGTCAGATAGGGATCTGAGGTTTACATCGGTATTCTGGCAGGGGTTGCAGAGGCAGCTCGGCACTAGACTAGATCTCAATACCGCTTTTCACCCTCAGACGGATGGCCAGTCTGAGAGATTGATATTGATTTTGGAGGATATGCTTCGAGCTTGTGTCCTTGAGTCCAGTGATAACTGGGAGGAGTACATACATCAGCGTGAGTTCGCGTATAACAACAGCTATCAGTCCAGTATTGGCATGGCTCCTTTTGAGGCATTGTATGGTCAACCATGTAGATCTCCGGTCTGCTGGACGGAGGTAGGGGATATTGCAGTGATGGGACCAGAGTTTGTACAAGAACACACAGACAGGGATTAAGATGATCAAGCATAATATGAAGGTAGCCCAAGACAGGCAGAAGAGTTACGCTGATGCCAAGCGGAAGACCATAGAGTTCGAGGTGGGTGACCAAGTTTTATTGAAGGTCTCACCTCAGAAGGGCCATACGAGATTTGGGATAAAAGGCAAGCTCGCTCCGAGATTTATTTGGCCGTTCGAGGTTTTAGAACGAATTGGCCCCGTCGCTTACCGATTAGCCTTGCCACCTCAGTTAGCAGCAGTCCACAATGTCTTTCATGTGTCAATGCTGAGAGTGTACAAGAGTGATTTTGATCACGTCTTAGACTGGAGGAACATTGAGCTAAGGCAGGATGGGACTTATGATGAGGAACCTATTCAGATACTTGACCGGAAGGTCCAGAGGTTACGTAACCGCGAGATTCCGATGGTTAAGGTGAGATGGCAGTTCCATGGCGAGGAGCAGGTTACTTGGGAGCGTGAGGACTACATGATGGAGCACTTTGCCGAGTTCATGGGCTTAGGTAATTTCTTAACCTTAAAACTTCGAGGACGAAGTTCATTCTAAGGTGGGTGTGATGTGACGCCCCGAAAATTATTTCATCTAGCCCATAACCCAATTGCATTTTGCCCAAACTCTATGTGTTGCCTTGATATGTTTGGTGTTTGTTTGATGGTTTTTTAATGTTTGTATATTTGATGCTTGATAATGTATATAAATATGTGCATCATAAATTGTATATGGGTCGTGTTAAATTAAAGTATAATGCATATGTTATTATTTATGCATGGGCCCATTAAACCATGAATTGATATGTGTTAGGATTGATTGAATAAAAGGATAAATGAAAATGAAAATTTGGTGTATTAAATGGATTGGACATTTAAAATACATGGGAGCATGAGATTGGTTAAAGTACATGTGGTTGGTATGGGTAGTATGAGACCAACACATGTCAAGTTGGTGCATGAGAATGGACAAGTGTCCCATGCCCCATTTCTTTTCTCCAACACATGTCAAGTTGGTGCATGAGACCAACACACGTCAAGTTGGTGCATGAAAATGGACAAGTGTCCCATGACCCATTTCTCTTCTCCAATACATGTGAAGTTGGTGCATGAAAATGGACAAGTGTCCCATGCCCCATTTCTCTTCTCCAACACATGTCAAGTTGGTGCATGAGAATGGACAAGTGTCCCATGCCCCATTTCTTTTCTCCAACACATGTCAAGTTGGTGCATGAGACCAACACACGTCAAGTTGGTGCATGAAAATGGACAAGTGTCCCATGACCCATTTCTCTTCTCCAATACATGTGAAGTTGGTGCATGAAAATGGACAAGTGTCCCATGCCCCATTTCTCTTCTCCAACACATGTCAAGTTGGTGCATGAGAATGGACAAGTGTTCCATGCCCCATTTCTCTTCTCCAATACATGTCAAGTTGGTGCATGAAAATTGACAAGTGTCCCATGCCCCATTTCCCCTCTCCAACACATGTCAAGGTTGGTGCATGAGAATGGACAAGTGTCCCATGCCCCATTTCTCTTCTCCAATACATGTCAAGTTGGTGCATGAAAATGGACAAGTGTCTCATGCCCCATTTCTCTTCTCCAACACATGTCAAGTTGGTGCATGAGAATGGACAAGTGGCCCATGCCCCATTTCTCTTCTCCAATACATGTCAAGTTGGTGCATGAAAATGGACAAGTGTCCCATGCCCCATTTCTCTTCTCCAATACATGTCAAGTTGGTGCATGAAAATGGACAAGTGTCCCATGCCCCATTTCTCTTCTCCAACACATGTCAAGTTGGTGCATGAGACCAACACATGTCAAGTTGGTGCATGAGAATGGACAAGTGTTTCATGCCCCATTTCTCTTCTCCAATACATGTCAAGTTGGTGCATGAAAATGGACAAGTGTCTCATGCCCCATTTCTCCTCTCCAACACATGTCAAGGTTAGTGCATGAGAGTGAAAAAGTGTCCCATGCCCTACTTTTCTTCCCCAAGGAAGTCTTAAAGGGTGACATGAGTAGAGAGAAAGGAAAAAAGAAGAGAAAGGAAAGAAGAAGATAAAGAAATATGGAGTTGTTTTGAGGAAAATCTCTGCAACGTTTTCATCACAGAGTTGGATATTGAGGATTTATGGTCCGATTGAGCTCAAAATTTGTCAGAAAGTTTTTAGCTTATGGTTATTGATTATGGTTGGTGGAGATCTTGATTAGAGTTTTCTTCTAAGAGATATAACCTCTCAAACAAAGCTGGTCAGAAAGTCTGGATTTCTCGTGCAGTTTCGATCAAACTAATAGATCGCCTAAATCAACCGTTGGATGGATATGATATTTTGGTATGTGGTTTAGAACTGATCTTTATGCATTATGAACGGTGGAGATGTTTATGGCTTATGTATGTTGTGTGATATAGTCATCTGAGTTTGAGTATTTGCAGCAGGAAAGGAAAAATTATCTGATTAGAGACTTGTTCATCAAAGTGTCTTATCTTTTCGGTCCACCGTTGGACTGAGCTGATATTTGGACAGAAGGTTTGGTTCTTAACATACTTCAATCTTACGGTTGATTTTGTGATTAAGTATTTCTATTGATAGATTGATACATCTGAACAGAATATTAAATGAAGAATTGGTCGGGTTGCTTGTATTAGACCTAAATTTAGAATATGAACTTAGACCTTTCCAAATAGCTTGCATGTCAACTATGTTGACCTAGTTGCCATTGTTGATGAACCCATGATGCAAAATCAGTGATATACATGGCTGAACATGGTGACCTAGTGTAAATCGACAATATGGCTTAAGTATGAAAATTTTCGTACCTTAGGGCTTTTGATGCTTTTGGCCTAGAATCATTGAATTGATGCAACTTATGTTTAATTAAGCATGATTAGGGATGATTATGCTACTGATTTGGTGGTTGTGACCATATCATGGGTTATGCCTACTTGTGATCAAATGGCCCAATTTGAGCATGTTTATGCCTAAGGAATTGAAAATCAGTATTTTTGATTAATAGAATGGTTTATGAATGAGAACTATGCATTAGAGGCCTAAGTCATGTGATTTGAGTTGAATGATGGGATTAGATGGGATTTAGGCCTATTGTCTATATGTGGGCTGATTTAGGGTTGATATGTAATGTCTATGTGATTGAGCATAGAAATTGATGTATGGTAGGATATTGATGAATGTTTCAGGATCTTGATTGGGTTGATTCGGTTTGGTGGCCGTGTGTGGTTAGATACTCTCGCGAGGCTTGGTTGTGAGTAGACTTCATTTATGATTATATCTTTTATGTCATCATATCACTTATATATATTGTATGTTGAAAGCATGAATGTGTCCTAATATTTTGAATGATACATTGATTTGAGAAAACCATATGACTTTGGTTGGGCCCATCTATCTGGCTAATAGGGGGACTTAACCTTGTCATAGGAGGGTTTTAAAAAGGAAATATTTGGGGATGAGAACGGTACGGTGAAATAGACGTGCACTATTAACCCTAAATAAACATGATTGGGGTTAACGGTACGGTGAAATAAACGTGCACTAGTAACCCCAATGCATGTGGAATGTGGATCCAAATTGATAAGTTTTTACTTGCATCGAACTTATTATAAATGCTTGATATCTATATGTTATGAGCTTTTAACCATGCTACACATTGACATGCATACATGATATTTATTGATGAGTATTGATAGCATATTTGAATTTTATTCACTGGGCACCGTTGGCTCACCCTCATTTTCCTCTTTCAGGTCCTTCTGTCCTGAATAAGGGCAAAGAAGTAGTCATATCTTGAGGGCCCTGCCTGCGAGAGAATCCAAGGCCTCGATGTGAGTTGAGAGGCATTTTGATTGAACTGTGTTTTAAATTATGATGTATTATATTTTGGACTATGTAATTATAACACTTACCACATTGTAGTATGGGTGAGTTGGGACTTGTTAGATAGACCATGTGGGTACATGACGGTTTTTTTTTATACCCATAGTTTTGGACTTTATGTGCATGTCGATCTTGATGAATTGTAGGGATTATGACTATTTTATTTATGGTTCATTTTTATGGATTATCTCTTGTCTTGGATGATTAATACGGTTAGTAGTTTTGTTTCGTACCTTTTGATATTATGTCGTTGTTTGAGATAAGGCTCGTAGGGTCTCAACCACCTCATGGGAGTTGAGGAGTGGTTGGAGATGCCTACGCCGGGCGTCCTGCCCCGGCATTCCGCACTCCATTCCTTGCGGGGTTGGTGGTCCGGGGTGTGGGGTCGCCACTGTTGGTATCAGAGCCCGATTTTACTAGGTTTGGTCTATGTATTGGACTTAGATGACGTTTTATTAAGGTTTTACACGTTCGCAAAGGTCACAACAGTGAATTTTACTCACCAAAACCATATATTTAGTTACTAAAAATATCAAATCATATCCAAAAATCATGATCTTAACATCGAAACGTCCGGAATTCAATTCTCTACGATTCTATATCTCAAACCGGAGTTTCACTGGATTCTAATTTCATTTTATTAACTAGATATGATCAGAGTACTATTTACGTCACTGTTCATGTCGTCACTATTCATTGGCAACATGTAAATTTTTACTAAAATTGTCAAACGGTCTCCAAAAATCATGAACTTAGCATCGATGGACTCGCAACAGTTCATTCTACAATTCTATAGCCTTAAACTAGAGTTTCATTGGGTTTTAAATGATTCAAATGGTCTCCAATCGAAACTCTAAATTCCAACAAACTTCCAACAGCTATAAAAATTTCAAATGAACACATAAATTCAATCTAACCATATATTTAAAGTTCCTACAGCCTAGGAAGTGTTTTCCAACCTTCCTAGCGGATTTTTATTTACATTGGGTAAAAACTCCAATTTTTTAAAACGCCGTAAAACGGCTCCCACAGCAAAAATTACTCCGCTAGAATCGTTACATCTAGCTTAGATATGAATTTCACGAAGAAATAGAGTGAAAATCGCTTATCGCAAGCCCCGATTTGACGCGAATCCCGCGTTTTTCTCCTTTTTCCTCTCCTCCTTCTTCTCGGCTCTTCTTTTGTCCTTGTTCAGTGGCTACTCAAGTTGCGAAATCTAACCTTATGAGGAAGAGGTTGCGAGTTCAAACTTGGGGCAGGCCCTTTACTATTCATGAGTGAATAGTAAGGATAAATGATCTCGGGGGTACTAGAGGCAGTGGCGGGCTGTGTACTGAGATGTGACAATATTATGGATCCATAATCGCGTGGCTGGCGCCCCGGAGGGGGTGCGCCCGCGTTCTGGCAGTGGCCAGAGCTGCCATTCTTTCTTTCTCTTTGTTTTGTTTTGTTTTTAAACGTTGAAGAGAGATTTTGAGAGAGAGAGAAAATAGGTTAAAAAGTGAGAGAAAGAGATAACAAGCTCATTTAATACCATCCCCTGCTTTCAAAGCCTCTTAAGTAAATAACTCTCATTCACCTTATTAAACTTATCTTATTTATTTATTAATTTTATTTATTTGCTCATATTCCTTAATAGCATGTATTTCATACACGCGTATATTTAGTTCCTACGTATCAAATACGTGTCTTATCACAAGTATATTGAGCTCCTACATATAAAATACGTGTATTATACATCTCGATATACGCCTACTTCAACGTATGTATTTAATTAAAATTACTGGGTGTTACAATCTCCCCAACTTAAGGAATTTCGTCCTCAAAATTTAGAATCAAGGACTATTCCTCAAGTGATACTCAATTCCAGAAAACTGCTCCCGCATTTTATATTTTCGCTACCATGTTTGCTCTTCTTAATACGTGGTATCCTCCCGAACTTAGCGTTGAGTTATATCCGTAACATATATGGAATCCGAAGGATATTTCCTCAACATCAATATATAGAAACTATTCCGGATACTTATCAACTATGACAGTAGAGCAAATCGGTAAGCCAATAGACTTATCCTATCAAGGATCTCTAATGGTCCAACAAATCGCGGTGCGAGCTTTCCTTTTATCCCAAATCTCAAAACTGAGTCAGCCACACTAAATTTCAAGGCCTATATACCAACCCTGTGTATTTTATAATATCCCGTGGCACCAATAACAATAACTCCATACTTTCAAATCAACAACTTGGAGATCTATAAGGCTTACTATAAAACCTTAGAGTGTCATCATTATGCTATTATAATAGCTATTTATACACATACGTTTACACAAACATATAATATTCCTTCCAACTTCCACCAAAATTCAAGGATACCAGACCCGAGCATGCTCATAAGCATCAAAGTCACTCTCTCAGTCTGTCAACCAGTCTGAGAGTAAAATATCACACTGAGAAGGAGATGGGTACCAAATCGAGTCTGCATCATATATTAGATCTCGACAAAATCTTCGGATCTTAATCCGACATGACAAATATCTGAGCACTCCCATCAAATCTCCTTATCTCACACATATACAATATGCTCAGTCTATCAATAGAATTATGGTGTTCATTGGAAGAATATATAGACTTATCAGTCCATCAATGGTCATCCAGATGGTATCATATCTACCCATAACCCATAAGATACCATTTGAATCCCACCTTCATTTAGTACAATCTATATTATCAATTCCATAATCTTTCAAACTGATATCATACTCGTCTCATCATAAATCTTACTTTCTGAATATGAGTATCAATCAGCTGAACATGCATCCGAGCACAAATATCAACACATGGAGTAATAGAGAGTACACGCATAACTGTAACTCTCACTCACAAACGATTTCCATTTATGGCTCACTGATAGTTACTACTCCAGTTTCAGCTTGTTTCCTGCTCAATGCCTCAGCAACATATTGGCCTTTCCCAGGATAATCATTCAATATAAAATCAAATCCTTCGGGAATTCTTGCCACATTTATATATTCAGTTTCTTTCCGTTCAAATAATTACGTCAGACTCTTAAAATCTGAAGATAGTGTGACCTTTTTATTATAGAGGCAATGCTCTCATCAATTCAAAATAACTACCAACTAATTTTTATTCACTCTCAGGATAGTTATTCTCGTGCACTATCAAATATCTGGAGACACAAGTAATTAACCTATCCTTTTGCATCCATGCACAATATAGATCTGGACGTGATATTCATCAATCACAATTACTTCCAGGTTCTGGAAATAGTAATAAAATTTAATATTGTGAGAGCTTTTCCATGCACAAGGGTCCACACATTATATAATATTCATCTGGTTTAGTTTCGTGAGTGGAACAGATAACTTCAAGGATCTTTCCACGCACTTTCTATAACATACAACTAATACCAGAGAACTTCTGATTTCCATCATTAAAATCAGTTTTAACAGCACTATGATCACTTTGACCTGCCTAGCATCCTTAAATATACTATTTAAACTAGTCACGTGATCCAAGAATTCTCATCTTAATTATATTCAAAACTCACATTCACCAAGCTTGGCACTCAATCGGTGATCTCTCAGTGACTACAAGATAATTCTGAGGTGTTATTCATGCTCATCTCATATCTTGGGACAATTGCATATATCATTATTGAAGACTATGTAATAATCAAGATATGGTTCATATACCCACTGCATCAATCCTATAAACGTGATTGACACATTAATCAAGGTTACCAACATTTCATAATATCCATATCTTGTCTTAAAATAGTTTGCATTCCATCCATTTCTCGAATTCTTAACTGATGGTGCCTAGATCTTAAAATGATCTTAAAGAAATTTTGGCTCCATGTAGTTAATCGAATTCGACCATCTCTCCATGGTAAAGGATATTCATTATTTATTGTTACCCTGCTCAGTTAACAGTAATTCATCCTTAAACATATTTCACCATACCTTCCTTCTATCTTATCACAAATGCTCTCCAAGGTGGCATATCAAGGATAATGAATCTTTTGCTCATTAACACATTTACCTACACCTTAAATTCTCACAATTCCTCAGGTACTCTTTATATGAAGGAATGGAGATACATATTATACTGGCAGCAGTTTTATATGCTATCAATCTCCTGTCCAGGTAGCAAATTTAATAATTCATCTGATAACACTCCAATATACCAGCTCACCACAGGAATTTTAATCAACTGCGTGCCTTATTGCGTTACTCTAAATGGCTTTGTACTAGCCATATTCTCCATGTCCTCGTCAATAACTATCTTCTCTTAGATAGAAGATTTTGAGGGTATAAATTTTTCGAGATTGAAAATGAGGATTTTCCACTTATTCAGAATATTACTTCTTTTCGGAGAGACGCTCCACCTGGCGTGAGAGGTAGCCAGCCAATCATATCCAACAAAGCATCTAATTCCAAAAATTTCATATTCTAAAGTCCATAATTACTTGATGACCCTCATATTTATTCCACATAATATTTGCTAACCATATCATGATCGATTCTTTCTCCTGTAGGCATATTCACAATCAATGATCTACTATTATACCAGAAGATACAATCTGTCTACCATATCAGCAGATATAAAGGACCAGGTAGATCCAACAATACATCAAAATATACACAATAACAAAATGTTGATCATACCTGTTATCAACGTCTTACTAATCTTTGGATCTGGTCTTGTATTTACTTTAATTAATTCTCTAAAATCTGGTGGAGTCATATTGATAAAAATTATTGGGGCATTCCATATCGACTAATTGGACACTAACACGTCCCATGTCTTTTTTTTTTAAGATTGATAATAGACAATCATAGGTCGAGATACAATTTACTCAGTCGGTGACTCCTGCTCAGGCAATGGAAACCATTTCTGGTTTTCATAATTCTTTAACATCACTTCCCTTTTTCCCATTTTTATTGGGTCAAGTACTAACAAAATTAGAGTCACGAATACTGCCAAAATCTCAACCTTACTCATTATTTCACTTATCTTGAATTTCATATTCTTGCCCCAACATTTCCTTACATTACTTATTTCTCTTTTTACCTAACACTGGTGTTCATGATTCGGCTTCTAACGGCAGTGCAAACTATTTCTGTGGCGACCCCGGACCCCGGACCACCAACCCGCAGGGAATGGCGTGCGGAATGCCGGGGCGGGACGCTCGGCGTAGGCATCTCCGACCACTCCTCAACTCCCGTGAGGTGGTTGAGACCCTACGAGCCTTATCTCAAACAACGACATAATATCAAAAGGTACTAAACAAAACTACCCACCGTATTAATCATCAAAGACAAGAGATAATCCATAAAAATGAACCATAAATAAAATCATAATCCCTACAATCCATTAAAATTGACATACACATAAAGTCCAAAATTGTGGGTACAAATAAAAATCGTCATATGCCCACATGGTCTATCTAACAAGTCCCAACTCACCCATACTACAATGTGGTAAGTGTTATAATTACATAATCTAAAATATAATACTTCATAATTTAAAACACAGTTCAATCAACATGTCTCTCAACTCACATCGAGGCCTTGGATTCTCTCGCAGGCAAGGCCCTCTAGATATGACTACTCCTTTGCCCTTATTCGGGACAGAAGGACCTGAAAGAGGAAAATGAGGGTGAGCCAACGATGCCCATTGAATAAAATTCAAATATGCTATCAATACTCATCAATAAATATCATGTATGCATGTCAATGTGTAGCATGATTAAAAGCTCATAACATATAGATATCAAGCGTTTAGAATAAGTTCGATGCAAGTAAAAGCTTATCAATTTGGATCCACATTCCACATGCATTGGGTTACTAGTGCACGTCTATTTCACCGTACCGTTGATCCCAATCATGTTTTATTTGAGGTTACTAGTGCACGTCTATTTCACCGTACCGTTGACCCCAATCATTTCCTTTCCTAAAACCCTCCTATGACAAGGTTAAGTCCCCCTATTAGCCAGATAGATGGGCCCAACCAAAGTCATAAGGTTTTCTAAAATCAATGCATCATTCAAAACATTAGAACACATTCATGCTTTCAACATACAATATATATATATAAGTGATATGATGACATAAAAGATATAATCATAAATGAAGTCTACTCACAACCAAGCCTCGTGAGAGTATTTAACCACACACGACCACCAAACCGAATCAACCCAATCAAGATCCTGAAACATTCATCAATATCCTACCATACATCAATTTCTATGCTCAATCACATAGACATTACACATCAACCCTAAATCAGCCCACATATAGACAATAGGCCTAAATCTCATCTAATCCCATCATTCAACTCAAATCACATGACTTAGGCCTCTAATGCATAGTTCTCATTCATAAACCATTCTATTAATCAAAAATACTGATTTTCAATTCCTTAAGCATAAACATGCCCAAATTGGGTCACTTGATCAGAAGTAAGCCTAACCCATGATATGGTCACAACCACCAAATCAGCAGCATAATCAACCCTAATCATGCTTAATTAAACATAAGTTGCATCAATTCAATGATTCTAGGCCAAAAGCATCAAAAGCCCCAAAATATGAAATTTTCCATACTTAGGCCATATTGCCAATTTACACTAGGTCACCATGTTCAGCCATGTATATCACTGATTTTGCATCATGGGTTCATCAACAATGGCAACTAGGTCAACATAGTTCACATGCAAGCTATTAGGAAAGGTCTAAGTTCATATTCTAAATTTAGGTCTAATACAAGCAACCCTACCAATTCTTCATTTAATATTCTGTTCAGATGTATCAATCTACCAACAGAAATATTTAATCACAAAATCAACCGTACAGATTGAAGTATGTTAAGAAACAAACCTTTTTTCCAAATATCAGCCCAATCCAACGGTGGACCTAAAAGATAATCCACTTTGATGAACAAGTCTCTAATCAGATAATATCTCCTTTCCTGCTACAAATACTCAAACTCAGATGACTATATCATACAACATGCTTAACACATACACATCTCCACCGTTCAGAATTCAGAAATATTAGTTTTAAACTACATGCCCAAATTTTATATCCATCCAACGGTAGATTGAGGAGATTTATAAGTTTGAGCAAAATGGCGCGAGAAATCCAGACTTTCTGACCAGCTTTGTTTGAGAGGTTAGATCTCTTAGACGAAACCTCTAATAAAGCTCTCCACCGTTCAGAATGAAAAACCATAAGCTACGAACTTACTGACAAAATTTGAGCTCAATCTGACCATATATCCCAAAGATCTATCTCTTTGATGAAAATGTTGCAGAGATTTTCCTCAAGCAACTCCTCCTTTCTTTCTCTTCTTCTTTCCTTTCTCTTCTTTTCTTTTATTTTTTTCCTTTCTCTCCACTCACCTCACTTTCTAGCACTTCCTTGATTCCCTCCACTCACCTCACTTTCTAGCACATTCTTGGATTCCCTCCACTCACCTCACTTTCTAGCACTTCCTTGGAGAAGAGAAGTGGGCATGGGATACTTGTCCACTTTCATGCACCAACCTTCACATGTGTTGGTCTCATACTACTCATACCAACCACATGTACTTTAACCAATCTCATGCTTCCATGTATTTTAAATGTCCAATCCATTTAATACACCAAATTTTCATTCTCATTTATCCTTTTATTCAATCAATCCTAACCCATATCAATTCATGATTTAATGGGCCCATGCATAAATAATAACATATGCATTATACTTTAATTTAACATGACCCATATACAATTTATGATACACATATTTATATACATTATCAAGCATCAACTATACAAACATTAAACAACCATCAAACAAACACCAAACATATCAAGGCAACGCATAGAGTTTGGGCAAATGGCAATTGGGTTATGGGCTAGATGAAATAATTTTCGGGGCGTCACAATCTCACTATTACTGGTGTTAACAATTTCACCACAGCTTGGGCTAACCCAAAATTTATAGGTTGCCTCACAACCTGCGCATATATTTATAACCCAACAATTATCAAACCTCTTGTATAGGATCCCAAAATTTATTCTAGATCCTTATCATTCTCAGAGTATCCATAGTGATCATTCCAAAAATAAACTATACAAGTTTATTTAATTCATATTTGCATTTATGGTTAGGCATGTCACTACATTTTAACAAGATAAATTTTTTCATGCCTTAAATCAATTTTCTCATGATGATAGAAGCCCTCATAAAATAGCTTCTTTAATTACTCTCATGCCTTAATCATCTCAGGAGTCTTTAACCCAATTTTCTATTATCTCTTATCATCAGTTAGCTTAAACTTAGCTAACTTGCTATATCATTTGCAGAGACTTAATCATTCTCTCAGATGGTCTCCAAGCATAGTAGCAAATTCTTTACTACGTTTAATATCAGCCTGCTAGTTAAGATTGGAGAGTCTCTTCTCTTGAAAGTTTCCATAACTTTCACATCTTTTCATTTCATCTGGCTTATCATTGAAACCTTCTATTTATGTTATTTTTACTTCAGCCTTAACTATATATGTTATTACAGAAGTACTCACACCATTAGCATCCACATCTGGAGCTATCAATGGTTCAAGCCTCTGTCTTTCTCACATTACAACTTTGCCACAAGCTCATAAGTTGTGCATTTCGTTGTTGTTGGGTAGTTACTAGCCATATATAAGCTATATAATTTATTATCACTGGATTACATCCAGTTCTTTTTCTTTCAGCCTTCTGATCCTTTCTTGAGCAGCAATTTTCACTGTTAAGCTTGACTGATCCTCCCCAAATCTAGAAGTTATCATCGCAGGTGATTCTCAGTCAAATATAACATATTGAATTAGGCTTAACATAATAGTACTACCCATATGTATACCCATACAATCAATCATAATATCATAAAGCTTTTATTTTTTTTAAGGATTTTAAACCTAATGCTCTGATACCAATATTGTCATGACGCCCCTAACGTAGGATGACGTCATGACCGGCACAGTATACTATACACCGTACATCCCATATATAGTATATAATACACTGTCAGCCTCAACAGACATTCACAATAATTTTCAAAATTTCTAAAAATTTTGACAGCACCTCCCTATAAAATGGACAATTCACAATTTTTCCTAATAGACCACAAATCAAATCAAATATATATCTATATAAATCATCATCACGTTCATTCCATTCATTCAATTAATTCCACAAATTAAATTCTCACCTGATACATACTTACGATCATCCCATTTCATCACACGCATAGTCTAACCCAAAAAGGTCAAATGAAAATCCATGTACAACCCATTTATGTGATAATATATATATATATATGTAGGATGTGATATATATATATATATATATATATATATATATATATATATATATATATATATATATATTCATTTGAAACTAAAGAAAATATAATTCATTTCCTTCACATACACGTACATTAACAAAACAAGACTCTAACTCACGTATCTATTGTCGTGCTTTTCCTTTTAACTCTGTACCAGAAATATTGAAGGAAATGGAGTAAGCAACCAACAGCTCAGTGAATATACTTCTTTATATGGCAATTATATACGTTTAGAAAAATATGACATTTCAAATCATTTCAAACAAGTATTAAACACATGCATCATTCAACGAATGTAGTATACATGTCAACAACATAATTTTCATTAGTTTTCAAGAAAACAATGCATCTTTTTTTTCACGAAATCCACAATCTCCCTCCTTCAAGACAAGAGAGCGGGTCTAACCCTTGTATGGCCGTTACAAGGTAGCCACAGCCTCTCATTACCCAATTCACGGTCATTCCAAGAATCTCCAATCCTTGTTAGGACAGGCCTACTGACAATAAGGTTACGCATAAGACTCATCCAGGTCTAATTCCTAACGAAATGACACCAACTTGCCTTTGCAAGTCTCTCATGCTCCAATGCTAAAAATATCATTTATGAATGCAAATTAAAACACAATGCAACAATATATGCATATCATATTTACATTCAAACAGTTCATATATATAAAATGCCATATAAGAATCAAAATCAAGAAAATATACTCACAGTACATGACTTTCAACTTAAATACCATCACCGTCGCTTTCAAGTCCAACTCTAATTTATATCCAACTAATTCAACCTGTCACAACCACTCCATAATTCAATTTCATTTATTCATATCTATTTACATCTTCAATTTCTCAACTCACTTTAAATCATTAAGAATAAATATCAACCTGAATAATCTTATACTCATTCTGTAAATTTAGATTCCAACTCACTTTAGGACTCATAAACCGTTGAAGAAACTACTATCTCGTTTATGTGGTCAATGTAGATATTTTCACAAGAAAGAACAGTGAAAATAGATTTTCCATTTCATATTTTCACTAATTCTCAATTTATTTTTCTACTGGAGCATATATTAATTTTATTAAAAATCTAGAACATTCCTAAAATTATTCTGTCCACATCGACACGTGTAAAATCAGTCATTCTATCATTCTACTACCTTCAACGGGTGTTTTATTGAGGTTTTACACGTTCGCAAAGGTCACGACAGTGAATTTTACTCACCAAAATCATATATTTAATTACTAAAAATATCAAATCATATCCAAAAATCATGATCTTAACATCGAAACATCCAGAATTCAATTCTCTACGATTCTATGATATCAAACCGGAGTTTCATTAGATTCTAATTCTGTTTTATTAACTAGATATGATCATAGTACTATTCACGTCACTGTTTATGTCGTCACTATTCATTGGCAACATGTAAATTTTACTAAAATTGTCAAACGGTCTCCAAAAATCATGAACTTAGCATCAATGGACTCGCAACAGTTCATTCTACAATTCTATAGCCTTAAACTAGAGGTTCATTGGGTTTTAAATGATTCAAATGGTCTCCAATCGAAACTCTAAATTCCAACAAACTTTCTAATAGCTATAAAAATTCCAAATGAACACATAAATTCAATCTAACCATATATTTAAAGTTCCTGCAGCCTTGGAAGTGTTTTCCAACCTTCCTAGCGGATTTTTATTCACGTTGGGTAAAAACTCCAATTTTTAAAAACGCCGTAAAAGGGCTCCCACAGCAAAAATTACTCCGCTAGAATCGTTACATCTAGCTTAGATATGAATTTCACGAAGAAATAGAGTGAAAATCGCTTACCGCAAGCCCCGATTTGACGCGAATCCCGCGTTTCTCTCCTTTTTCCTCTCTTCCTTCTTCTCGGCTCTTCTTTCGTCCTTCTCCCATTCTTTCTTTCTCTTTGTTTTGTTTTGTTTTTTTTTTTTTTTAAACGTTGAAGAGAGATTTTGAGAGAGAGAGGAAAAAGTGATTAAAAAGTGAGAGAATGAGATAGCAAGCTCATTTAATACCATCCCCTGCTTTCAAAGCCTCTTAAGTAAATAACTCTCATTCACCTTATTAAACTTATCTTATTTATTTAATAATTTTATTTATCTGCTCATATTCCTTAATTATAGCATGTATTTCATACACGCATATATTTAGTTCCTGCGTATCAAATACATGTCTTATCACGCATATATTGAGCACCTACGTATAAAATATGTGTATTATACATCTCGATATATGCGTACTTCAACGTATGTATTTAATTAAAATTACGGGGTGTTATAGAGCATGAGGACCAGATGAGGGAGCAGTTCCTCGATCTCTTTACCGACTGAGGTTAGTTCTCTTGATTTTTTTTTGAGGACAAAAATACTCTTAACTTGGGGAGAATTGTAACGCTTGTACCTTAGAATGATGTCATCATGACCCGTAGAGGATCTGTATACATGTACGTATACGTATTTGATGCTCGACGCATGTTGGTTCAAGTGTCTTTGCATGCTATTTTAGAGAATTATCATTATTAATATTTTTATTTATGTGCTAATGACATTAATAGTGATAATAATACACATCACTAAAGTAATATATTAATAGCGACATATTAATATTAATGTATGTGTTATTAACTGTATAATAGGGCCAATTGGACCATGATTTGAAATGGGCATGTATTGATTAAATAAATGAAGAAATGATAGAATTGTTGGAATTAGTGGATTGGTTAACAACTCACATGTGAGGTTGTGATTGGGTAAAGGCCATGTGGCTAACAAATGAGCCCTTGAGCAAACACTTGGCATGGTGTTGGAGCATGATCAATACTTGGCAAAATAGGTACATGTGGGTGTAACATGTGTCTCAATCTCTCATTTTCTTCTAGGGGGACGTTTTTAAGAGAGTAAGGTTGAGAGAAAAGAAGATAAGAGAAAGAGAGAGAAAGTAGCTTGAAGGGAAGTCTTAGCAATGTTTTGATCAGATGTTTGATCTCTTAGATCCGTGGTCGGATCAAGCTGAAAATCTTTCAGCCAGTTCGTCTCCTATGTTTCTTCATTATGGTCGGTGGAGATCTTGATTGGAATTTTCTTCTGAGAGATATAACCTCTCAAACACAGCTGGTCGAAAAATCTGGATTTCTCGCACAATTTAGATCAAACGGTTGGGTCTCCTAAATCTACCGTTGGATGCATGTGACACATCATAACATGGTTCAAAACTGAACGTGTTACATTATGAACGGGTAAGATTTTGACTAGTTGAGTATTTTGGAAGATATAATTGTTTGAATTCAAGTATTTGCAGCAAGAGAGGAGAAATCGTTCAATTAGAGCTGTCTTAATCAAAATAACATTTCTCTTTGATCTACAGTTAGATTTAACTCAATTTTGGACAGTAGGTTTGTCTCTTCATGTTCTTGAATCATAACGGTTAATTTAGTTATTGGATATTTCGTTTCGTAGTTTGCTACATCCGAACAATGCATTGAATTAGAAGTGTACTTAATGTTTAGCCATGTATTTGACCTAAACCTAGGTTATGGACTTACGGTTTTTCATTCAAGTTGCATGTAATCTATGTTGATTAGATGAGTAAATGTGGATGTTTGGTAGTTCGATTTACTAATCTTACTTACTGGAAACTCTAGGTGTAGTGTAATTTTGGCCTAGGCCATGTGATTTGAGAAATTTCCCAAATTTGGGGATTTTGACCTAGTTGATGTCAATTGATGAAATTGACATGAAATTAGTCTAATTAACTCTATTTAAGATTAAATTCCTTGTATTATAGTGGTTGGATCATGAGGATCAACCTATTGCATTCAATTGGGTTAAGTATGGTCTAATTTGATATTAAATGGTTGAATTGAGCAATATAGAATTAGCTCATGTGTATAACCATTCTAGAATCTTAATTGGCTATTGAATTGGGTTTAAACATGGTTGTTGGGCACACTTTTGGATTGACTTTAGTATTGTATAAACCATGTCATGTGCAGGGATTGGAATTGATCTAAATAACCCAAATAGGCTAATTGGTGGTTGAGGTGCTTAGGAGTGGTTTGGTGCATTCTAGTACTTCTTGTGGTTGGATTGGATTGGCTAAGTCTAGCCAATCGATTTGTGAGTGTTTCTTTACTTGTGATTTCTATATGTGACATTGTAGTATAAATGAGTTTATTAAATGTTTATCTAATGTAGTATACATGATTTAATGATTCATGAAATGTATTTGAGCATGTCCAGTTGAGAAAGCAATGTGGGCTGGATCTCCTAGCATGGGATTCTCTTTTAGGGAATTCCATTGCGTTGGATGGTAATTCCCAGTTGTGGACCTTGCAGAGGGTTTTATGGCTTATGTAGATAGGATCGCCTAGACATGATACTTGTCTCAGTGGGGTGATCTTATTAGCTACACGACCCCAGAAATCCTATTAGATTACGGGTAAGAGGTCAATCGGGCAAGGGGTGTCACGCACTCCGGCCTTTGGATTAACACTTACTCAGGAAGTGTTTAGGATTGCATGTGCATGTTTATAAAATGATATGCATTGTCTTGGTTATGACATGATGCAATATATTTGACATGTACGTAATCTTGTGTATCACCATGTTATTTAAACTGTTTTAATGATCTTGCAATGTTTTATCTAAGTGCATATATATGTTGCCACTTGTAGAGGACATTCATTGAGCTTGTTGTAGCTCACTCCTCATCCCTATCTTTTCAAAATCGGATAGGAAGGGAAAGGGAAAGCATAGCTGCGGAGCATTTCCCGTACCTCTGTGATGTAGGTGTTAGTACATTTATATGTATTTTGATAAATTGTATTAAATAACACCTAAGGTTTATACTTAACATTTAGATGGGTTTATATTTGTGGTTGGGTATAATTTTGTACTTTTGAACACTATGGACTTTGAGGAATTTTTTGGTTGTCATTTTGGGTATGCATTATATTGATGATCTTATTTATGTCCATGTGTTTGATGTTGTTTTTGGGATTGTGGTATGTGGTTAGAAGGCTTATCGGGACACTGTGTATATCGAGGAAGGATATACCCGGAGTTCTATGCCGGTAATGACGTCACGGATAGTGAGTCGTGACCTTGAATGTTTTTCCAAGTGTTTGATTTGATCTGTAAAACAAAATATGTTTTTTGATTTAATCGGATTTCAAAGATTGAGAAATCAAGAAAATCATGTCTAGTGTCTATGAGGACGCTGATGGAGGTTCAGGACGCTAATGCAGTGGCTAGTCATTTAATATCGAGCCAACATTACAGGGCGCTACCTCTCCATCAAGACGCTACTAGTTTCTTGAAACGCATGGACATATTTTCAAGTAGGACATTGATGTTTGATTAGCGCCCTCCCTGTCATTCTAGGAAACTAGTTGTTAAGTCCAATAGGACACTAATGCTTGATTAGTGCCCTCCCCGAGTTTCTAGGAAATTGGAAGTCAAGTTTGCCAGGACTCTAGTACTGGATTAGCGCCCTCTTTGAGCAAACTGTGAACAACTTGATTTTCAAGTTAACGTTCCAATAAGACGCTAATGTCGCGCCAGGACACTATTGCACCAACTTGATCTTCTGGATCTTGTATGCTAGTGCCATAGTAGGACGCTAATGCAAAATTGTCGAAAAATCTTCTGAGCAGTGTGTCACCTGTGCACTGTCCACTTTTTCTAAACATTTCTATTTTCATATAAGCGCAAAATTTGCAGAAATGTTTCAACGTTATAAAATTCCACATTTTGGTGAAAGTTTTTTACCGTTACATTTGAAATTCAAATCAAAGCATTAGGGTTTTTGGGAGATTGAAACCCTAAACGCACTCTTTATGTATTTGCAACTATGAGCTGTTGAAAATACAACTCAACACTTAGAAAATCTCTGTGCTCAAACTCTTTGAATATTAGTCATTTTTCTATTTTAAAAAAGATCAAAATATTGATTTGTTACTCTGATTTCAAAACATCCTTTATGGATTTGTTTGATCATGAACTTCAATCTTTTGAAAATCGAAGAAAAATAGAAAAGAAGAACCTCAACTTTCAGTTGTACCTAAACTCAAATTTTTTGTTGAATCTTAGTTGCATTGAGGTTCATATTGCGTTGTAAGTATTTCATTGATTCGTGGTAAAAGAATCAATCCCTACTCTTGTAACTTATTTGTAAAGTGACAGGGAGTCACAAAATTGAGCTAGTGTTGCTCAGAGTGTATCGATTGTTCTCACACTCATAAGTTGAGAAACTGTAAAGGTTTAATCCTCACCTGTGAAGAGGGTTTGATAGTGGAGCTTGAAAAAAATTCTAATTAGGAAGATTAAGTAGTGGAGGTAAGCAAAAACCGAACCACTATAAATTTTTTGTATTCATTTGTTATTTATTGTTCTTCATTATCATATGTTATAACTTGTTTAAATCTGTAAATTGATTTTATTAAAAGGTATAACCTACTAAATCATCCAATTCAGCCCCCTCTTAGACATTTTTGGGCCAACAGTAGCTTCAGCCACTATGGAGGCAAAATCCATTGGTTGCTATGAAGCTATAGCACCAGCGTTACGATTGAGAAATTTCATCTCAAAACTTAAGGTTGTCGATTCAATACAAAGGCCTTTGAAAATATATTATGATAATTCTGCTACACTATTCTTCTCTAAAAATTAACTAGAGTGAAAGTCGAAGCAACCATATCAACATAAAGTTTTTGGTCGTTAGAGATCATACCAAGGATGGTGCAGTATTAATTGAGCACATAAGAACTCATCTCATGTTAGTAGATCCCATCACTAAAGGATTGCTGACTAATTTATATAAAGATCATGTGAAAAACATGTGGCTTCTTTATTGTAGTGATTGTATCTCTTCTTCATTTACCTTTGTAACCAGTTGCTATATTATTTCAGTTGGTGAATAAATAAATTTTTAATGTGCAGATACAGTATTTTGTAGCATAATTCATTGGGATTACTAAAGTGGACCTTGAATAACTTATTATTCATAAATAACTTCTCATTTAAGTAGATTTTTTAAAATAATTGTAATACATAGAAGGAAATGTTTAGTTATTAGACATGACCACTATGATCTTGTATTTATAATCTCTAGTTAAGTGAATTCGGATTAAGCATTTGGTAATTATAAATAAATATGGTCATAATGAATTATTACCTTATGATTAAAATATTTGTGACCCAAGTGGGAGATTGTTAGTAACGTGGCAAACAGTTACGTGACATGTGACTCACGTGCTAAGTAGATAAGTTTTTTTCAAACGATGATATGTAGGGTCTACTATTTTATTACATCACAAGTCTTTATGATTTCTTTTGTAAGAATTGGTCAAATATTTATCTACTTCTTTGATAAAAAGAAGTAGTTACGTAACAGACTACTTTTAAATAGGTTCTTAGCCTAGTCAAGTTTTTATGTATTATGTTTTATCTTTTAGTTAAGACATAAACTAAAAGACTAAAAAAGAACAAAATGTTTTAAAGTCAATAATTACTTTAAAAACATGACTAAAGTTATAATTTTATTTAAAAATTATCCTTTGAGTTGCACTCAATAATTTCATTTTATGTAGTTAAACTAGCATTTTTAAATTTAAAATTAGAAAACTTAATTAATAAACGTTAAAAGGTTGCGTTTGCAAGCACACTTTCTCCCCTACGTGGGCGGCATTCTACGGTCTAACAACGCAAACTTCTGTAGAATTGGGAGACACGGTAGAAATGTGGCACTTGGCAGAATTAGGACTTTAGTGATTACTTGCGTACGTATAGTACCCCTCTACCTTTACCTACCTCCTACTACTAGTACTACTCACATTTTCTATCTTATTTTCTCGCTAACTCACAATCGTTGGGTTGAAAAGTCATGTTGACTTGGAAAATAGAGGCCTTCCTGGTACTTTCTCATGCTTTGACTGACGGCACTAAGTTGTGTAGTTAGTTGGTGGCTGCATCTATATATGTAGCAATGACCGGCGTATGTGACCAACCGGTCGTCCCAAACTTATCTAATTAATTATAATAATGAAGATATATCTATATTATTAAAAAAAAGGCATGGAAAGAAATGGTAGCAACTTAGCTTTAATTTATTTAATTATTTAATTATTTATCATAGAAAAGTAGGAGCAGTTTAGCAGCCCGCTTTTGCAATTCGTTTCAAATGAAATGAATGCAGTAGTCTTGGAAAGTTATGTAGTAGGCGGAGATGAGGTAGGGGTGACTATTTCAATATAAATGAATGAAATCATCATATATGTGTATGTTTAGACTTATGGGAAAGGACAAATAAACCAAAAATACAAATTTCTAATCAATTGGGGATTTGGTAAGTGGGACTTGAGAGCAAGTAGGTGGTAGGTTGGTTGAAAGTGACTCTATAGAAAATGATACATTGGATTTCATAAAATAATATATATTCAATAAAAGCTGATGGAGTATTATTTAATTTTAAAAATGAATCTTTGTTTTTTATTTTTAGAGTAGAGTAGCAGCAGGTGACGTGTGCTTGGTTTTTGAAACGCATGAAATGTCCCAATACATTGGGTTTCATAAAATAATATTCAATAAAAGCTGATGGTGTATTATTTAATTTTAAAAAAAGTTTTTTTATTAATTTAATATTATTTAATTTTTTAAAAAATATTATTATATTATAAAATATGCAGACACAATTTTGATGTGGTTGTGAAAGTACGTATCCCTATTTAATATATTTGAAAGAGTAATTTTAGATTATTAACTTTCAAAAATATACATTTAAAGTTAGATTATCTTGAATTATGGTGATGTATTATTGCTTGATTGACAATAATTTTTCATATTGTCCTTTTTACTTCTTTTTTTCCCTTGTCAAGCAAGGCACTCTTTGTACACAAGGAAACAGTAGCATATATAAATATTCTTCTCACTTTTATTTATATTTATTAGATCAAGAGTAAGTAAATTCATCAAATGAATACTTTATCAATTTTTTAATGTTAATTTAATCGTCCTATCATATCATCATTTAAATTTAATTATTATTTTATTATTGTAAATGATAGGTAAGAGTCGGTCTCTTTATACGATTGACCTGGTGTCTCTTAAACGTGACAAACATTCGTCATCTTTCTCGTGATATCACAAGGTCTAAACTAATATTACAATAATGTCTATGTCACATTAGAAAATGTTGTTGTTTTCTATTATATATATTCTAGGGTCAGGACTACATTTTCAAGATTTTACAAACGCTACCTAACTTTTGTGCTTAAGCTACTGCATGCTCTACTCAAGAATGCCTCATTTGAGGGTGGAGAATATATTATTAAGTCCTAATTTTATTCTCTCGTTATTAAAAGCAAGTGTGGTTTGACTACAACCACAACTGTGGGTGACACTTTTTTCAAAATACAATATAAAGAAAATATTAATTATAAAAAAATACAAAAAATAATATTTGATCCAAATTTTTAAGATAAAATAAAATAATAAATAGTTTTACAATATTTTTAAAAAAAAGTAATAATAGTCTCATAAAATGATTTAAAATACATATTTAAGTTGATATGGAGATTTACCCACATCAACAAAGAGAAATAATAATAATAATAATAATAATGTTAAAATAGCAAATTAACACCCTTCAACATTTGGCAATAACTGTCTAACAGAGTTAACAAACTTAATGATTGATCCTCGATAATAGAGCAAAGACACATGTTACTTCTGATGTGTGCGACATGAATGCTAATGTTGAATATTAAGATAATTCTGCATTGACTGTTGGTGATGGTACTTCTTTACGCATCTCACATAGTGGTAAATCTAGTATATCCACTCCATCATCTGATCTAACTTTGAATCAAGTTATATGTGTTTCTGCTATCAAAAAGAGCCTTATCAGTATTTCTCGATTAACTATTGATAATAACATCTTTGTAGAATTTCATTTATAACGACCCAAATTCTCACTTGACGTTATGATGACCTAAATTGCGTAACTCTATATGCTTGTGTCGGTATTTGATGTGTATTTTACATATATTTTATTCATATTTCATGTGCATGGATTGAAGTGTGAAATGTCTATAAGTGATGAAATTCTGGAAATGGGCAAGAGAAGCGCGCTTCTTATGTTGGCCAAAAGCCAGGATTTTGACTGAGCTCGTAGCAGTACGCACACCCCTCTTAGTGCAAAACAGAGAGTGGAAATTTTCTAAGTTTCAAAGAAGCGCGCTTCCTCGTGGGAGAAGCGCGCTCCTCATGTCTAGACAGTTTTTTTTAAAACATAAAATGGTGAGCCCGACAAAGGTATAAAAGGAAACCAACCTCAAATCATCTTCATTTGCGCCATTTCTAGTTGAAGAAGAGGAAGAACGAGAGAGAAAAGAGAATTTGGGAGATTTGGCGAGTTTTGGGCTAGGGTTCGGTGAAAATTGCTCCAAAGGTATAGATTTTTGCCCAAATTCTTCAAATAAATGTTTGTCTTGATAGTTTCTAGCTGGAAGTTGGGAATTGATGGAATTGCATGAGTTAGAAATTGGAGATTGAGTTAGGGTTTCAAGATTGGGAACCCTAATCTCATAAGTTTGTGTTGAATCTCCATATTTGGGGGCATTTTACTTGTTTTGACGATGAATTCCATGGAAATTGATGTAGTCATATTGCAATTTCGGAATTGGACATGCATGTGGGTTTTGATGGAAACCCTAGATTATTGGAAGTGTATTTAGTGCTTCTAATTCAATTCTTGGTGGTTTAGATGTGTTTAGAAATGAATTAATAGGAAATTGAATTGAGAATGGGCTTAAGGAAGTTTGGGAATTATATTGGGTTTATGAATTGTGTATGTGTGGACTTGAAATTGACCATGATGAATGAATTATGTTCATTACAAGACTTTAAATTGGATTGATCATTTGAGAGGTTGTGTAGCTTGTGTTATAGACTTTTGGATTGGATGTGAGTATTTCTCACTCTTATTCTTCATTTATGGCATTTTATCTATATACTTGAATTGTTTAAATGTATGCATTTATGATATTTGTGCATGGTATTTGTATTCATGAAAATGTTTTGGACACATGGTTGCCTTGGGTATTTTGGATTGAATACCTAGGAACGTGAATTATCATTCTAGTTACTTGTTCTTCGAGGAAATGTTCTGTCGGTGTTACTTAGATTAGTACTTTGTGGTATGGTTTTTCCATTGTGAAGAATATAAGGGTAGAAGGGTAGGTAATAAATGTTTTGTTCTGGTCATTCCCTATAGCGTGAAATAAGGGAAAGTATAGGCAGAATCATCCGGATGTGACCTCGGTTGAGGCGTGTGTATGTTTTATGGAAAAACTTATGCATGATTTACATAATGTAGTTTGAATCCATGTACGGTAAATCAAATGTTGCACTTGGGTTTGCAAATTGTTTCTTTTATGGCATACATGTTTTATAAATGCATTTATGGTTATAACTGTGAGAGCACTTCACTGAGCTAGTTGAAACTCATCCCTTTTTCCCTATTTTCTCAGGTTCAAATCCAAAACGAAAAGACAAGGCTTAAATCACTATGTGTAGCCTTCCTATTCTTGAATGTAGGTGATTAGATGGGAATTGGATTACATTTTGATTCTTTTGTTCTTTTGGACATGTATAAAATTATCACAATGTAAATATATATATAAATATCACATAAATGGTTTGTGTTTATATGACATGTATATGAGTTGTATTAGGGATTAAATATTTGGTTATACAGGTGATAATATATGTTGGAACCATGTGAATGTACAGGATATAATGATCTTATTGTTGGAATTGGAGTAAATTTCATGGTTTTTGTGACGCCCCGAAAATTATTTCATCTAGCCCATAACCCAATTGCACTTTGCCCAAACTCTATGTGTTGCCTTGATATGGTTGGTGTTTGTTTGATGATTGTTTAATGTTTGTATAGTTGATGCTTGATAATGTATATAAATATGTGTATTATAAATTGTATATGGGTCATGTTAAATTAAAGTATAATGCATATGTTATTATTTATGCATGGGCCCATTAAACCATGAATTGATATGGGGTTAGGATTGATTGAATAAAATGATAAATGAGAATGAAAATTTGGTGTATTAAATGGATTGGACATTTAAAATACATGGAAGCATGAGATTGGTTAAAGTACATGTGGTTGGAATGGGTAGTATGAGACCAACACATGTGAAGGTTGGTGCATGAAAGTGGACAAGTGTCCCATGCCCACTTCTCTTATCCAAGAATGTGCTAGAAAGTGAGGTGAGTGGAGGAAATCCAAGAATGTGCTAGAAAGTGAGGTGAGTGGAGAGAAAGGAAAAAAATAAAAGAAAAGAAGAGAAAGGAAAGAAGAAGAGAAAGAAAGAGGGAGTTGCAGGAGGAAAATCTCTGCAACGTTTTCATCAAAGAGCTGGATCTTCGTGATGTATGGTCAGATTAAGCTCAACTTTTGTTAGCAAGTTCGAAGCTTATGGTTCTGAATTCTGAAAGGTGGAGATCTTGATTTGAGGTTTCTTCTAAGAGATCTAACCTCTCAAATCAAGCTGGTCGGAAAGTTTGAATTTCTCGCGCCGTTTCGCTCAAACTTATAGATCTCCTCAATCTACCGTTGGATGGATATCAAATTTGGTTATGTAGTTTAAACCCGATATTTTTGAATTCTGAACGGTGGAGATCTTGATTAAAGGCTTCGTCTAAGATATCTAACCTCTCACACAAAGCTGGTCGGAAAGTCTGGATTTCTCGCGCCGTTTCTCTAAAACTTATAGATCTCCTCAAACTACCGTTGGATGGATATAAAATTTGGGTATATAGTTTAAAACTGACATTTCTGCATTTTGAACGGTAAAGATGTTTATCTGTTAAGTATGTTGTGTTCTATTGTCTCCTGAGTTTGAGTATTTGAAGCAGGAAAGGAGAAATTGTCTGATTAGAGACTTGTTCATCAAAGATGCTTATCTTTTCGGTCCACCGTTGGATTGGGCTGATATTTGGACAGAAGGTTTTTTTCTTCACATAATTCAATCTGTACGGTTGATTTTGTGATCACATATTTCTGTTGGTAGATTGATACATCTGAACAGAATATTAAATAAAGAATTGGTAAGGTTGCTTGTATTAGACCCAAATTTAGAATATGAACTTAGACCTTTCCAAATAGCTTGCATGTCAACTATATTGACCTAGTTGCCATTGTTGATGAACCCATGATGCAAAATCAGTGATATACATGGCTGAACATCACCACCTAGTGTAAATCGACAATATGGCCTAAGTATGGAAAATTTCATATTTTAGGGCTTTTGATGCTTTTGGCCTAGAATCATTGAATTGATGCAACTTATGTGTAATTAAGCATGATTAGGGTTGATTATGCTACTGATTTGGTGGTTGTGACCATATAATGGGTTAGGCCTACTTGTGATCAAGTTACCCAATTTGGGCATGTTTATGCCTAAAGGAATTGAAAATCAGTATTTTTGATTAATAGAATGGTTTATGTATGAGAACTATGCATTAGAGGCCTAAGTCATGTGATTTGAGTTGAATGATGGGATTATATGGGATTTAGGCCTATTGTCTATATGTGCGCTGATTTAGGGTTGATGTGTAATGTCTATGTGATTGAGCATAGAAATTGATGTATGGTAGGGATATTGATGAATGTTTCAGGATCTTGATTGGGTTGATTCAGTTTGGTGGTCTCGTGTTGTTAAATACTCTTGCGAGGCTTGGTTGTGAGTAGACTTCATTTATGATTATATCTTTTATGTCATCATATCACTTATATATATTGTATGTTGAAAGCATAAATGTGTTCTAATGTTTTGAATGTGCATTGATTTGAGAAAACCTTATGACTTTCGTTGGGCCCATCTATCTGGCTAATAGGGGGACTTAACCTTGTCATAGGAGGGTTTTAGGAAAGGAAGAGATTGGGGTCAACGGTACGGTGAAATAGACGTGCACTAGTAACCCAAAATAAACATGATTGGGATCAACGGTACGGTGAAATAGACGTGCACTAGTAACCCAATGCATGTGGAATGTGGATCCAAATTGATAAGCTTTTACTTGCATCGAACTTATTATAAATGCTTGATATCTATATGTTATGAGCTTTTAATCATGCTACACATTGACATGCATACATGATATTTATTGATGAGTATTGATAGCATATTTGAATTCTATTCACTGGGCACCGTTGGCTCACCCTCATTTTCCTCTTTCAGGTTCTTCTGTCCCGAATAAGGGCAAAGGAGTAGTTATATCTTGAGGGCCTTGCCTGCGAGAGAATCCAAAGCCTCGATATGAGTTGAGAGGCATTTTGATTGAACTGTGTTTTAAATTATGAAGTATTATATTTTGGATTATGTAATTATAACACTTACCACACTGTAGTATGGGTGAGTTGGGACTTGTTAGATAGACCATGTGGGCATATGACGGTTTTTATTTGTACCCACAATTTTGGACTTTATGTGTATGTCAATTTTAATGGACTGTAGGGATTATGATTTTATTTATGGTTCATTTTTATGGACTATCTCTTGTCTTTGATGATTAATACGGTGGGTAGTTTTGTTTAGTACCTTTTGATATTATGTCGTTGTTTGAGATAAGGCTCGTAGGGTCTCAACCACCTCACGGGAGTTGAGGAGTCGTCGGAGATGCCTACGCCGGGCGTCCCGCCCCGGCATTCCGCACGCCATTCCCTGCGGGGTTGGTGGTCCGGGGTGCGGGGTCGCCACAGATGGTAACAGAGACTAATTTTACTAGGTGTGGTCTATGTATTGGACTTAGATGACTTTGACCTAGGAATTGGGTGAGAGATTTAGGTGATTAAAAAGCTTAAAGGAACTAACTTAAAAGCCTTACTATCATATTTTATGCGTGTATTATATGATATGGGTAGTTATGAGGCTTTGTTAATGTTTTAAATGTGTGATGGTTGCTCGTATTTCTACTTCTCACTGTCATGAGGAGGAGCGAGAGATTGGGACAACCACGCACAGGGCCATCCGATGATGACCGGATGGGGAGGATGGAGGAGATCATTCAGGCACAGGGCCGCTTGATGGCAGCCCAGACTTCACAGATACAGGCGTTAGTGCAGCAAGTTGAGGCTATTGCTCGACAGTCACCTCAAACAATACCTCAGGAGGCGGGCACTAGTGGGGACGAGGCTAGTGGAGCCGCAGGGGCAGCAGGACCTCAAATGGTTGTACCTCAGCCTACGCCTACACCTGCTCCTATTGTTGTGGAGAACCCCACTGATCGGCGGATCAAACTACTAGAGAAGTTCATAAAGCTAAAGCCTAAGGAATTCACTGGTGGGGTTGACTTGAAGAAGGCTGAAGATTGGCCGAAGAATGTCGTGAAGATCAGTCGCTCCTTAGAGCTTGATGAGGAGTCTCAGGTCTTATGTGCTGCTCACACACTAGAGAGTGATGCAGAAGACTGGTGGCTTTCAGTGTTGGATACACAGGGGGCAGTGAAGAGTTGGGACACCTTCAAACGGTTGTTCTTACAGGCTTACGTTCCAGAGACTGAGAGACAGGCTAAACAACTCGAGTTTATGAATCTCGCACAGGGCACCATGTCAGTCAGGGAGTACGAGCTCAGGTTTAGGCAACTCGCAGTTTATGCCCCTGGGTTAGTTCAGACGCCGAGTGACAAGATTATGAGGTTTTCTTTGAACCTAAGGCCTGCGATCCAACAGGCCTTGTCTGTGACGAAGATGACTGATTTTACCACAGTGGTCCAGAGGGCCAAACAGTATGAGTTGGCTGAGCGGGTTGATGGTATGTCTACACGGGCAGCTCCAGGAGAACAGACTTCACAAGCAGAGCCTGGGGGACAGTTCCAGACTCCATGGAAGAAGGGAAGATGGGAAAGGAAGAGAAAGTTTTATGGAAGAGCACAGTCTGATGGTGCTCAGAGTAAGGCATCCCAGGTTCAGACTGGTGTGATGGCCTCACCACCAGTGGTTTCCACTCCTGTCCCAATTCCTATTCAGGCACCGAGTCCACCGAGACCCCCATTCCCACAGACTGCTGGCCGAGGCAGAGGTAGAGGCCGAGGAAGCTATGTGACGACATCTCAGAATGGATCATCTGCGCCCAGGGCTCCGTTCTTATGTTTTCAATGTGGGCAGGTTGGGCATAGGAAGTCCGAGTGTCCGAATTTTCAGAGAGCTCAGGGATTTGTGCAGCAGTCCAGTGCCAGAGAGACAGCGAAGGCAGCTACTGAGCCAGACCCGACAGCATCCAGGACCTTGGTGGAAGGTACTCTTATTATTTGTGGTACTTCTATGCATGTATTATTTGATGCTGGGTCTACATTATCATTCATATATGGACGTATGGTAGATAGTTTGCATTTGACTCCCATTAGGGCTAGTACATGGTTAGTGGTGAGTACTGTAGCTGGGGAAAGGATCTACCCGAACATGATCTGTAGCCAGTGTGTGGTTCAGATTGGTGATGTTGAGATGCCTATTGACTTTCGAGTCCTAGAGTTTTTAGAGTTTGATGCAATTCTAGGGATAGATTGGCTCGCGGTTTATCATGCAGTTGTCGACTGTTTCGCGAAGAGAATCATTTTTCAGATCCCAAGACACCCGGTGTTTACACTACAGGGTAGAGCTTCAGACCAGACAGTCACAAGGGGTAGATTTGTGACTGATGGAGATAGAGAGATTTTGGCTGGGTTAGTGCCTGATGAAGAAGAAACTAGTGAGGTGATACTCGAGGATATTGCCATTGTTAGGGACTTTCCAGATGTGTTCCCTGCGGATCTTCCAGGATTACCACCGAAGCGAGAGATCGATTTCATTATTGAACTAGTCCCTGGCACGAAGCCTATCTCCATGGCACCATATAGAATGGCGCCAGCCGAGTTGAGAGAATTGCAGAAACAGCTCGAGGAGTTATTGGCTAAGGGCTTTATTTGCCCGAGCGTGTCACCCTGGGGAGCTCCAGTTCTTTTTGTGAAAAAGAAAGATGGGAGCTTGCGGTTGTGCATCGACTATCGCCAATTGAACAGGGTGACCATCAAGAACAAATATCCTCTCCCAAGGATTGATGATTTGTTTGATCAGTTGAGGGGAGCGAGGTATTTTTTGAAGATTGATTTGCACTCCGGGTATCATCAGCTGAGGATCAGGGAGGAGGATGTGCCTAAGACAGCATTCAGAACCCGCTATGGACATTATGAGTTCCTTGTGATGCCATTTGGTGTGACTAATGCACCGGCGATGTTCATGAACCTGATGCAGAGGGTCTTTAGGCAGTATCTGGATAAGTTTGTCATCGTCTTCATTGATGACATATTGGTGTATTCCAAGACTCAGGCTGAGCATGAAGAACACCTTAGAGTGACCTTGCAAACTCTGAGAGAGCATAGGCTATATGCAAAGCTGAGCAAGTGCGAGTTTTGGATCACCGAAGTGAAGTTCCTAGGTGATGGGGTGAGTTCTGAGGGGATTTCAGTTGATTCGTCTAAGGTTGAAGTCATTATCAGTTGGCCTAGGCCTACCACAGTGACCGAGATCAGAAGCTTTCTTGGGTTAGCTGGTTACTATAGGAGATTCGTTCAGGGATTCTCCAAGATAGCTACGCCTATGACTAGGCTCACCCAGAAAGATGTGTCCTTTGTATGGACCGAGGAGTGTGAGAATGCCTTTTTAGAGCTGAAGAAAAGATTGACATCTACGCCAGTGTTGATTTTGCCAGAGCCTGATCAGGAGTTGGTTATTTATACTGATGCCTCTCGTATCGGCTTGGGTTGCGTGTTGATGCAGAAGGATATGGTCATTGCTTATGCATCGAGGCAGTTGAAGGTGCATGAAAAGAACTACCCTATTCATGACTTAGAACTGGCCGCAGTGGTTTTTGCTTTGAAGATTTGGAGGCATTATCTCTATGGTGAGAGATTCACTTTGTATTCTGACCATAAGAGCCTCAAGTACTTGTTCTCTCAGAAAGAATTGAACATGAGGCAGAGAAGGTGGTTAGAGCTCCTCAAAGACTATGATTTTACATTGGAATACCACCCAGGTAAAGCCAATGTAGTGGCTGATGCGTTGAGCAGGAAGCGGGTAGAGACAGTTATGGTAGCACTCCAGATGTCTCATGAATGGAAACTACTTGAGGCGGTTACGGTTATGAGTATATGTGCTACCCCTTCAGATCAGATTGTGATATGTGCTCGAATGAGAGCTCAGCCTACACAAGTCCAGGAGGTAATTGACCAACAGAGACTTGACGTTGATCATGGGATGTACAAGTCTTGGGCTGAGAGCAGTGATTTTACTGATTGGCACTTGTCATCTGATGGTGCCTTGAGATTTATGGGACGTTTATGGGTTCCCGTAGATCCACGACTCAGACAGAGTGTTCTCCAAGAGGCTCACAGATCTCATTATGTTATTCATCCTGGCGGAACCAAGATGTATCATGATATGAAAAGAATGTATTGGTGGCCCGACATGAAGAGAAAGATAGCGCAGTTCATTCAGAGGTGTGAGATCTGTCAAAGAGTCAAAGCTGAGCATCAGAGGCCTGGAGGGCAGATGCAACCGCTTGCCATTCCTGAGTGGAAATGGGAGCACGTCACTATGGACTTTGTTGTGGGATTACCCAACACCCCAAGGAGACATAATGTTGTTTGGGTTATTATTGATCGCTTGACCAAATCCGCTCACTTTCTACCGGTGAACACTAGGGATTCTATGGACAAGCTGAGCAGACTCTATATGCGAGAGATAGTCAGATTACATGGAGTGCCAATTTTGATTGTGTCAGATAGGGATCCGAGGTTTACATCGGTATTCTGGCAGGGGTTGCAGAGGCAGCTCGGCACTAGACTAGATCTTAGTACCGCTTTTTACCCCCAGACGGATGGCCAGTGTGAGAGGTTGATATCGATTTTAGAGGATATGCTTCGAGCTTGTGTCCTTGAGTCCAGTGGTAACTGGGAGGAGTACATACATCTGTGTGAGTTCACGTACAACAACAGCTATCAGTCCAGTATTGGCATGGCTCCTTTTGAGGCATTGTATGGTCGATCATGTAGATCTCCGATCTGTTGGACAGAGGTAGGGGATGTTGCGGTGATGGGACCAGAGTTTGTACAAGAACACACAGAGAAGATTAAGAGGATCAAGCATAATATGAAAGTAGCCCAAGACAGGCAGAAGAATTACACTGATGCCAAGCGGAAGACCGTAGTGTTCGAGGTGGGTGACCAAGTTTTATTGAAGGTCTCACCTCAGAAGGGCCAAAGTAGATTTGGGATAAAAGGCAAGCTCGCTCCGAGATTTATTGGGCCGTTCGAGGTTTTAGAACGAATTGGCCCCGTCGCTTACCGATTAGCCTTGCCACCTCAGTTAGCAACAGTCCACAATGTCTTTTATGTGTCAATGTTGAGAGTGTACAAGAGTGATTTTGATCACGTCTTGGACTGGAGGAACATTGAACTGAGGCGGGATGGGACTTATGATGAGGAACCTATTCAAATACTTGATCGGAAGGTCCAGAGGTTACGTAACCTCGAGATTCCGATGGTTAAGGTGAGATGGCAGTTCCATGGCGAGGAGCAGGTTACTTGGGAGCGTGAGGACTACATGATGGAGCACTTTGCTGAGTTCATGGGCTTAGGTATTTCTTAACCTTAAAACTTCGAGGACGAAGTTCATTCTAAGGTGGGTGTGATGTGACGCCCCGAAAATTATTTCATCTAGCCCATAACCCAATTGCACTTTGCCCAAACTCTATGCGTTGCCTTGATATGTTTGGTGTTTGTTTGATGGTTGTTTAATGTTTGTATAGTTGATGCTTGATAATGTATATAAATATGTGTATCATAAATTGTATATGGGTCATGTTAAATTAAATTATAATGCATATATGTTATTATTTATGCGTGGACCCATTAAACCATGAATTGATATGAGTTAGGATTGATTGAATAAAAGGATAAATGAGAATGAAAATTTGGTGTGTTAAATGGATTGGACATCTAAAATACATGGAAGCTTGAAATTGGTTAAAGTACATGTGGTTGGTATGGGTAGTATGAGACCAACACATGTGAAGGTTGGTGCATGAAAGTGGACAAGTGTCCCATGTCCCTCAAGGAAGTGCTAGAATGAGTGGAGGAAATCAAGGAGAGAATCAAGGAGAAAATCAAGGAGGGAATCAAGGAAGTGCTAGAAAGAGGTGAGTGGAGAGAAAGGAAAAAAAAAGAGAAAGAAAAGAAGAGAAAGGAAAGAAGAAGATAAAGAAGGAGGGAGTTGCAGGAAGAAGATCTCTGTGACATTTTCATCAAAGAGCTGGATCTTTGGGATAAATGGTCAGATTGAGCTCAAAATGTTTCAGCAAGTTCGTAGCTTATGGTTATTCATTCTGGTCGGTGGAGATCTTGATCAGAGGTTTCTTCTAAGAGATCTAACCTCTCAAACAAAGCTGGTCGGAAAGTCTAGATTTCTCGCGCTGTTTCGCTCAAACTTCTAGATCTCTTTAATCTACCGTTGGATGGATATAACATTTGGGTATGTAGTGTACAACTTATATTTCTGCAATCCTAACGGTTGAGATTTTGATTAGAGGTTTCGTTTGAGAGATCTAACCTCTCAAACAAAGCTAATCAGAAAGTCTAGATTTCTCGCGCTGTTTCGTTCAAACTTCTAGATCACTTTAATCTACCGTTGGATGGATATACAATTTGGGTATGTAGTGTACAATTGATATTTCGGCATTGCTAACGGTTGAGATTTTGATTATTGGTTTCGTTTGAGAGATCTAACCTCTCAAACAAAGCTGGTCGGAAAGTCTGGATTTCTCATGCTGTTTCGTTCAAACTTCTAGAACTCCTCAATCTACCGTTGGATGGACATCAAATTTGCGTATATAGTTTATAACTGCTATTTCTGTATTATGAACGGTGGAGATGTTTATAAGTTAGTATTTTCTGTGATATAGTCAGCTGAGTTTGAGTATTTGCAGAAGGAAAGGAGAAATTGTCTAATTAGAGACTTGTTCATCAAATATACTTAACGTTTAGGACCGTTGGATTGGGCTGATATTTGGACAGAAGGTTTGTTTCCTCACATACTTCAATCTGTACGGTTGATTTTGTGAGTACATATTTCTGTTGGTATATTGATACATCTGAACAGAATAGTAAATGAAGAATTGGTAGGGTTGCTTGTATTAGACCTAAATTTAGAATATGAACTTAGACCTTTCCAAATAGCTTGCATGTCAACTATGTTGACCTAGTTGTCATTGTTGATGAACGCATGATGCAAAATCAGTGATATACATGGCTGAACATGGTGACCTAGTGTAAATCGACAATATGGCCTAAGTATGGAAAATTTCATATTTTAGGGCTTTTGATGATTTTGGCCTAGAATCATTGAATTGATGAAACTTATGTTTAATTAAGCATGATTAGGGTTGATTATGCTCCTGATTTGGTGGTTGTGACCATATCATGAGTTAGGCCTACTTGTGATCAAGTGACCCAATTTGGGCATGTTTATGCCTAAAGGAATTGAAAATCAGTATTTTTAATTAATATAATGGTTTATGTATGAGAACTATGCATTAGAGGCCTAAGTCATGTGATTTGAGTTGAATGATGGGATTAGATGGGATTTAGGCCTATTGTTTATATGTGGGCTGATTTAGGGTTGATGTGTAATGTCTATGTGATTGAGCATAGAAATTGATGTATGGTAGGATATTGATGTATGTTTCAGGATCTTGATTGGGTTGATTCGGTTTCGTGATCGTGTGTGGTTAAATACTCTCGCGAGGCTTGGTTGTGAGTAGACTTCATTATGATTATATCTTTTATGTCATCATATCACTTATATATTGTATGTTGAAAGCATGAATGTGTTCTAATGTTTTGAATGATGCATTGATTTGAGAAAACCTTATGACTTTCGTTGGGCCCATCTATCTGGCTAATAGGGGGACTTAACCTTGTCATAGGAGGGTTTTAGGAAAGGAAGAGATTGGGGTCAACGGTACGGTGAAATAGACGTGCACTAGTAACCCAATGCATGTGGAATGTGGATCCAAATTGATAAGCTTTTACTTGCATCGAACTTATTATAAATGCTTGATATTTATATGTTATGAGCTTTTAATCATGCTACACATTGACATGCATACATGATATTTATTGATGAGTATTGATAGCATATTTGAATTCTATTCACTGGGCACCATTGGCTCACCCTCATTTTCCTCTTTCAGGTCCTTCTGTCCCGAATAAGGGCAAAGGAGTAGTTATATCTTGAGGGCCTTGCTTGCGAGAGAATCCAAAGCCTCGATGTGAGTTGAGAGGCATTTTGATTGAACTGTGTTTTAAATTATGAAGTATTATATTTTGGATTATGTAATTATAACACTTACCACATTGTAGTACGGGTGAGTTGGGACTTGTTGGATAGACCATGTAGGCATATGACGATTTTTATTTGTACCCACAATTTTGGACTTTATGTGTATGTCAATTTTAATGGACTGTAGGGATTATGATTTTATTTATGGTTCATTTTTATGGACTATCTCTTGTCTTTGATGATTAATACGGTGGGTAGTTTTGTTTAGTACCTTTTGATATTATGTCGTTGTTTGAGATAAGGCTCGTAGGGTCTCAACCACCTCACGGGAGTTGAGGAGTGGTCGGAGATGCCTACGCAGGGCGTCCCACCCCGGCATTCCGCACGTTATTTCCTGCGGGGTTGGTGGTCCGGGGTGCGGGGTCGCCACAGTATATGTGCTACCCCTTCAGATCAGATTGTGATATGTGCTCAAATGAGAGCTCAGCCTACACAAGTCCAGGAGGTGATTGACCAACAGAGACTTGACGTTGATTATGTGATGTACAAGTCTTGGGCTGAGAGCAGTGATTTTACTGATTGGCACTTGTCATCTGATGGTGCCTTGAGATTTAGGGAACGTTTATGGGTTCCCACAGATCCACGACTCAGACAGAGTGTCCTCCAAGTGGCTCACAGATCTCATTATGCTATTCATTCTGGCGGAACCAAGATGTATCATGATATGAAAAGAATGTATTGGTGGCCCGACATGAAGAGAGAGATAGCTCAGTTCATTCAGAGGTTTGAGATCTGTCAGCGAGTCAAAGCTGAGCGTCAGAGGCCTGGAGGGCAGATGCAACCGCTTGCCATTCCTGAGTGGAAATGGGAGCATGTCACTATGGACTTTGTTGTGGGATTACCCAACACCCCGAGGAGACATAATGTTGTTTGGGTTATTATTGATCGCTTGACCAAGTCCGCTCACTTTCTACCGGTGAACACTAGGGATTCTATGGACAAGCTGAGCAGACTCTATATGCGGGAGATAGTCAGATTACATGGAGTGCCAGTTTCGATTGTGTCAGATAGGGATCCGAGGTTTACATCGGTATTCTGGCAGGGGTTGCAGAGGCAGCTCGGCACTAGACTAGATCTCAGTATCGCTTTTCATCCCCAAACGGATTGCCAGTCTAAGAGGTTGATATCGATTTTAGACAATATGCTTCGAGCTTGTGTCCTTGAGTCCAGTGGTAACTGGGAGGAGTACATACATCTGTGTGAGTTCGCGTACAACAACAGCTATCAGTCCAGTATTGGCATGGCTCCTTTTGAGGCATTGTATGGTCGACCATGTAGATCTCCGATCTGTTGGACAGAGGTAGGGGATGTTGCGGTGATGGGACCAGAGTTTGTACAAGAACACACAGAGAAGATTAAGAGGATCAAGCATAATATGAAGGTAGCCCAAGACAGGCAGAAGAGTTACACTGATGCCGAGCGGAAGACCGTAGAGTTCGAGGTGGGTGACCAAGTTTTATTGAAGGTCTCACCTCAGAAGGGCCAAACTAGATTTGGGATAAAAGGCAAGCTCGCTCCGAGATTTATTGGGTCGTTCGAGGTTTTAGAACGAATTAGCCCCGTCGCTTACCGATTAGCCTTGCCACCTCAGTTAGCAGCAGTCCACAATGTCTTTCATGTGTAAATGCTGAGAGTGTACAAGAGTGATTTTAATCACGTCTTGGATTGGAGGAACATTGAACTGAGGCAGGATGGAACTTATGATGAGGAACCTATTCAGATACTTGACCGAAAGGTTCAGAGGTTACGTAACCGCGAGATTCCGATGGTTAAGGTGAGATGGCAGTTCCATAGCGAGGAGCATGTTACTTGGGAGCGTGAGGACTACTTGATGGAACACTTTGCTGAGTTCATGGGCTTAGGTAATTTCTTAACCTTAAAACTTCGATGACGAAGTTCATTCTAAGGTGGGTGTGATGTGACGCCTCGAAAATTATTTCATCTAGCCCATAACTCAATTGCACTTTGCCCAAACTGTATGTGTTGCCTTGATATGTTTGGTGTTTGTTTGATGATTGTTTAATGTTTGTATAGTTGATGCTTGATAATGTATATAAATATGTGTATTATAAATTGTATATGAGTCCTGTTAAATTAAAGTATAATGCGTCGGTCGGACAAGGGTCGTGACACCATTATTCTTGTTGGCTTGTAAATGACAAGCGCACCAATCAAATCCTTCTTCGGGGAACCACTAAAGATGGCATGTACCACTTGTCGTCACTCACTGCTGCTGCTTCTCATGATAACTATGTTTTTTATCCTTCTCATAGTGTTTTTTCATATTTCAATAAGTAATGTATGGCATATGAAACTTGGACATTCTTCTCATAAAATGGTGAAACAAGTTGTTTCCAGGTGTAAACCTTCAACTACTATCAGTAAAATTCATGATTTCTGTAGTGCCTGTCAACTTGGGAGATCACATAAATTACCTTTTGCCAACTCATCCAAACAAGCTAGGTATCCTCTTGAATTAATTTCACGCTGACCAATGGGGCCCAACGCCACTAACCTCTTATCTTGGATACAAATACTACATTTTATTGATAACTATACTCGTTACACATGGATTTATCCTCTCAAACTCAAATCTAAAGCTCTCGCTGCGTGTCTCCAGTTAAAAAAGTTGGTTGAAAATCGGTTTGACAAAAAAATAAAATTTATTAAATATGACTGGGGAGGCAAATACAGAGTTTTTGCACCAATTCTTTCATAATTTGGCATTGCCTTCCAACAACCCTACCCTCACGAACATGAACAACATGATCGTCTCGAACGTAAACATCACCACATAATTAAAATAGCCTTACCCTTATTAGCCCAAGCCTCATTGCCTCTTATGTTTTGGTGGGAGGCTGTGCAAACTGCTACCTATCTAATAAATCATTTACCTACCCAAGTTTTACAGGGTGCTTCACCTTATCACAAGTTCACAGGTCACATTCCTAATTATCTCTTTCTTAAATGTTTTGGATGTTCTTGTTTCCTATGTCTTAGACCATACCAAAATCACAAATTCCAATTTCATTCTACAGAGTGCATATTATTTGGTTACAATGATTCCCATAAAGGATACAAATGTATTAACCCCTCTAGTCGAATCTATATCTCGCACAATGTCATTTTTAATGAATTCTCTTTTTCGTATCAAACTCTGTTTCAACCCTCTGTTTCTTTAATATCTTCAGCTCCACCTTCCCACACCATTGTTACTTTGCCTTCAAATGACTCTATTACATTGGCCTTGTCTAGCTTACAATCTGCAAGTTCCTCTACACTTATGCCTATGACTTCTGCTGATCATAACTCATATTTATCAGTAACTAATTCTCCAACTTCCATATCTTTTGTCCCACCCGATCTCCCTGCTAATCATACCCCAGATTTATCAGTATCTACTCTTCCCATGACCTATGATGTTCCTGTTGGTCATCATATGATAACACGTTCCAAGAATGGAATATTCAAACCAAAGTTGTACAATGTTGTCAAAACCAGTCCACTATAACCCATCCCTATTACTGAAGTTTTCAATTCTCCTCATTGGAAAGTTGCCATGGAAGAAGAATACTATGCTCTCATGAAAAATCATACTTGGATTTTAGTTCCTCGCTCAAAAGATCTGCATCTCATTGGGAACAAGTAGGTGTTCAAAGTGAAATATAATATGGATGGCTCCATTCATTGGTATAAGGTCCGTCTTGTGGCAAAGGGGTTTCATCAAACCCTAGGTATAGACTTTGGTGAAACGTTTAGTCCCCTTGCAAAAATGGCTACAATTTGAGTTTTATTTGCTCTTGCCACTATGCATAATTGGCTCATAAAACAACTTGATGTGAATAACGCATTTCTTCATGGAACGCTACAAGAGAAAGTGTTTATGTCACATTTTGAAGGATTGATTAATCTATCAAAATCAGATTGTCTGTTGTCTTCATCATACATTATATGGCTTGAAACAAGTGCCTCGGGCATGGTATGAATGGCTTCATTCCATTCTTCTTAGCTGGAATTTTACAAGTTCAAAAGCTAATAACATCTCTATTATTGTTCAAGAGAGGACATTTTGCTTATACATACTCATATATGTCAATGACATTTTGATTACTGGAACAGATAATTCTTAGATTTCAAGTCTCATTGGGCTCCTTCATCACCAGTTTGCTCTTAAAGATCTTGGGGATGTTAGTTATGTCCTTGGTATTGAAATTCACATGGAGTCTACAAATTTATATATGTATCAGGCGAAATATATCACTGACTTACTACAGCGACTTGATCGTACTCATTTAAAAGAGTGTGATACCCCTGCTGCGTAGGCAAGCAACTGGTTTGCGTAACTGATGATAATGTTTTCTTTGATCCTACTTTGTTTCGAAGTGCAGTTGGTGCACTTCAATACTTGGCATATACTCGCCTGGACATCTCCTTCATTACTAGTAAACTAAGCCAATTTATGCACCAGTCATCTCTCCAACATTGGCAAGTTGTAAAACGGGTACTGCGTTATTTGTCTGGGACTCGGCATTATGTTCTTCATTTTCTAACTGCTACTTCACCATCATTAATTGGGTTTACAAATGCGAACGGGGCTTGTTCTCCTAATGATAAAAAATTAATAGGTGGATCTTGTGCCTACCTTGGTGATTGTTTAGTTTCTTGGCAGTCTAAAAAGCAAACGGTGGTCACCCGATCGACTGCAAAATCCGAGTACATGGCATTAGCTCAAGCAACCTCTGAAATTTGTTGGCTACAGTCTCTTTTATCTGAAGTGCATATCTCCATTCCAACATCACCTATACTATGGTGTGATGTCGTGACCCCCGATCAGGTGACATTGCGACCGACAAAGAACTCCAGATACTGTCACTCTAGGACAAAACCTGAGGCTGTGCTAAGCCTCTACCTGATATACCATTAATACATGTACAATACCATAAAAGCCTCTACAAGACATCATATAACTGAACCATAACATTTTTTCACAATCCATCAACAAGATCACAGTGTCCTGTATAAATTTCCACATGGTTCAACATATATATAATTCCCCTGTAAGAACAAATATCTATTACCCAAAGTATAAGTCATATACTTGTGTCATAACCACATCCCATCTACATGATATATATATATATATATGTACATTCTATAGTTATATATATAACCAAACTAACAAAAGAATCACAAAGTATCCCAAATCCCCTACTCACATGTAATCCAAAGAGATGGAAGACTATTGTCAGTGATCAAGCTTTGTCTTTCCCTTTTAGATCTGAACCTGAGAAAAATAGGAGAAAGGGGTAAGCATAAACTAGCTCAATGAATATTCTCACAATTAATTCTATTAATGCATTTATAAAAACAAGTATGCCCTTGAATAATCATTTATAAGCACAAATGCATCAATTTAATATAACATACATGGTTCAAACTAAGACATATAAATTATGCACTAGTTTTTTAGAAAAAATGCAATCGCCTCAAATGAGGTCACATCAGGATAATTTTGTCCAAACTTCCCCTATTTCGCAACAACAAAGGTCGACCATAATAGAATATCCAATTCTAACCCTTCTACCCTTACATTCTTCAGTAACAAAAAGACCATACCCACCGAGTACTAATCCAAGTAACACCGGCAGAACATTTCCCCAAAGAACAAGTAAGTAGAAAGGTAATTTACGCCAAGGTATTAAATCCAAAATACCCAAGGCAATCCAATGCACAAAAATCATTTTCATGATTATAAATTGCATGCACATATACCATAAATGCATACATTTTAACAATTCAGTTACATATATAAAATGCTATAAATGGAGAATAAATGTGAGAAATACTCACTACCAATCCAAAAGTTAAATACACAAGCTAATCCACCTCCAATTAGACCACTCCCAATCAAAGTCCTGAAATACACAATTCATACAATGATTATCAAACTCAAGTCTACACATACACCACTTGAATAAACCCAATAAGATTCCCAAACTTCCATAATCCAATTCCCAATTTAATTTCCTATCAATTCAACTCTAAGCACCTCAAAACCACCAGTAATTGGATTAGAAGCATTAAATACACCTCCATTACTCAAGGGTCTCCATTAAAAAACCCACATGCATGCTCAAACCCCAAATTACAATATAAGCTCTCGAATTTCCATGGAATTCGTCATTAAAGCATGTAAAACTACTTCAATTCATGGAAATTAAGCTCAAGGTCACATGTTTAGGATTTCTAATTTCGAAACCCAAATTCAAAACTCAAATTCGGCACATGCATGTCATCTAAAACATATCCTTAAGCTAGAAAACATCAAGAGAAGAAAAAATGTGAAGAAATTGGGTAGAAATTCATACCTTATGGATCAAATCCACCAACCCTAGCCCAAAATCTCCCAAATCTCTCAAATCATCATTCTCCTCTCTTTTCCCTCTTCTCTCAACTCAAAATGACGAGAATGAAGGGAAATTGAAGTGGTTTCCTTTTATACCTACAATGGGTCCACGTCTTTGTGTTTTTAAAAAAAATTGTCCAAACGCAAAGAGCGCGCTTATACCTGAAGGAGCGCACTTCCTTGGCTTGCCTGATAAAAATACATCCCGGTCTGTGCACAAGGAGAGCATTGCTCCCTTAAGGAGCGCGCTTCTCCAATTTCTAATAAAACCCAAGTCTTGATTTACCCAAGGAGTGCGCTTCTCCTGCCCATTTTTAGAATTTCACTCTTAAGCACATCTCTAATTTACCCATATACTTCATTAACATATAAAACGTGAAAATATACACAAATACAAGTATAATACACATCAAATACCAACACAAGCATCTAGAGTTGGCCAATTTACATCATCATGATGTCAGGTGATAATTTGGGTCGTTACATGTGACAACATGAGTGCCAATGCTATGGTTGTTAATCTAGTGTTTCGCTCCAGAACGAAACAAATCGAGCTAGACATCCATTTTGTTCATGACATGGTCCTAAGGAAGGAACTTGATGTTAGATATGTGCCATCATGTGATCAAATTGGAGATTGTATGACTAAGGCATTAGCTTCTCATCCTTTTTAGTATCTGTGCACCAAGCTCGGGACTCTCTCTTCACCCTCTCGCTTGAGGGGGGATGTTAAAGTAGCACATTAACGCCCTTCAACATGTGGCAATAACTGTCTAACATAGTTAACAAACTTAGACACTTGTTGTAACTATCTATCTGTATAGAATCGTCTGGAGAGTTTAGGTTGTTAGGTTGTTAGGTTGTTATAACTATGAACGGATGAGTGACAAATGTATGGTTGTGATGTAATCTCATACATGTAATTGACACCTATAAAGAGAAGAACAAATAACTCAGTTGTCTTGATTGAGCTGATTATTGATTTTTCTAAATAATAATAATCAAAGTAGTCAGAATTGTGAGTAGAAAGTGAATTGGTGGGGGCCCTCTAAATCAAATCGGGATTTGAATTGATAAATTGTAGGATTTAGGAAACAATTGTGAATCATATACATAAATTTAGATTTTAAAGGCATTTATTTGTATTCTTAATGTTATATTAGATTTTCATTATAAATTTTAATATCTTGTTTTATTTGTGATTTAATCTATTAAATCTAATCATTGAATTTCATTGTTCAAAGTTTTGAATATTGAATTATAATTTAAATTAAACAAAGTTTGTCCAAAATAACACCTAAAAATGATTCAGAGCATGATGTCAAGCCCAAAAAAATAAAAAAAAATCTATCAATCCAAAAAAAGAAATTAGTTAGTTAACACAAAACATGCAACAAAAAAGATAATTTTTTTTATTAAGCACGAACACGAGGAGCCAAAAAAAGCCCCCTGAACTGGTTTGAATCGCTGAGTTGTGTGATTCACACGTGAATTGCAGGATTTACACTAATTCAGACCGATTCAGGGTTCGATGGAGGGCAAATCAATTCACATGCAAATCATAGAATTAGCATATTTAAATCGGAATTTTGTCAACCTTAAGAAGAAGAAGAAGAAGAAGAAGAAGCTAAAGTGAAAATCCACTCATTGAACAAAGAAGACGATCGAAGTTATAATTAAGGATCTAACGAAAAAGGGAGAAGAAATTATCAAAATGAAGAAAGATGACAAAGGTGTTGAAGAGTAAAAATAACATATCGTAGGGAAGATACATAAGAGAATATATGTAAAATGAATATTTAATATTGATACTCCTACGATAAAAGGACTTGATGATTTTAAGAGTTGAGGGACTTAATAAAATGTAAAAAGTAAGAGAAAAGATTTTAAGAAACCTGATAAAAAATAAAATAAAAAATCATAAGTTGAATCAAAATTAATGTGGATATTAATATCAAGATTCATTTACGACATCCTAACTAGGATATAATCCCAAATATTCCTACTTTCTAAATAATTGTAACCCTATTAAACCTTAATCTAACCATTGAGAATCCAATTCACACCACGTATTCTACAATTACGTCTTGTAAACAAAACCAAACTAAGCTATTGTTATATATAATACATAATTCATAATTATGCCTTACATGAATAAGGCCTACGACAGAGTTAAATGGCCCTTCCTTAGAACCATGATGGATAAACTAGGTTTTGACCATGAATGGATTAGTCTAATTATGAGTTGTGTATCCTCAGTATCATTGGTTGTAGGGGTTAATGCAAGAACATATGAAAATATCATCCCAACTAGGTGCTTGAGACAAGGAGACCCACTCTCCCCATTCTTATTCCTGATTTGTGCTGAAGGTCTCTCTGCTTCCTTTAGAAGGGCAGAGAACACTCAAATCTTAGAAGGAATCAGAATTAGTCGGGGTTGTCCCAGGTTGTCTCAGCTTTTATTTGCTAACGATTTGTTGATCATGTGTAGAGCAAATTCTCCCTCTAGTTATGCAGTTCAGACTATTCTTCCAACATATGAGGACGCATCTGGACAACAAGTCAACTACAATAAGTCATCACTATTTTTCAGCCCAAATGTGTCAGAGGAGGTGAAGAACTGGTTTAGAAGAAAACTTAACATTCAAAGAATTGTCAGCCAATCTAAATACCTGGGACTCCCATCACTCGGTCAGAAGAATACCATGCAGATGTTTCATTTTATTAAGGACAAGATATGGAAATCACTTCAACATTGGAATTCCAAGTTGTTCTCTGTTGGGGTAGCCTGTGCAAATCAAAATCAGCTGGGGGGTTGGGGTGTAAAGTATTGGAAGACTTCAACAAGGCTCTTCTAGCCAAGCAAGGTTGGAGAATCATTAATAACCCTTTTTCCTTAGTGGCTCGAGTTCTTAAAAGAAAATATTTTCCTCATGTTTCTTTTTGGGAAGCCACCGCTACAGCTGGGGCTTCCAAAATTTGGCAAAGTTTTATATAGGGTCGTGAGCTTCTTGAAAAGGGAATTCGTTGGAGGGTGGGAAATGGTACACAAATCCAGTTGCATGAGAAGTGGATACCAAGACCAAACTCATTTAAGATCATCTCGCCAACACAACCTAACCAAAACATTCAGGTTGTTGAATTCATTACTGAGACAAACAAATGAAATTTGGAAAATCTACAGGAAACATTACTCCCAATTGATATTGAGGAGATAAAGAAAATTCCATTGAGTGTAAGGCGAGCCCCGGATAGGCTTGTATGGCATTATGCAAACAATGGGGAGTACAATGTCAGAAGTGGATACTGGCTCCAATCAAAAGAAGATCCAAACTGACAGCAACAAAGTCATGTGGCGAAAAGTCTAGAATCTCAAAATTCCCCGAAAAGTTAAAATCTTTTGCTGGAGACCTATTCAAAATGCCATCCCAACTAGAGATAATTTAAAAAAGAGGAACATCATCGAATCTGCGGACTGCGAGGAATGTTGGGAAGAGATTGAAACGGGCGCTCATGCCATCGCCAGGTGCAAAAAGGCTAGTGATACATGGGATCTTATTCCAGAGGGGTCTATCAGTAAAGACTACATGTTTTTCCTTAATCATGGCCTGTGGAAAGAACTTTTCCTATCTGCTGAGGTGAACATTTTGGAAAGAATGATGATGATCTGTTGGACCTTTTGGGAAGAAAGAAACAAATGCAGAGTAGGTGTCATTGCCTTGTTGCGGAGGGTATTCTCAACAAAGCTCATATGATTAGAGTGGAATTCCAAAATGTTGTTACTTCCCAAGTTCCTAAAAGATCTATCAGCCCTTCCTTCACATTGGAAATTCAACTTAAATGTGGATGCTAGCACTTGTGCAAGATCAAAGGTCATAGGAGTTGCAGCCATTATTAGAAACTCACAGGGGCAGTTGCTGGCAGCTCTTGCCAAGAGGTTTGAAGGTAACATGGATGTTTCTATAGAAGAATTGCTGGCCAGAAGATCAGGTCTTGAATTAGCATTAGAAGCAGGTATTCAAGTGGACATTATCGAAGGAGATTCTTCTACAGCCGTTCATGCCATTCGATCTCTTATTAGAGAGCACTCGGAAATAGGAGAAATTGTCGAAGACTGCAAAATGTGTCTAAGATCCTGGCCAAATGTTAGTGTCAACTCCATTCCCAGAGAATGGAACACAGCCGCCCATAGACTAAGTAAATTTGCTGTATCCGTTGATCATGTTTCGGTGTGGCTTGAGGAGATTCCTCCAATCATTTTTTATGTTGTCTTTGTTGAGGTTAGTCCTCCTCTCCCATGAAGGGGCTGGGTTTTCAAAAAATAAAAAATTAATATATATATATATATATATATATATTAAATTACTAAAATAATTTCATACCACCTCTTAATAAAGAAAAACAAATCTCATGATATCAAAATCTTTTTTTTCATGTTTTTTTTTTCTTTTTTTCGAGGACCTAGGGTGGTGTCAGGTATACCTCTGCCAGGTAAATGTATTGGTGCTCACCAAGACATAACCTTACGGACCCTAAAGTTCAACCACGACTTAACCATCCTAGCTCCTTTTGGTTATCTTTTCCATTTCAAAAACATGTGGGAATATATAAAAGTGCTAGGTACTCAAACATGGGGGTGCACAGAACACGGTTTAGTTCAGTTTTCACCAAAAATCAAAACCAAACTGAACTTGAATCGGTTTGGTTTTTATGAATATAAAACCGAACCGAACTACTCTTCAAACCAAATCAAACCGAATTCAATTTGGGTTGATCGGGTTACGTACGTCAATTTTACAACTATAAATCTTATAGTTAACCCAAAATCGGTGGAGCTCAATTGGTTGAGAAACTAAGTATAAGTAAGGTTAAGGTCCAAGTCTCGAGTTCGAGTCTGGGCGTGCCCCCATTTATCCGACGTTGTTGAGTGGGCTAGCCCGAACGCCTCTGTCATGCTCGAAAGAGGATACCTTTAGGGTGCCAAAAAATCTATAATAAAAAAAAATTTCATAGTTAACATTATTTTACCTTTTCAAAACACATTCAATCCTTCCAAAAATATAATATATAATTCTATCATTAAAATTAAAAAACAAAATACATTATTATATTCAATAACAATGGCTATTTTCTTCTCCTAGGGTGAATAGAATAATTAACCATATTACTCTTGTTTTTTATTCAATTCGGGTTAACTTTAGTTTTCTAATGAGTAAACCAAAACCCGAACCAAACCGATTGATTTTTTAAATCGCAAAACCAAAAACTGAACCGATTACATTGGTTTGGTTCAGTTTTTTGGTTTGGTTGGTTCCAATGAACACCCCTACTCAAACATTCCCTTGTTATCAATATATAAATTAACCATTTCTCATCTCATCGGTGGAAACTTCCACTTAATAAAAGAGTTAATCACAATCTAATAAAACCTAGTTAAATTGACCGATTCTAAATTTACTTACTATTATTCAATAGAATTACCCTAGGTGAAAAGAGTCAAACCTGAATATATATGATGCAATGGAAACTATCTTTAAAAGGTGCACCAGATCTTAAATCAAATCCATCATATTTCAATCGAGAAAAATCAAACTCATCTTGATTTGGTCTCTGGTTCTCATTTAACCTCATCTTATTTGATTTACTAAACATGGAAAATCCTAGACTATGTCAATTCCTACGACTTTTAAGAAGCATCATAGAAAATGGTTATCATATAGCCGTTATCATGTATTAATTCAAAAAATATTTTTTTTTTATTTTTTATTTTTTATTTTTTTTATTTTCAATTTTTTGACACTTCAGAGGTGTCCTCCTTCCCTTTGGGAAAGACTAATTTTCTCGAATTTAGACATGACAGAAGCGTTTGAGCTTGTCCTTCCAACAGAGACGGATAAATGAGGGCATGTCCAGACTTGGACCTCAATCACACGTATATTCAGTTTGTCAACCAACTGAGCTACTACCTTTTAGTTATTAACTCAAAAATATTACTATGTAATCATTGTCATTCAATTGTAAAAACTTGGAAACAATTATATATTATTAGTTTTATAACATAAGTATAAAATTACATAAAAGTAAACTTCTAATTATGGTATGTTAAAATACTATAATATCCCTTACATCATTAAGTTAGTATTTTAAAAATAAAAATTGCTGATAAAGTTTTAGAGATAGTTTTAAGAAAAAAGTAAAAAATGATTATATCATGAGTTTTTTATTTTTTATAATATCATTATAGTATAGCGTTGGAGGTAAAATGGATGAAGAATCCTTCGATTTTGTTATATTAATATATATTACTAGTTCACGTACATATGCATCATATCACACATATGAATAAAATAAAACTGAAAGTTACTTAAAAATAATAATAAAAAAAGGTTAAAATTACTAAAAAAATAATAAAGAGCTAAAAGTTACAAAAAAAAATACGGTTAAAAATGACAGAAAAGAATAATTCTCCATTAATTACTAATATTATAAAAAAAAATCTTTTAGTATTTTATTATCAAATTAGCCATAAATATATTTTTTATATAAATTTATTTAACAATTTTATATTAAAAATAGTAAATAATTTAAGAATTTATAATAAAAAAATACTTTAGACTATAAGTAGAGAAGTTTTAACTTTATAAATAATATAAATTAATTTATGTAAAAAATTTATTTACATTATTGTATATATACGCTATTCCTATTATTATGGTCATAATTATTAGTCAGGAGTATCACTTTTCAATTTGAGACTTTAACCAAATTGATGGGCGTCTTGCATCACCCCACCATTTCCTAAAGTCCAGGTGCATTCCCTTGTCATAATAGTGACAAAAAAAAACTAACTTGACTATTAATATAATTATATATTTGAAGTTGACTATATTAGCCCGATGTGATGAGCTCAACGATCATGACAAGGGAAGGCAAGTTCGCTGTTTGAATTAATTTAGGACTTGGCTTGATATTTTGCCCTCTTTTTGGCTCTCTCTGTAAAGTATGAACAGTCGCGCCTTTTTAAACATGACAGGTCTACCACGTTATTAGTCCTAGTCAACAATTATATATGGACTCTTGACTGGCTAGGGTTCAATCACAAGGAAAGGCTACGGCCGTAACACTTTTAAATCACCAGACCTAGATATTAGCAACGACCCAACCTAAGAAAGAGGCCAAAAAAAATAAAAAATCCACTATTTCTCCTTAAGAATATTAAAAAATGTTTTGTATATATTAAGTGTCAACTCTATTTTTTAATGTTAACACTCAACTCTTTTAAATATTTTAAAATTTATATGTATTATTCAACATCTTTAAAATATTTATGGGAATTGAGTATCGTCGTTAGAAAATAATGTTGACCCATTACGTACATATAACATTACTTAAAAATAGACCCATTACGTACATATAACATTACTTAAAAATATTCTGTATGTTTGAAATTATGACAAGTAACTTCAGCTTAAACAAACTATTATATATGTAAGTGTACGTTCAATGCCAAAATATGTTTAAAATGAAAGTTTGAATGAGCGTCAGCATTATTTAATATCAAATTGGATTTGGCTTGTGGGAACCAAATAAATTAGATATTTTCTTTTTAATTGCAAATATATATCATTGCTGGTATATATATATGTCAAATATTATAAGTATAGAACTAAAATTACATATACCGTGTCTGAAAATGTGTTTGAAATATTTTTGATTTTTCAAAGTTTAAATGATATAAGTTTTTATTTAAATTATAAAATTAATAAAATGAAAATGTTAATATGATTTTTTATATCAATAATAGGAATAGATAAACACTTATGGGACTATTTTAATGAGAATGAAAAAGGTAAATATATCTTTCTATTGGAAAATGGGATTGTGATAAAAAGGACCGTGAGTTTTTTTTTTTCTTCTTTGGTTTTTTATTGGTCACAAAGGATAATGAAGATTTAGAAGCTAAAATGGTAAATACAAAGACCTGCACTAAAACCCAACGGGCAACGCAGTTGGTTAGAAGGGCGCTGCGCTCCAGTGGTTAAGGGGTCCCCGTATGGTCGCGAGTTAAAATCTGAACTATGTGGCTGGGGGTTCGTGCCTACTGTATCCGCCAACACTAGTGAGGATCTTCTTTCAGCCTAGTAATATTCGACTCTAGACTAGTCTCTTCCCATAAAAGGGTTAGGAGATATTTTTAAGAAACAATATAAATATATTATGACAAGAGTGAAAAGAATGAAAATGACTTGCTTTTTAATTAAATGAAAATGCTTTTAAAATATATTTTGTTGACATTATTTTTAAAAGTTGTTAAATCATCTTAAATCACACATTAACACGTAATATAAAGTGATCTAACAACTTTCAAAGATAATATTAACAAAGTGTGTAAGTCAATCACTACTCTAATTAAAGGTATGACAATAAAGATTTAAAAGTTAAAAGGGGCAAATGAAAAATGATCTTATCAATTAAGGCAAATGGTCTATTTAATAATAAATTATTATTATTACAAAAGATTTTTGTATTTTTTCAAAATGTAATGACTAGAAGAACTAGTCACAATAATGACCCAGAATGAAGTGAGTATTTTAAGATTAAATTACTGTTTAATATTTTTAACAGTAAAACTAATTTGTATAATTAATAAAAGATAAAATAAATTGTTACAAAGAGTACTATTAGATTCTTGATAAAAATAAAAATCTTCACTACTTTAAGTCTTAAAGTGCTATGATAATGGAACAAACATAGATTTTGCATATTATTTTAGAATACATACCTAAATTCATATTTAAGTTGATGTGTCACTAAATCAATAAAGAGAAAAAAAAAAAAAAAAAAAAAAAAAGAAAAATCCTCTCACCACCCACTACATTAATGTAAGTATGGATTTGAGTAAAATATATTTTGGATTATTTTAACATTTTTTTTAAATTAATTAGTTGACCATTGGGTTATCTGAATTTATTTAATTATTCCATTTGATCCATTAACGGGTCAATTAATATTGCAACTGGCCTATATTTTTTTTTGAACGACAGGTCTCGTCTTACATCAATTTATTTCCTTACTATATTCATTCATTTCTTCTGATCTTATCGCAATTATTTCCCAACTTACTCGCACTTCAAGACAAAGTCAACCCCACCAATTTCTAAATCTCTAATACGAAAATAAAGAAATTGAGAACAGGAGAAAAGGACAATTATTTTATATGTTCATCTTGATTCAGATCTTGAGCAACTGATTAAGCCAAATAGATCAACCCAAGCGCCCAAGTTGTATGATATATATATACTGAGCCAAATAAGCATAAGAGGATTGTGAGTTAAATCTTCAACAGCAGACAATACCCAAATGAGGAGTAGGTGCCTATATGTATTATCAGGTTCTATCCTGTTGGTATTGGATTTTTATTTTTTTTGTTGTTGGGGTTCACCCATCTTTTCACTGGGTCTCCGAACTCTTTGTTATGACTGCAATATGCTTCAATGTATGGTTGTATCAAATAATAGGATGAACTCCATTTAAAATTTTTTATAAAAATAGAATGAAACTTAAAAATAAAAAATATATAATAATTGCTAGTGCCGCAGGGAATAGTTGATAAAAAAAAATTTACATATTTATAATCTGAATAATATAAATTTAACGTTAAAGATGTTATTGAAGAATTCAAAAGTCAAACAAAAATAGGAGGCAAAGAAGCACGATCCGGCCAGTAGAAGTAAATAGAATTGAGGATTCAAAAAAAGAGGCATACTTGCAAAACTTCTATTTTTAGCTCTCCTCGTGTGTTTTAGTCCTAGCTTTTGCCGAAATTTGAACATTGGTCAAATAATATGAGTAGCGAAATTATATTTGCTAGCCAAGCAAACCCTTCCGTGTGGTTAATGTTATCGTACGTTTGAAAATACTATAAAATATTCAGATCTATTACAAAAGATACTCAGAATTCAGCTTACAATTACCTTTTAAAAAAATAAAAATATAAAAAAATAAAAAAGAGCAAAAAGTAACTGTAGAAATGGAAAAGATTAATTCAAAACTTTGGATCGTCACTATTTTATTTCATTAGAATAAGATAAAAAAGTTAAATAAAATTATTTTTTATTTATTATAGCCAAGCAGCCAACACATAAAATTAGATTAAAAATAATTTTATTCTATCTTATTTCATAAACCAAATGAACCCTTAGAGTAAGAATAAGAGGACGAAACCATACCTTGCCAAAAGAAAAAAAAAAAAAAAAAAAAAAAAAAAGGATAAAACCATAATTCAATAATTCTTTTCTAAGTGTATACTTGTTCTATTTCTTAGAGTAAACGCCAATAGTTTGAAGTTTTTTTTTTTTAGGAAACTTTTACACCTACTTCTTATTATGACACATAAATTTACTTATCGTACACTTCTTAATTAATTGGAAGTTGACTCATCTTAAAAAAAAAAAAAAAAAAAAAAAATTCAAAACTACACCTCATGCACGTTCATTAAATCAAACAAATTAATGAGAGCTTTGATGTTGAATTTATGCCACCATTGAACCTTCATTCTTATTTTTTTAATTTATTTTTCGGATCAACAGTGCCCTAAGCTAGATCATATATACACACCATCAACTAATCTGTATATCTTTCAAAACTTAACTAAAAGCAAGGCGCATTAATTAACCTGGAGGAGCTTGTCAACCAACTTAATCAACAATACTGGTGGATTAATTATTAATATATAGGAAAATACTCATTTAATTATAAAAAAAGATACAACTACATATATATATATCTTTACATTCACCGGACCATTTATCGGTCTGTGTTGGGATGGCCAACCTAAAATGTCTCTGTTATGCCCGAGTTCATGATGATTAGTCTTGTCTAAAAAGAAGAAAGACACATCTCGGATGCCAAAAAACCGATAATAAAAAAAATAAAAAATATTAATCTAATTATAAAAAATTTAACTTTAAGTACAACTAGTATATATGTACAACTTTTGAATCATTTATTACATATTTTAAGATTTGTAATACACATCTATTAAATAATTTTAAATATATAGTTACACCTTTTTATAATTAGATTAATATTTTTCTAAAAAGAAAATGCTAATAAAAATAACACATGTCCGATGAACATAAGTCATGTCGAGCTGCATTTTCTATAGTTAATTTGACTAACATTTTTCATTAATATTTATAGCAAACATAAATAAAAATATCAACTTTAATATAATATTAATTAGAACGCCTCAAATTAAGTGGTGGTACATAATAAAAAATAATCTAATAATGTATTTATAGAACCATTAATCTTTATTAATTCACACAATGATTCAAGACAAGTTATGTAATATACACATAGTCTCTGCATCCAACGGTTTCCAGGTCAGTGATGGGTTTTTCATTGATGTCCAATATTGTATGTTCAACATTAATTTCATTTATAAATTAATTAGATGCCATCAAATTGATACATACCATATCAATAGAGGACCCAAGCTTACTAGACAATAAATAAATAATTATATATATATATATATATATAATTTTTTTTATGTTAATAATACAAAATACATAATGATTCTATCTCGATTTTGCAGTACTCATCAAAGAGAAAATGTTACAATTAAATAAATAAAAAAAAGATAGTCAAAAAATCCCAGCTGCGGTGAGATACGCCCCCGTAAGATTATGTCACGTTCATTTACAGACAGACACGCTTCAATATCTGAAAGATACATTTCACTGGCTGCGCCCGAAAATAATGTCGGCACCAAAGCAGATGAGCTGATACGAAACGTCGCCGAAAAAGCATTTAAGAATATTAGTGCTGCAACAATCTCTGATTCAAAAGCCCATCACTCCTCTTCCTTTCCCTTTGATTTTCAAATTGAACTTGAATTAAACAAATTTCTATTGAATCAAGATCGAATCTTCAATAAAAATATGCTTAATTAATTAGTCAAAGCTGATCAAATGATCTTTTAAGTGAAGAAGACTTCCTCAACTTGTGTAATCTACAAGCTAGCTCTTGCAATCTGGATTTTAACAGAGCAGGAGACCGTTCCAACCCATCACATATCTGTATAATAATTCAACCAAGAAACAGAGCAAAATAATTATCAGAACCAGAGCAATTGGTAACCCAATAATAAAAAAAAAAAAGGGGAATATTATTATTTCATGATATAAACTGGGTTAAATTGTATTGTACTGCAGGGTAAACTACCACACTTCATAAGAGGAAAAATGTTTTAAATACACAAGGTATTAACGCCCTTTTTATATGCTGACATCCAACTCTATGCGTTTGTACTTCACAGCATCTCTAGAGGCTGGGTCGTTTTGATCGTTACTAAAAAAAAAAAGATTTAAAGAAATTTTCTGTCTTTAAGAACTATAAACTTGACTAATCAAATCAGTAAAATAATTGTTGTGTCTCGTAATAGATTAATCAAATCAACTCACGATAAAAATAAAAATAAAAAAATTCACAAACCTTGCTCTCAGAGTGATGCAGAACTTTGCTACCATCACGGCAATGAGTGGATCTGACGAGCTCAAGATGATGAGCTTCGAGCTCATCCAAAACAGCGGACAACAATAGACTCTGCGAAGTCCCCTTGGTATCAGTCAAAGACACGTTGACTCGGTCCCCTCTCACTCGTATCGAAACCGAAGACGACGGCTCCGGCGACACTCGGATATTACAATCCGTCGAGTTCGATGATGCCACGGAGTTTACCTCCGCGACTTGAACCGCCGGAGAAGGCTTGGTGGAGTGAACGGAGGAGCTCGAATCCTTCCTGTTCTGCAGCGACCGGAGTCGTGCTGCGGCCAGTGGTATGTACTTGATGATCTCGTCGAGAATCGCCGATTGCTCTTTCCGGACCGTGTTGGCGTGGGGAAGAAGAGCGTGAAGGGACAAGAACAGCTCTCGCATCGACTTCCGCCTCTCGCGCTCGGCGAGCTTGTGCCGTTCTCGGGCGTCCAGAGTTTGGCCGCCGGCGGCGACCGGAGAATTGCCGTCGGAGCAGACTGTGTCCCAATCGCCCCATTCGATCGTCATGTTATTACGTTAAATGATGGTTTCTGTAGGAGTTTCTAAATCTTAATTCGTTTGGTCTTTTCTATCTATAAATGCAGTGGTAGTATTGTTTGCCTCGTATGAATATATAGGGGTTGTGCTTACTAGTCACTATCACTTATTTTTTTTAATATGTAATGCAACGAGTGAGTATGTGACGTTTTACTTTTTCCACCGCTTTAGAAAAAAATAATAAGAAAGGTTAAGCAGCCCCTCATTTTTTTCTCCTTATTGCCACTATGTGTATTATAAGGATAAAAGGTTATTATAACAAAAAAACAAAAACAAAAACAATTCATGTGTAATTATGTAATTTTACAAAAGGATGTGTTGAAATTACATCTAATATTTTTAATTAGTTATATAACCAATTTTATTATCACACCGTATTTTTAAGGAGGTATCTGATTCTTTCTTAACCTATTAATCCTCTTTACCCTTAGGGTGAGACGGTAACTATTGATGATAGCTTGATATATATTATTGAGCTCTTATCTAACTGTTATAATTTTTAGATTAAGTAATTTCTGTCTCTGGCAATAGTTAAACCTCAAACTTGGGTTCTAAAGTACCTCTTTATTAAATATACCAACTCTATATTAGCACATGTACTTTAAAAACTAATCTATCAAAAAAAAGTATCACCGACTTAGAATATGACAAAGTCTTAAATTATGGCGTAGGAACGTAACACTTATAATCATGACATAATAGTTATATAAATTTTAATAATTTAATATGCATATGCTAGACATCTTAATACCTGTAGTATATGATTCAAAGATTATAATTATATAGTTGTATATATAATTGCATTTTTTGTTGAAATATTTTGATAAGTTACGGGCAATAGAAACGTAGGCATTCTCACCGTTGAATCACCGGCGTTTTTGCAGTACTTGTATATGGATGCTGATGATCCAACGGCCACGAGAGCGTCCACGATTTTTCGTAACGTGTCACTTGTATATTCATCTATCTTTTTCTAATATAGAATATTGAGGAGGTAAGCACGTGCCGGGTCCACTATCTATTTTACACTAATCTATGCATCTCAAGTTGTCTTGGTGGGAATCAAGCACGTGCAAGAACCCATCCTTCACGGAAACCTTTTTTTGACCAGGACTTTTCTCCACTTAAAAAGTTCAACACTAAAATTTTCTAACTTGTGATCTCTCAAATCTTCTACTGAACTCATTCGTCGCTTGACCGACATAACCCGATCCGATTTAATTTGATCATTTTGGGTCAGGTTTAGATAATAAGTCGGGCAGTCGGGTTATTTTAAAAATGCCCTGACCAAATTGGGTCGGATCTCAAGTTTCATTAAGCTCCATCCAAAATTACACAAAAAACCCGATCCCCTAACATATATGTATATATATATTTATGTATTTATACATTTACACACTGTATATTTAATAATATTTATATGTACTAAAAAAATTCATCATGTACAAGGCCTTCTATTAAGAAAACTTATAACCCACAACTATTTTTCTTGAGTTATTGAATTAGAACGAGGAAAAATATGACAGGACTAGACCAATTTATATAGGGAGAGTAGATTATTTTTGTCTTCTTCTTTTCATGTGGGACTAAAAGAAGAAGAGAAACAATTTCAAAAGGGGAAGTGACCCTCTTTTGTCTCTTCCCTCTATCCTTCTAATGTAAAATTAAAATAAAAGGTTTTTCCCTTCATTCAAGTTTTAAATTATAGAAGTAAATATATCATAATGAATTAAATTGACAATTTAATATCTATTCTAATTCTAATTTTCTATGCATAAATCATGACATATACAATTGAATTTGTTAATTTTTTTTTTTTGGGTAAGCATGTTCTCTAATTATATAAAACTAATATTGGTGTCATTTGAGAACATATAAAATTATAAAGGGAAATGTATTCAATTATAAGATGGGAAGTATTGTCCCATTTTTCTTAAAAATATGTATTTTTCAAATTTTGTAGCTTAAAAGCATTAATTATTAGTTACTTTAATAATTATACATTTAATTATCAGTGGAAAATATTTGGTGAACCACTAATCAAAGAAGGTTCATCTAAGTAAGAATTTATAGATTATTATCATTATATTGATTATGTGTATATACCTTTTAGTGGTTATAATATGCTTAGTCATATATTATATGGTGTATATATATGTACAATAAGTAATAATTGTAATACCCTTGGTTTACAAAAAAAATAAAAAAATAAAATTTCAAGACGTTCGGGACAAAGCTTGAACGTTCGGGCATGTCTTTTTCTATAAAAGGACCCTCTTCCCCTAATTTCTCACACTACTCCTCGCCACTTTTTCTCCCTCTTCTAGAAACACACACACACACACCTCTCTCTCTTTTGAGACTTTCTCTCTCCTCTTTTTGAGACTTTTCTTGGGGTACGCAGCGATTTTGCTCGAGCGAAAGAAGTTTTATCTGAAGGTGGGAAACGAAACATAGGTTTGCGTGTCTTATGAATTTTATTAAAGTTTTCATTCATTTATCATTCTGTCTATTATTCATTTACACTACATTATTGCGTATAATGTTTATACATGTCATAGTTATGTCTTAATATTTGGAGTCTATGTATTACACTGTTACTACATCGAATTAATGGTTAATTTGACTCAACCAGACTTAATCTTGTCCTCAGTAATTTTGAATAGTGAATGAGAGGCAACTTGCTGCTCTAAAAGACTTGGTATTTAAGCGGGACCTCGTGTCCCACCTCTAGACCTGGAGATTGGTCTAGTTGGTCCTATTTGAAAGTTATTTGCTTATATAAGTAATATTGGACATCCTAACAACGCACGTGGTGATGCCGACCCTGATATAGATCACCAGACGTTGCTAAATCCTGTCTAATATTAGTAAAGACCGGACCTGCACATGTATAGTCATCATACATGAAATAAGAACCACATAGAGACGTAAGTGGTTTGTGATCCATGAAATAGTTATTGGAGCAATGCTCACTATTATCGATATTTTCCTTGGGAAGGGATGTACATTGTGAACCCAGGATTACGTGGGGATGGACATATGTACGTGAACCCAGGGTGATGAACGATCACAGAACTATTATGCGACGTAGTCATGCATACATTCTTGTTAAGTCACGTTGTACTGTTTATGATGCAATGTTGTGTATATGTGATGTTTGATTATAAAGTCTTCTTTATTAATTGTCATATTCATGAACTATTTTACCCACTGGGCAATAGCTCACCCCGTTGTTAACCATTTTTACAGAAGTCTAGGGTGGATTGGGTGGAGGTGTTTGGGCCCTCATTTTGTACCCTTTACTTATTTATTAGGGAGATTTTGATAGGATGTTCCGTCAATTGCATTTGGTACAAAAATACATTCTGAAATTAATGAAATCAGATTTGTACTCCAATTGTGTACCTGCGCACTCGGTAACTGTTATAATGCATTGGCGCCCTGCCTGTGAGTGTTCTACTGGTTTAGGCACGTCCGGGCGGCGTATGACAATAACTATGCAATATTTTATATCCATATATGTGAGTGTGTCAATGTGTGAATATGTTATGTAATTTTGTAACATTATAAAACATATAGATACAAATATAACATTATATATTATGTATGTCACACCCGGCCTGGACGCGCCTAAATCGGCGAAACACTCACAGGCGGGGCGCGAATGCATTATAACAATAACCGAGTGCGCAGGTACATAATTGAGTACAAATCTGATTTCATTAATTTTAGAATGTATTTTTGTAAAAAATATAATTGAGGGAACATCCTCATAAAATCCCCCTATAAATAAACAAGGGGTATAAAATGTGGCTCCAAAAACCTCCACTCAGTCCACCCTAAACTCCTGTAAAAATGAATAACAACAGGGTGAGCTATTGCCCAGTGTGTAAAATAGCTCGTGAATATGACAATTAATAAAAAAGACTTCATAATCAAACACCACGTATATACAACAAAGCATTATAAACAGTACAACATGTATGTATGCATGACATAGTCTCATAATGGTTCCGTGATCGTATGTCGTCCTGAGTTCACGTACAAATGTCCATACCAAGGTAAACCCATGTTCACATTGTACGTCCCTCCCCAGGTAATCCCGGGTTCACATTGTACGTCCCTTCTCAGGAAGTATCAGGAATAATGAACATTGCTTCAATAACTATTCTGTGTGTGACAAACCACTTACGTCCCTAGGTTGTGCTTATGTATGACGACCATGCATGTGCGGGTCCAGTCTTTACTAATATTAGAAAGGGTTTGGCAATGTCTGGTGATTTCTATCAGGGTCGGCATCACGACGTGCATTGTTAGGATGTCCAGTATCACTTGTACAAGCATATAGCTTTCAGATAAGACCAACCAGACTAGTCTCTAGTTGAGAGGTGGGACACGAGGTCCACTTAAATACCAATCGTCTAGAGCAGTAAGCTGCCTCCCGTTCACTATTCAAAGTTACTGAGGACAAGATTTAAGTCTGGTTAAGTCAGATTGACTACTAATCTAACGTAGTAACAGTGTAATACATGAACTCCAAATATACAGACATAAGTATGACATGTATGAACATTATACGCAATAACGCAGTGTAAATGAATAATAGACATAATGATAAATGAATGAAAACTTTAATAAAAGTCATAAGACACGCAAATCTATGTTTCGTTCCCCACCTTCAGATAAGACCTCTTCTAGAACTGGCGCTTCCTCCCGAGCAGAACCACCTTGCACCGCAAAAAGAGTCTCTGAGAGAGAGAGTCTTAAAAAGAGGGGAGAAAATTACAATGAAAATGCTGAACCAACAATGAGAGCAAGATAGAAGAGAGAGTTGTGTGAAAATGACTTGGGGAGGGGCTCTTTTTATAGAAAAAGGAATGTCCGAACGTTCGGGCAGTGCTCGAAGTTCCATTTTTTTTGTGTGTAATTTAGGGGTATTACACTTTTCTTCTCTCAAAAGACTTTCGCCCTCGAAATTTAAGTCCATGTAGTGATGATTGCTGTCTTCATGATATTCACCACCTTCATTATCAATCTCCAAATCAGGCAAATGCTGGTAAGGTCCCTGAATTATACTGTGGCCGATGGAATCCTCAATATCACCAAACAATGGAGAGCAAATAGAATCAGATTCGTCCTTAGAAAGTTTCGACATTTGCCTAACAGATGGTGGTGTAGGGCACTACAAGTTGCAATGTTTCAGGGGAGGTAAGTTGAGCGACATAATGTTTTTTCGTGTCGTTGCCTGAATTCGACCGCCTGACAATTTTGGTAGGAGATCTTGCCAGGATGAGGGTACAAGATTATTTCGGGCAATATTGTTACGATAAAGCCATACGCACTTTGGCAATAAGGATCGCTGCTGCTGAGGCGAGGGAGTTGGTGACGCAAAGTTATTGTGGTTTGCTTCAGAGTCTGAAGGAGTCTCCACTGGTTTCCAAGCAGGCCATAAAGTTTATGACTCATTACTCCTGTCTATGTTGTTTTTAGATATCTGCATGGTTAATTAAATGAAACGATATATTAAGATATTGTAAAGCAAGTTCCACAATTTCATTAATTAGTGAAAAAGTACAATACAATGCATCACATCGTCAACTATTACTAGAAAACAATTCGGGGTATTTCTGTTTAATTGTTTCTTCTAGTTCCCAAGTTGCTTCCTTCATTCCGTGGTGATCCCAGAGGACCTTTACAAGTGGAATGCTACATCGCCTCAGTTCCTGAGTTTTCCTATCAAGAATCTGTATCGCTCTTTTCTAATATTTATTTCTTTCTTCAACCCGGACTTCGACCAGAGGGATTATATGTGAAGGATCAGGATGATACTTTCGAAACATAGATACATGAAAAACGTCATGAACCTTGGACATGGATGAGGGAAGGGATAGAAGATAGGCTAGTTTGCTGATACGTTCGACGATCTGAAATAAGCCAATATATCGTGGAGAGAGCTTTCCTTTGATCCTGAAGCATTTGACACCTCTTGTAAACTAAACTTTTAGAAAAACAAAGTCCCCCTTGTCAAATTCTAGAGGTTATCTTCGCTTGTCGGCGCAGCTCTTATGTCGACTTTGTGCTATACGAAGTCGCTCCTTAACTAGTGTGATCTTCTCAAAAGTCTCCTGAACTTGTTCTGGTTCCAATTTCTCTCGTATTGTTTTATAACTTTACTCATTATAATCATATCAAAAGACAAAAACATTACATATTTTTATATAAAACTCATTTTTTAATTAATTTATATATGCATTTTTACTAGTAATTATAAAAAAAATACAGACACACACATCAATATGTGATTCGTTTAAGTAGTAGTATGTATTACAAGCTGCGTTGCTTATAATAGTTTTAACTCCCATGATCAGTTTTGTTTGCAACTTTAATGTTATGGAAAAGCTACTCATCAAAACAACTTAATTTAAACCGTCAAAATAGATTGAAACATAGATATTAGCAACAGATTTCCATACCACACCTGTCCATACAACTGTCATTGTTCTTAGCGATAATTGCAACCTCACTGTTGCACCATTGTTGTAGAAATATCAGTCATAAAAGGTGGCCTTATAAAAATAAAATCATTAATGTCTCATATATTATTTCGAAAAATATTCATCTTCCTTTCCTCAAAAATAAAATAAAATAAAATTATCGTTTGACTTTTACTTTAAAGGGTGATGCTGATTTTTTTTTTAAATAATAGCATCATTTTCTTATTAGTAGACACAATAGTTAATGCGTTTATGCGCCATTGTAAAAGATCTCACACACTAATAGGTGGTAGCACAGTTAATTGAGGAACTGAATATAAGTGAGATTGAGGTTCAGATCTCAAGTTTAAACTTAAATGTACCCTTATTTTATTTATCTGATGTTTCTGTTAGAAGGGCCCATCTAAACACTTTTGTTATATTTGAGTCCAAAAAAATTAGTTTCATAATTAAAAAAAAATGACACTTTTCAAGTACTTAAACATAAAAAAGAAAGAAAGAAAAAAAGAAAGGACCCCATACTATTTGTCTTGTTAAGAATAAAATCATTCCAATATTTACTTTTGACTCTATGGATCAAAAGATTAAAAATGCTTTGAAAATTTATTTGGAATTGTTAATATATGTTTAGAGACCAACCAATTGGGAACTTAACACGTAAAGTTTTACTTCGGGTTTTGTTGTGGTGTACCACAGAGACGAAACCGCGTGGCTTAATACCAGTGATGCTGGACGTGATTTGTATCCAACCGCACTCGTGACTAAGAATCTTAGATCTTTGTCTCTGTTTGTGCCTCTCGTAGGTCGTAGAGAGAAGAGAAAGGAGAGAGAAATTGCTAGAGTTTGGTGCATTCTTGCCCAAAGTCCTTCTAAGGTATATCATTCTTCCTCATTTTCTTCCTTCTATATCTTTCATGTGTGTTTGTAAGCTTTCTTTTGACCTAGGGTTTACTATGAATCCCGAATTTGGTGGGTTCTTGACCTAGGGTTTGCATGTTTAGGCAAGTTTATGCTTGTTTATGATGCTAATGACCTCTCTAACCTAGAACAACCCCTATTGTTGTGTTTCCACCCATGAATCCCGAACTTTGTGGAGGGTGTTGGAAGAACACATCTTGGAGTTAGGCTTTGCATGTCATATATGTTTGATTAGAGGCCATTGGGAACCTATTGAAGGTAAGACCCCCAATTTCTAGCAAGAAATTTGAGGGGATATGTGTATTTGACCTAACCCTAAATTTTAGACTTAGGGTTTGCCATTGAACTTGCATGTGATATATGTTGAATAGATGGGTAAATGTGAATGTATAGTGGTCCAATTATTGATTTTGATGGCTGGAAACCCTAGGTGTAGTGCAATTTTGGCCTAGGTTATGTGATTGAGAAATTGCAATGGATTTGGGGATTGGTCCAAATTTGGGAATTTTGAACTAATTGATATCAATTGATCAAATTGACATGAAAATTAGTCTAATTAACCCTATTTATGATTGAATGCCTTGTAGTATAGTGGTTGGATCAACCTATTCAATTGGGTTAAATGTGGGTTAATGTAGTATTAAATAGTTAAATTGAGCAATATGGAATTGGCTCATGGGTTTGACTATTTTAGAATCTTAATTAACATTTGATTTGGGTTTAAACATGGTTGGTTAGCATACTTGGACTGATTTTCAGTATTGTATAAACCATGCTATTTCAGGATTTTGTGGTTGATCTAAATAACCCAAATAGTCAATTGGAGGTTGTGGTGCTTGGGGTGATTTGTGGCATCTTAGTACTTCTTTGTGGATTGGAATTGGATTGGCAAAGTCTAGCCAATCAAGTTGTGACTGTCCCTTTACATTTAGATTTCTATATGTGGCATTGTATTACATAAATTGATTTGAATTGATATATATATATATATAAGTGTTATGCATGTTTTAATGTTCCATGAAATGAATTTGAACATAGTCTATAGGGTTAGTAATTTGGTTGGGTCTCCTAGTTGTGATTTCCTTTGGGAAGTCTCATAAGTCTAGTGATGATCCTCAGTTATGGACCTGACAGAGGGTTTTATGGCTTGTGTATAAGTAGGATAGCTTAGGCTAGTTCTACGTGTTGCACGACCCCAAAAATCCTACTAGAATACGAGTATTGTTTGGTCGGATCGGGTGTTGTGTGTCGCGCACTAAGCCTTTGATCAATAGGTGTTAGGATTGCATTTGCATGTTAAGTAAATGATATGCATTGTCTTGATTATGACATGATGCATTATATTGACATGTATGTAATCTTGTTTCATCGCAATATTATTTCAAATGTTTTTTATGATCTTGCCATGTTTTACATAAATGCATGTATATTGCCACATGTAGAAGACATTCACTGAGCTCGTTGTAGCTCACACCTCATCCTTATCATTTCAGGTTCTGATAGGAAGGGGAAAGGGAAGGCTTGACTGCGGAGCACTCCCTTGGTATTTTTTTGATGTAGGTGTTGTACATTTTTGTATTTTGATATTATGTACATGATAACACCTAGTATATGTATATTTAACACATAGATGGGATGTGTATGGTTTGTATTAATTGAAGGCTTATGGAATTTTATACTTGGTAATTTTGGAGATGTAATATTTTTATTTATTGTTGATGATTATGTTTAGATGGATTTATTTATAGGATTGTGTTTTATTGGGGTTTGTGTTATATTAGGCTAGTGGGACGCCGTGTGTACCGACAGAGGGTATACCCGGGGGTTCTGTGCCGGTCATAACGTCACAGATAGTGGGTCGTGACATTTCATGCTTATACATTGTATCTATGTTGAAAATTATCTGAGTCTATATTTTTACACTGGTCCTGTATTTTGAACGTCAATGTTTCAATAGTATCATAATGTTTTCAAAGAAGCACTTAATTGATTCACATATCATTCACGCTTTTCGAAATTGCACTTGAGCTATACTGAACATTGAAAAGTAAATAACTATAAGTGTATGTCTCTTAGCATTACGTATTCAAATATATACATCTTTGTAATGCTATGTATATGAACTTAATTATAAAGTGTTATACTTAGTAGAACCGACATTATTGTGTTGTAATGCTGGTGTGTTTCTGGATTGAAACAACCAGGACAAGTGAATGTAGTTCACTTGATGATTTTAGGGTGAAATCATGTAAAGGTTAATTCTTACCTGTAAGTAGGAAAATTGGTTCATCCTTATCCCGTAAAAGGATATGTTCGTCCTTAACCTGTAAAATGATAGGTTATCTCTGAACCCGCAAAAGAGAAACAGTTCTTCATTATCTCGTAAAAGGAAAACGGTTCTTCCTAATCCCGTAAAAGGAAAACGGTTCTTCCTCATCCCATAAAAAGAAAACTATTCTTCCTTATCCAGTAAAAGGAATATGGGTTTTTCCTCATCCGGGAAAATGGAAATGCAGTTCATCCTTAGCCCGCAAAAGGATTGGTTTGCCTTGAACTTGTAAAAGGGCATGTATAACTGTTTGGTTCTCACCCGTAAGAAAATCAGTTAGTGGATTGAGAAAATCCTAATCGGGAGATTAGGTAGTAGACGTAGGTTTGGCCGAACCATTATAAATTCTAATGTGTTTTAAGTTATGCATTTTACTTTACGGTTAGTATGTGCATTTAGTTCCAATGTACCAATGTATATCACTAAGTCATTGGAAAAGTTTAAAAATGACCATCACACCCAATTCACCCCCTCTTGGCTGCACCAACAGTGAGCACCTAAGCAGGTCATAATTATCTTAAGGACATAGAGTCACACTATAGCCTCAATTTACGTTGTTACTCTGCTGAAATTGTAATTAATCTAGTTTAACTAGACCTAGTCTTGTCCCTAGTACCTTTAAATAGTGAACGAGAGACAACTTGCTGCTCTAGAAGAGTAGTATTTAAGCGAGACCATTGTAACTGCACCACTTAGGCTGAGAACTAATCTAGTTGATTATTTTGAAAGCTATTTCGGTGAAGATTGCCACCATACAGTCAACACAAAGAAGATCAATGAATGCCTTCAATGGTGTATTGAACTTGGATGCCAAGGAAGTAATTGAGATTGCTTTAGAAAGGAAATCTTTGAGTGCAAATTCTTGATTTAAACTCGTGATAAGATCTGAAACCACTTTCTCATTGCTTTCGGTAACTATAATATCATCTACATACACCAAAACATATGTGGAATGATCTTTAGTGAATTGAATGAAAAGAGATTGATTTAATTTGGTTGAGGTAAAACCCCTTGACCTTAAGGCCACCTATGACTTGTCAAACTAGGCCCATGGGACCTATTTTAAGCCATACAAGGCTTTATGTAGCTTGCGCACTGGCTAAGACTTACTTGAATCTTCAATGCTAGGTGTTGTACCATAAACATTTCTTCTTGTAAAGTGCCATTTAGAAAGTCATTATTCAAATCCAATTGGTGAAGAATCCAACCCTACGTCAAGGCAATTGTGATTATTATTCTAATAATTGTAGGTTTGACAACAGGGCTAAACGTCTCATTAAAATCAAATTTAGCAACTTGGTGTAACCTTTTAGTGACCAACTTTGCTTTTATAATTGTAAATGGAACCATCACGACTTTTTTTCACTTTGAACACCCATTTGCACCCAATCGCCTTCCTTCCCTCTATATGAAGGACTAGGTCTTATTTTTTAGTAAGGCTTAGAATTCTTCATTCATTGCATTCTTTCAATAAGGAACACTGAAAGCTTCATCTATAGAATCTGGTTCACGAGATGCAAAGAAGACCTTAGGCATAAAAATCCTATACTTGGACTTGGTAGTCATTGGATGACCTATTTAAGGTGGGGAATCTGAAACCATAGCTGATGTTGTAGTTGTTGGTCCAAAATTTGACCAACACCAGAAAGGTGGTTGAGTAAAGCTGAGTTGGAACCAAACTTGCCACTTCACCACAAGTTAGGCACCTCAGACCTGCGAGTAAGGAAAGAAAATATGTTATCGTAAGGATCACCAATGTGATGTCGGCCAAAAGCCTTTTGATGCCTAAGTCAGGGTTGAGCTCTCTGCAAAGTAATCAAGGATTAAGGTGATGTTTGGTAACTCTAATTCTAACCTCTAATTTCTCTAGTATCTAATTAAAATAGAGGTTGGACAAAATTAGAGCATTTGGTAATAATTTGTCAACTTCTAAATAAAATAGAGGTTGACAAATAGTAGAGGTTAAACCTCTAAAATAAAAAGCAAAAAAAGTTTATTTTTTCTTGTAGAGGTTTATCTTCCACTTGAAGTAGAGGATGACTCAACTATATTAGGAATAATTTGTAACATGCCAAATTTGCATTAATCATTATATAAATAATTTGTCACACTTATAGAATAGTTTGTCACAACTTAAATTTAGTAAGTGATAATTAATACAAAATAAATTTTAATTTAGCCAAATATGATTATAATATAATAATTAATTTCTATTTTAAATTTTTTAAAATAAGAGGGTTGGAGCATTCTTGTTACCAAACAATACTTCTAAAATAAATTCTTATAAAAGTAGAGCTAAAAAATTAGAGCTAATTATTTTAGAACTAAAAGTTGTAGAGCTACCAAACGCTACCTAAGTGTAGTAAATAATTACTTACCTGTTTAATGTAGGGTCTAAACATTTTGGAGGCTAAGAGTGGTAGGTGGGTCCCCATGCCAGCTGTCTTCAGCTATCACTTAGATATAGAGAGGTTAGCTCGGTCTCTCAAAATTATCCCTTATGAATGTCTCCCAAAACGTCTTATTTCTGCTTCATGGACGACAAGTCAACTCGGCCAGTATTTGTAATACTCCAAAATTTTCATAACCTTGCAACATATATAATAAATAAATAAATAAATAAGTAAATGTCAATACTATCACCACCATTATTATCAATATGATATGTATGTCACAAGACGAGAAAATTAGTATAACATAAACTTGTTTTGAGCTCATGTTCATAACCAAGTCCAAAGGCCAAGCTCAACATCAATTCTAAAAAGTGTAGTATAAACTTATTTTAAGCCCATGTCCATGATTAGGCCCAAGTCCAAGCGCAACATCTAAAAGATTCTAAAGCCCAAGTCAAAGCCCAATACTATGTGTGAATTATTGGTGGGAAAGTGGTAAAAAAATAGATTACATGTGTAAGGCCAAGATTTTTTTTGTGAATTTTTAATTGTGTGGTGTGGATTGAATGAATTCTAGTATAAATACCCTCCCTCAAATGAGAGGTTTTAGGCATCGAAGTAGCAAGTTCTCTCTTGAATCGAAGTAGCAAGTTCTCTCTTGAAAATCATAGTATGCTCTGTGGTTGCGATTTTGACTGATTTTCCACGTCTGAAAAGATTTTTTAGAGTGTTCTCCTCTTCAATGTCTATTTCTCATTTCTTTCAACATTTATCTACACCTATTCCCCTCTTACTCCTAACACACTAGCAACTAAGTGAAAGTCAAGAGATTGAAGTATCAAAGGTTGACAACGTCTCAATTAACTTTGGAATTTAGGGATTTAGGTGGGGAAAAAATCCGTATTCTTCACTTTATTTTCCTTGGATGTGCGTAGGAACATAATTAATAATGTGTGTTTAGTTAGAACTTATTGGCGATCGTATTGTATGATGTTTATGATGATATGAGAATGATGTAATGTCATGTTGTATAAGATATGATGTTATGATAATACCATGATGACTTGAATGCTAAATTTTTGTGTTGGGATAATATGAATGTCTATTATAATGTGATAGCACGATAAAATAATGTGTGGAGTGTGCTATTATTGTCAATTTCTATAAAAATATTATTGTGAGCTTGATGTTGATTTCATGTGTGTTCTCACTAAAGAATACTATTAAGATAAGAATCCCAGGGGTAGTTATTATTGATGAAGAATATCACCAACCATCTCTTTGGGTGGTTATTCCTGATAAATATCCCTGAAGATTAATGTATCAATGATTATGGATTTTGGGTTGAGTGTCACCTGAGATTGGTTCCCTGAAGGTACCTTTTTGTGATAAGTGACAAAACTCTCGACTCAAATAATAAAGTGCTTGCAACGTTAATGCTTGAAACTTGTACGTATGTTCTCATGTATACATCTGAGCAAAATACTGTGAATGTGTATAGAGGACCCATTGAGCTTTTAAGCACACCCTAATTTTTACCTATGCAGGTAATAATAATTGAAATGATGCTTTCATGGGACACTTAGAGTCGGTGTGGGATTATTAGTCCATTAGGTGAACTTTTGAATTATTATGAGATTTCCATGTATGTGAGTTTTATGAAATAGTTGTACTAGAAAATTATGAATTTATGTATGAGTTTGTTATGAAGTTAGATCCTTTATCGTTTATGAGGAACATTCCTTGGTAATAAGTATATGAATTGTGATATTACTGATTGGGTCCAACATAATTGGACGTGATTATGTGGAAATGTAAAATTCCTCTACTTATGGAAATATGAATCTTTTGTTATGAGCCTAAGATGAGCATATGTAGATTTTAATATTTAGTTACGTTAATCCACAATTTGAAAAAAATGTGAGTCACATGGATTTCTAGTGCATTACTAGCCATTAAGAAATTATGATGACTATTCCAAGATATTATTTATTTATGAAATATTTTTATGGGATTAGTTTACATGTAATTAAAGAAGCATATTTTTACAACAAATATTGACATAAATAAGTTCATATGTATTATATGGAATTATATGGCCCGTGGATTAATATAACCCAGCCCATTAAGCCAGCCCATTGGATTGATCCATCGATTACACCACCATCTAGGCCATCTTTATATTAAAGCCTAGCCCATTCGTTTATTTTACTTGACCAATTGTTTGGCTTCATGTCTTGAAATATAATTAAGCCTTCTCAAAAACCTTGATAAATAGTTAAGGTTTAGCCCAAGGAATAATTGCTATTATGAAAATATTTTCAAAGTTAAATACTGAAATTTGTATAGTGAAAATATAAGGAGCTGCTAAAATCACTCACTCTTTACTCTTTGTCCACCTACCTACTCTCTTAACCCACCTTCACCCACCCACAATTTCAATTTTGCCCCTCTTATTTTTCCCTCATTCTTCAACGCCTCTCTTCCTCTCATTTCCTTTCCTCTTGTTTCTTTTCCTTTCAATCTTGATTTCTTGCAAGTTTTCAAGCATTCAATAAGTTAGAATAACATTAAAATACTCCTTATCAACAGAGAAACCAGATTTAGTAGTAAAATAGGGAGATTTCGTGTTCTATTCAAATCATTGTTGGAGAAAGATTCAATAAACAAAACTTTATTTTTATAAGTTCTAAGTTAGAATTTTTTTTGTGTTATTTGTTCATTTCTACTTGTTTATGTGAAGAAATCGCCAAAAAACCAAAGAAATGGGTTTCGAAACCCATTCCCCGCCGGCCAAAATGACTTGTCCGGCTAGAGGCCGCTTCTGTTCGGCCAACATGGCCAAACAATGTCTTTTCTATTCGGCCAAGCTGGCCGAACAATTTTCTTCCTGTCCAGCCAACATGGCCAGACAAGCTATTTTTTTTTTGTTTTCAATTTTTTTAACTTTTTTTTTTGTTTCTTGTTTGTTGTTATTTTTTTTTATTATTTACCTAACATGATACTAACATGTAAATAATAATAATAAATAGTGTAAATAATAAAATAATAATAACAAGAAACTTACAAAAAAAAATTGAAAAATTGAAAAAAAATAAAAATAGCCAGTCCGGCCATGTTGGCAGTTCAGGAAGAACATTGTTCGAGAAGCGACTTGTCCAGCCCTGGCTGGCCAGACAAGTCGTTTCAGTCGACGGGGAATGGGTTTTGAAACCCATTCGCCGCCCATTTTGTTTGGTTTTTTGGGGATTTCTTCACGTAAACAGGTAGAAATGAACAAATAACACAAAAAAAAAAAAAAATCCAACTTAGAACTTATAACAATCAAGTTTTGTTTATTGAATTTCTCCAACAATAATTTGAGTAGAACACGAAATCTCCCGATTTTACCGTTCGATCTGGTTTCTTTGTTGCTAAAGAGCCTTTTAATGTTGTTCTAACTTATTGAATGCTTGAAAACTTGCAAGAAATCAAGATTGAAAGGAGAATAAATGAGAGGAAAGGAAAAGGGTGGGTGATTTTAGCAGCTCCCAAAATATATTGTCTTTGGCATGAAAATTGAAAGGGTATTCATTTATCTTAACCGATGATATAGTTTGGAATATACCACGTATTTTTCTTAGAAAATTTTACTATCTGTATAATGGATATGAGTTAAGGTAAATGGATGTCACTCACTCCTCGGCTTTCGGTTATCTTCCTCTATAAAATTTAAAAACACTTATCTGTTATTATTTTTACTGGGAAATTTAAGTGATGGAAATTGGGGTGTGATAGTTTTAGTTCATCCCAGCCGAGTTGACATCTTGTTCAAATACTCTTGCGTCAGGTTGAGGTTTGTTCCTTACTAGTAGCTCGGTACATCGAGCAACTATTTTTTTTCCAAATCCTAGGTAAGTTATCCTTGTTAGCTCGCAATCAACCAACTCATCATGTCAAGCTCATGATCATCCAACTCATCATGTTGAGCTCATGGTCATCAGCTCATCCTGTGGCTACCCAGCTCATCTTGCCGATCTCATGACCAGATTAGCTCATCTTGTGATCGCCCACTCATTATGTTGAGCTCATGACCATCCAATTCATCATGCCGAGCTCGTGGTCCAACAGTAGGCATAGACCTTATAAAATCATTAGAATAGTAGGAACTCAAATAGAATTAATATGAATTAATTAGGTTGCAAATCAAAAACAACATGAGCATTTTCGTGAGAACTATATGTAGGAAAACAAGAAGATTGAGAGGAGGAGCTAGTTAAAGGAAATAACGATTGAGAGGTTGTAAGATAGGTGGTTTAATAATAGGAGAATGCATAGAAGAATAAGACATGAGCAAGGCATTTGAGTTGAACATACTATGTTTAGCAAATGAAATTGAAGACTCGTGAAAAATAACATCTAAGCACCTATATCCGTTGTGATTTAGACTGTAGCCAACAAAAGTATACTCAACTGATCTAAATTGAAATTTGTTGCGATTATATGGTCTAAGATTAAGGAAGCACAAACCTCCAAAAACTTTGAGTGGAAGTGTATAAAGGTTTGGTGTTGAACAAAATTTCTAAAGGAGTTTTGTTGTATAAAACTGTTGTTGGAAGGTGATTGGAACGATATACTGTTGTCCTAAAAGCTTTATCCCAATACTTGAAAGGCATGGAAGGTTTTGCAAAAAGAGCAAGGCCATGCTCAACAATATGCCTATGCTTTTATTCTGCTGGGTCATTTTGTTCGTGACTATGTGAGCAAAAGTTTCGATGAACAATTCCATTGGTATTTATAAAATTTGTAAAAAACAACCTATATTCTTCTCCCTACTAGATAGCTTTTATTTTATGGCCTAGTTGCAATCAACATGAGCTTCATATGGGTAGGGACCCCATAAATTTGAGTGCACTAATTGAAGTGGTTGTGTATATTCAATTTCAAATGAATCAAAAAGAAGTTTATGCATTTTTCCAAAACAACAAGCTAAACAAGTAAAAGAAGTCATCTTATTGGATATTGGTAGATTACAACCAATAGTGGATTGGTTCAGTGGTTGGGTGCAAGCGCACCTACTCTGGAGGTCTTGACTTCGAAACACCTCCCGCCACTTTTTGGCTAACGACGTCCTTGAGTGTTTGTGGTCATACTTCATAGGGATTAAGGGGATGTAAGTCCCCGATACTCGCTGACCTCAAAAATATTGGATATTGGTAGATTACAAGAAGGCAACATAGATTTTGCAACCTTTTTAGAGGGGTGACCCAACCTACTATGCCAAAGTTCAAAACCAGCCGTAGAAATTGATTTGGACAGTGTATATGAACTAGAAGATTTATTATAAGAATTTGAACTAAAGAAAACATTACAAAAGGACGTTGGAGACATTGTTGCAGTGGATGGAAGCACTTGAGCATTAAGCATTGAGATGCAATATTGTGGAAATGATGGGAACTTGAAGGAAAGTTCATCAATGACATAAAAATCATTTTCAATTCTCCGTTCCATGAGAACTTGCAGGGAAACTTGATCTTTGACAAAACAGTTAGTAGGATGAAATTCGAAAAAAAACTTGGTTATCTTTTCCAAACTTTGAGACACTTAACAATAGATGGAACATGCAAAAGATGATTAAGAGAAAGTGTTTTGGATGATTTTTTAGGTGTAGAAAAAGAAGAATGCCCAATGTGTTTAATTTGCAAACTTGATCCATTTCCCAGGAGTATTTGATCTTATCTTGTAAACTCAAATTTTGTCACAAGATTTGTTGCATCAAGTGTAACTTGTTTCATTGCTCTAAAACTTTGGATACCAGAAAGAATCATAAATGGATTGAAGTTGCAAGCAAAGTTGACATTGGAGTATGAGGGAAAAAATTGTTGTTGGTAGAGTTGGATCCTTTAAAATTCAAAGGACCTTGAAACGATTGATCAAATCTGTAATAACATTGGAACACTATATGGCCAAGCTTCCCACATTGTTGGCATTGAGGTTTGTTTTGATTCCAATTTCATTTGTTGCCTTGACCTCGACCTCTGTTATTGCATTATCACCACCAAAATTTCTACCTCCAAAGCCTCCATTAAAGCCACCGTGATTACATGGAGAACCTTTTCTAAACTTTCCATTGCCATTGTAGGGAAGAAATTGTTTGGAGAAAGATTTTGATTTCCTTGGCTATTTCTTGTAAACTTCTCGTTATCCTTAACGTTGTGCCCTTGACTCTAATAAGAGAATTTAACAATTGTACATACCTCTTAATAAACATAACAAACTAACAAATTGACTTCTCGTTCCTAACACTAGTTAGGTGCCCTTATACCACTATTTCTCATATGACACCTTTACCCTTTGAAATACTATAAAAGATTAGGACAATATTGTTATTCTAACAGAAAATATTGTAACTACATGTGTATTACATATTAGTGTTTGACACATCTCAATGTGTGTATTAAATGATCTAATGGCTATATATATGTAGTTAGATAATAGTTGTAATTTTTTGTAGTTAGAATAGTGTTTTCTAGAAGATTATTCACTTATATGCACCAAAAGAATGTATACAAAAAGTACAAGAGTGTTGTAAATATGTTGAATATCTAAATAGTAAATACATGTATTATACGCATGTATCAAGAAACATAATATCCAAGTGATGTATGTATCCAAATAATGTATGTATTCAAGTTATACATGTACCCAGTGATATACATATTTATACATATACTGTTTGTATAAATACTCTCCTACACGACTCATGTGGGAGAGCAACCCACATGAATCATGTGGGAAGCCAACCCACACGACTCATGTGGGTTGGTGGTATTATTTAGGTATTCTTTCCTTATAAATATGAGAGAGAATCATGAAGAAGTTGCAAAAAAATGAAAATGAGAAATGAGAGAAAATGATGAGAAATAAAATGAATTTCATTCCCTTATCAAGTTTGTGATTTATTTAATTTGTATTTGTAATTTCATTAGTTAGTTTTATAACACGTTATCAGCACGAAGGCTCTACCCAATCAAGGAGTTCAATCATGAAATGTATATTGAGATAAAATTTCATGAATTTTTATCATGCTCATTTATTTAAAGGATTTTCAGTTACACCGCATTGTTTATTTTGATTTTGATTCCATAGCCTCAAGCTATGTAGAGAAATTCATATAACATGAAGCTATATTGATATTTTGTTTACATAACTGAAGTTATGTAGAAAAATTTATAGCTTGAAACTATATATTAAGAAATAATTTTCTAGCTAAGAGCTATATTTTTCATAACCAGAAGTTATGTTATAATTTCATTTACTTATTTATTTCTCTAGCATCTAACGTAACATATAATTTATATACTTTAACATCATTATAAATTTTCATGTGAAATCACATGAATTTTGTCCACGGGATCCACATATTTGTGGATTTGTAAATTAGCCTGAAGCTAATATAATGCATTAACACTAATATTTTATTTTATTATGATATATTACTAACATTAACATTAACACTAATATTTTATTTTATTGTGATGCATTATTATACTAACATTGACACTAACACTAACTTTTTCTTTTATTATGATTCATTATTATACTAACTTTTCTTTTACATTTCCTTTTATTGTTGAATAATTATTTATGATTAATTAGTTATTTCAATTATTTAATTACTTTTGAAGATTTAACATTTTAAGCTATGGACAAGAAGACCTAACCTAAAGTTTATGGACATCTCATGACAGAAACTCATAACTTTTTATTTAAAGGTTCATCACAATTAATTGCACCAGGAGTTGCAATATTACAATCATATGAACCTAAAGTTCATTATGACCAAATGACTAATTGTACATAATGTTGCAATGTTAAAGTTTCATGAGATAAATTATATATTTGAAGAAAACATATTTTAGAAGATAAATTGTCTTGCATGTGCTCTTGAAGTAGCAATACAAAGACTGTTAAAACCTTAGAAGATAAATTGTCTTGCATGTGCTCTTGAAGTAGCTATACAAAGACTGTTAAAATCTTCTCAAGAAAACTTGTGATAAAATCTTATTAAGAAAATTTGCGATGAAAAATATTATGCTCATCCACTTAAATTTTATATTATTCCCCGAAGTGAATGTTACTTTAATGATCATGAATATGACCTGTAACAACGACCATGATTATGGATGAGAAAATGAATATGGCAAAGGCCATAATTAAAATTATTATGAGAACCATGATGGTTACAATTTGGAATATAGTTATAACCATATATTTAAAATAAATATATTTCGTTGCACCAGAAGTGGAGTAATCCTATCGTAGCACAAGATAAATGTTTATCTATGTGTTTGCTTTAGGTGTGGAATGAAAAGAATTTGTGATGTACATGTTGTATATCAAACATGTGATTAATCTATCATGCCTCAATAAAGAAAAAGTGATTAAATTAAAAAAAATATATTCATGGCTCCAGAAGAGTGAATATTATGTTGTCAAATGAAACAAATAATATATCAGATCCAGAAGATCTTGGTTGATTTTAAAGATATCTAAAATGATAGATATCATATATTCAAATAATATGTTTATATTGCTTGGAAATATTTAGAAAGACTTATTACTTGAATTTTTGGTTTATTATGAAATTATGAGGTCAATTAAAAGAAAATTGCGATCAAGAACTGAAAGTTCTTTGACACAATATATTTATATTTTGACACAACTTGCCAAGTCTCTGAGAACTCAATGATACTTTAAATAATGACATCATTTAGCCAAGTTTCATTTGTTTATATGCCTACCTTATGACTAATTGAAATATCATATAATTGCGCAAATTTTTGAGATACTTTTAGAAAAGTATTAGTATAAAGTTAGATGATCACAATATTAAGTATATTCGTAACAGTATTGAAAATTCAATTATTGGAATGACTATCCAATGAAATTGAAAGCTGCCGACAAATGACCGACAATTAGGGAAACTCTAATCATTCAATTACAAATAGTACATTAAGTTAATAACTTTATAACCAACTTTAGCCCTCATCATTTTGCATCTCAAAGCAAAAGATGAAAGTTTGTGTAGGCAATGGCGCAAAATGGATTTGATACCTGAGGAAGGGAAGGTGACCACCAATCACATCTAAAAGATGTAGAAGATGTGTTCGCCAGAAGAGTAATGGATCTAATGATGATGGATCCTTTACTAAATACTCTAATAGATAATATGTATAATCATGGGGTAGAGTGACGAATCATAGATGAAGGAGGAAGATTGTTTATGGGAATTCATGAGATATATGCATGACGTTGGACACAACAACAAATAAGCACATTAATGGTGGTTTGGGTCATGATCGGCAACCCGATTATGAAGGTCATAGTATATTATGCATCTAGGCAATATTTTTCAGAGTATGTATTCAACAATTTTTGGCATGGACAGTGGGAGTCTGATTTACCCGTAACAGTTGTATATAGTCGTAACTAAGTGTGAATCACAATTATGTAAATCCATATCAACATAAATAAATATATTATTGATAAATAATAAGAATACATTGAGTTCTAGTGATCTGACTTGCCCCCATAACTTGAAGCTAGTTGGATCAAAAGTTGATCTCGCTCCTCACAGAGCTCTGTGTTCTCCTCCAACACATGGTCAAAGGAATCTCCTAGACCAATACGTTCTTGTTGTAGCGCAGAGTTCTCCTGCCGTAATTCTGCAGTCTCTCTCTGCAAATCACTAGTCTTCTGCTGAAGAATGACAATCTCTTGTTGTAATCTCTCATTCTCCTCAATTACAGACTTCATCAAATATTTCATAAATGATATTTTATTGTCCTTACCATGAGCTTGTTCGGTTAAGGTCTCTACCTCTTTTTCAAGATAAATAACCCTCTGCTTAGGTTGTGATAAATTTTGTAATTCCAAGGAAAGGGCATGGTATATAAAAGTCCCCTGAAAAGGAAAAAAAATATAAATAAATAAACCTTAGATAAAAAAAAGGAAAAAATGTAAAAACTATGATGATTACATTGGAAAGTTGGGACAAAGCTTTAAGCAAGCGTTCCTCAGGAGACGGAGACAAATATTTTTCCACCTTAGATTCACGAATGACAATAATATGATCATCATAGTTTAGCATAGTAAAACCAGGTGAAGATTTCATGTCATCTTCCTTATTGAAAGATTTAACTATATCGGTCTTACTAGAGGATCCAAGCGCAGCAGAGGAAGAACTAACTTTAGGACCCCTACGGGGACGTTTTGCTCTGGGAGGTCGCTAAATCAATTTCCCTATCTTAGCTTACTCTAAAGAACCTGGTAAGGTAGTGGTTGCAAGCATGTCAGTATTGAGATTAGAATTAGTCTTATCTTTGCCCCTGGCGCTAGTTAACGAATCCATCTTTGTCTCTCACAAACCGTACCTTAGAGATGCACTTTTTCACCGTTCAGTTTAAATAAAGAAATTATAGAGGCACAAGTGCAGTTGCACATGTAATACATTAAGATTGATGACATCAACAATGACGAAAATTATGCCGATATAACAATTGGTGTATATTCTGTTTGAAAAATCCGTCACCAACAAATATAATATTGGTGACACAACGACGTGTCACAAGTCATTAAAAATATATCAATTATGGTATGTTGTACAAAGTAAATGACAATGATTACTGTGCGAAATGACTTACTATACAAACTAAATTTGCGGTGATCATCAATATTTTTGCTCAATATAGAGCAATTTTCTCACCATTAGGGGGAGAAATAGCCAATTCCAAAAGAATGGTGCGCAAAATTGCTAGAATGCAATACAAGCTAGTGTAAGGCAATCTTCCCACTATTAGGGGGATAAAAGAAAAATGTTAAAAGAATGACATGTAAAATTGCTTGACAAACAACATAAGTTATAAGCTAATGTAAACTAGAAGTTCAAATGATAAATTAAAGTGAATGATAAATTCACATGATCAATCACATGCAAAAGAATTTGCAAATCAATTAACTGATATATTCATCTTTAGTCCCTGAAGGACAATTTACAAATAACACACCTGAAGTGTGGTTAACCGGTCAAATCAAAGTACACAACTTCCTAAAAGAGGAAGGTATATGCAAATGATTGAAAAACATATAACCATTCCGAAATAAGAATGGATTGACAAATAAATATACCATAAAAGGTATACAAGTATCTCTGAAGAGATATAGATTGAGAAATAAACACACCCTAAAGAGGTATGAGAATCTCTTGAAGAGATATGAATTGAAGAATAAATTTTCAATCTGTTTATATTTAAATCCATTCATATTTGAAAACTATGGAATAAAAATAATATTGCTCCTGATAATATTTTAAAGTGTACTTTTGATATTATGGGATTCAAAATCATATAAGAATGTCGACATTGAAAAAGTAAAAAAGAACAAGATCAAATATTTCTGAAGGATTTATGAGTTATACTTGAAGCTTCAAAATGATGATCCCTAAAGGATCTGAAAAGCCTGAAGTACGTACTACATTAATATTCATATTGATTAATATGCATATACATTTTCATAATTATATAACTGAGCATTCTAACAATCATATCATTTCATTGTTGTATATGTTAAGACTTCTGAAGAGTTTATTAGAATATATTTATCAAGGGGAAATTTGAGATGAAAGAGCTTAGAAAATTGAATTTTTGTCTCAGCCTGCAGATCGAAAATTTTCCAAGTGGGATTCTTGTCCATTTATCAAATATATTAAGAAGTTTATTGAAGAAATTTCATCTGGACAAGTATATCCATTAGACTCCCCAATATTGTGAGATCACTAGAAAATGAATAAAGATGATATTCCCCTTCATTAAATAATAAAGAGCTAGTTGGTCCTGAAGTACAATGCCTAGATGCAATATATGCTCATATATACAAAACCAAAAAAGTTTCTCTCTGTTAACATGCTTGCAAGATATAATTCTACACCAAATTAAAATGGTGCTAAGCATACATTATGTTATCTCCAAGAAAGCAAGAGATACAAGTCTATCTTATTCAAGAGAGATAAAGATAAAGCTGGTTGAATATGCAAATGTTGAATATTTGTCAGACCCCCACCATGCTTGATCCCAAACACAATTACACTTATAGTGATATTGCCATATCATGGAGATCTGTGAAGCAGACAATAGTTGCTGCATCTTCAAATCATCTAGAAAAGTATCGCGACTCCTGAAGCAAATCGAAAAATGTGTATGGATCACATGAATGATCTTAAATCAGAGGCTCTCTTACAATGTTATAAGAAGATAATGCAACATGTATTGTACAATAATGAAAAGTTTATATTAAAGCCAACAGAGCCAGATATATTTCACCAAAGGTCTTCTTCACACATGAGCTACAGAAGACTGATATATAAGATCGAGCAACTTATTTATCAACGTTTTGCCAATTACAAAGAAGATTATATACAATATTGAGATGTATCAACTCAAAGATATTCCAGGCAAAGAAACAAAACTGACTTCTCCCATGTCATCTTGAGGGGGAGAATTAAAAAAGAGTTATTGTTTAGTGTATTGTACTCTTTTTCCTTTTGCTATGGTTTTGTCCCACTAAGTTTTCTTGACAAGGTTTTTAACGAAGCAGTCCTAACAATATCATGCTCCAATAGAATATTGTACTCTTTTTCCTTTACTAGACTTTTCCCACTGGGTTTTTTCTAGTAAGGTTTTAACGAGACATATTCTACAATGATGGATATTCAAAGGGAGAGTGTTGTAAATATGTTGAATATCCAAATAGTAAATACATGTATTATACATATGTATAAAGAAGCATAATATCCAAGTGATGTATGTATCCAAATAATGTGTGTATTCAAGTTGTACATGTATTCAGTGATATACGTATTTATATGTATACTATTTGTATAAATATTTTTCTACATGAATCATGTGAGAGAGCAACCCACATGAATCATGTGGGAAGCCAACCCACATAACTCATGTGGGTTGGTGATATTATTTAAGTATTCTCTCCCTATAAATATGGAAGAGAATCATGAAGAAGTTGCAAAAACATAAAAATGAGAAATGAAATGAATTTCATTCCCTTGTCAAGTTTGTAATTTATTTAATTTGTATTTATAATTTTATTAGTTAGTTTTATAACAAAGAGAAGATAGACAAAAATATATTTTTAAATGTGAAGTGGGTGTATGTATTTACATATATATATATATATATATTTTAATAGAGTTGGGTAGTGAAGGTAAGACGTAGGTGAAAATAAAATTAGGTGGGCTTAAATCTTAAGCCCAAGTAAGGCGTTTTACTCCAAAAAAAAGTCTGGCGGTTAATGCTAATAAGATACCAACTTATATTTCATGTGGTGAATTAGTACATATACATACTCGTGACTATTATTTGGTTTGTACATATCCAATACAAGCATTTAACCAATTCTTCCACATAATCAATGTGGGTCTAAACATTTGCAATGACCAAATATGAGTGAATGATTTTTTTATTTATTTTTAATGTGTGTGTGTGTAAACTATTTAACCAAGCATCTCCTTATTCAAATGATGAGAAGTCAAGTAGTGTGTTCGTGTATTAACAGTTGACATAGTAAGTCCATTGGGTAGGATTTAAAGGCGTGTTGGCAAAATTTGGTGAGTCAAGCATGCATGAACCAAACCACTAGTACAGGAGCAATTGATACATGATAGGGACGATTAGTAGTTCAGGGATGCTTGACCTTCTCTACACTACCCTTCATCCAAATTGTTGTTGAATCTAAATGGGTTTGGGTTAGGTCATTGTGTTATCTAGGCCTTTACTGTTAAAACCTGCATTAAGCATTCATTTCATAATCACTTTTGTAAATGCTAGAAGTTATAAGTAAAACATTATACCAAATAAGGAAATTCTTTTATTTTTCAGCATTAAGAAATTAATAAGAAAGAAGCACAGTACGCTTAATAAATTAGGTTTCTAATTTACTGCTTAAAAAAAGTAGTTAATTCACAGTTGAAATAAGGGAACCATGACTTTTTGAGTCCACAAGCCTGAATAAAACAAAAAATGGCTTAAAAATATTATTATTATTATATATTTTTTTCTTAAAGTCGTTCCTCATTTTAATTAATAAGTGGAAAACATCTTTGGCCAAGTTTTCAACAACAAAATGGCCATGCGTGTAGAAGGAAATAAGCCAATTATAATAATTCTAAGATCATAATAAATTCCAACTCTTGCTATGGATAAGATCATGAATCTCATCATCAAGCCAAATTAATTAACATAGTTCCTACTTCATCCTTCTCCCAGGTGGTTAATTAATAGCTAGCTTAATATATATATTTATTTATTTATATGAACTTAAAAATAAATTTTAGATAAAACTCAAAAATGTGAATTTAATCCATCATGCATTAAAAAAAGATAAACTGACCTCACCCATTAACTATAATTTAAATACTTAGTATTGCTTCAAATCATTCACCAACAGATTTAAAGTAATGAATCCAAAAATGTAAAATGAAAAATGTTCAAGCGATGTTTGAATTGTAATTCAATAATTCGACATATATATAATTACTTTGAAAACCCTGAAAAATTATACCTGATAATAGTACTATCATTTGGTTCAACATTTACAAACTGTTTGAGTAATATCTACTTTTGGACCAAATTACGGTAAAAGCTTTTAAAGAAGAAACCAAGTTTTTCAAAAAATATTTTTTCTATAAACAGTTTTTGAAAAAGTACTTAAATTCAAAAATTATAGGAACCAAAATAGTCCCACTATCAATGATTGATGCCCTCTAACTCTTTTGTTTGTTTTTTTTTTTTTTTTGGGTTTTCCATACTGTTTTTATGCACTTCAGACGAGACTAATCAGCGTTCGAGCACTGCAAGGACATTGGACGGCTCTCCTCAGATGGGCGCGACTAAAGTGTCTACTCTCTTTTGTTATGTGTTGTATTTGTGGGTCAACCAATTTTTCATGCTACTCCATTTGTATTTATTTTTTCTCTCTCTTTAATTCTCCAACATTGAGTTTGGCTCTATATATTGAGAATTATTGAAACTTTGCTGCCAAATAAAATGATTAGCTTGCTGTGTGAACTAGTTGAACTAATAAGGTTTCAAAGAAAAGAAAAAAAATGCGGCCCTTATATGCTAAGGTCCTCTTTATATGTGTTGTGAAGAAATGAGACTCTTTCTCTAGAACTTCTGTCGAGGAATTTATATATAAATATCGACCGAATTAATGCTTTGTGACATCATCATATATGTGTTCACCTGAATATATGATCGATGTTACATCGATCGTTAATTAAGATCGTATTCATTAATATTCATTCTTATATATTGAACTTTATTTGTAACAAAGAGAGAAAGTAGGTTGAGGGACGGAATTTCTAAATCTAATTTAGGTTATAGGTACACGGCTCTTCTAGGTATTAATGTCTTTGTTTTTAGTTAGGTCAACCAATTTCTCATCATATACGAGTCTTGTTATTGTGGAGGTTATAGTCGTCCAAATCTAGTTGCAAGTATTTGCTTGTTTTTTTTTTTTTTTATATATATATATATTAATTTTGTTTTTCTTGTTTACTACTTTTGTCTTTCTCCCAATTATAAATATAATAAGTATTAGGGGTGAAAGCCAGCCCGATCGAATTGAACACAACCCGATAAGTTGGGTTTCATTGATTTAGATGTTTGAGTTAGGTTGGATTCAAAAATCTAAATCCTAACGATTCAGGTTGGATTATAGGTTGACACCCTTGAAACTCAATCCAACCTAATTCGAACCGAGCCTCACACTAACCCTTAAATCCATCAAATAGAAAAACTAACGAAACTCCCAAAGTCTCAAACTGAAATAACAACTTTTTAGCTTTTTACATAAAACTTCTCAACCTTTTTTTTATTTTGTTTGTTCTTCTTTGATTCACTTTTTCTTCTTTGATTCTTTTTTTTCTTTTTTGTTTTTTTCTTCTTTGTTTGTATTTCTTCTTCATCTTATATTTTACTTTTATTTTTTTTCTTCTAATGTTCAAACCATCTTCTTGAAAAAAAATAAGAAAAAATTTTAAGTTTTCTCAACTCGAATGACCAACCCAACCTAACTTAATCCAACCCAAACTAATTTAGGTTAAAAAGTTAGTTTGATTTAAGTTGAGTTTCATTTTTTTCAATTTAAATTATTTAGGTTGGGTTGAATTTTGGTTCAAACCTGACCAAACTCAACCCGTTACACCCCTATCAACTACTACATCTTAATATGTATCATGTCTCAACGAAATTATTGACTCTGAAGTCTATCTAATAATGGACATATAGTTACGATTTTGTCCTTGTTTAACCGCCTTTAGGTGGCTCGCTATTAGACAATACTCCAAAAGATTTTGGTAATAATAAGAAAAGAGATTTATACTTACAGATCATATGTTGAGTTTTTTTTTTTTTTCCTGTTGAGACTATTTTCGCCGTCCACACATCCAATATTCCTCGCTCTCTTTGTTTTAAGGTGTAAAAAGAATTTGTATATTCTAAAATTCAAATTTTAGTTTAAAAATGTTGGCCTTTGATTTTACTGATTTCCCATCACTTTTTTATTTTTATATTTTAAAAAAGACTAGAGGTGATAGATTGTGTCATCAATAAATTAACCTATATATATATATTATGTTGTTAGGAATAAGAAGATAATTATAAAGACTTGCACCTTAATATACAATAGAATAGTGGTTATAATTGATGTGTAATGTATTGGGAAAAAAGGGTCGTTTTGATATATATATAAAGTAATGAACTTATTATAAGGTCAATTTTTGTACACAAGCACTTGATGTATAATCTTTAATTATTTATTCAACTCCATATATATGGAGGAAGTCAACCTTTGGATACAAAAGAATGTTTATAACTGATGGGTCAACGTATAACACTAAACTATTATTTGGATAAAAGAATCTTTTCCAAAGCTTTTCGAGCTAGCTTAACATCCTGAAACCAATAAAAAAAATCTTTTTTTTTTCAGAAATAATATGAATACATAATTAATTTCTCAAAAAAAAAATTACTTTTATATAACTTAAATTATATATATACACACTAATAAACGTGTACGTGCATTATATATGATTGATAATTATATTTTATAATTTATATTTATTTTTTAATTTTAAAAATATGTAATAAATTAAGTCATATCAATTACATATGTTAATTAAAACAAACATAAAAAAAAATAAAAATTAAAAAAGTAAGTTGATTAGATTTTATTATTTAAAAAATACTCTTTAACTTTTTTTAATATGAGTTAAAAATTAAATTTTTTAATAAATTAAAAAAAATTATTAAGATTATGATAAAAATAATACACCATTAATATAAAATTTTGCCTTTATAAATAATATAAATATATTTATTTAATAAAACTCATTTGGGGATCAAACATTAAATCAAAATAAGCCTAAATTGGTCGAAAATGCATTTTCACTTTTTTTTTTAAGATTGTAAATTAAGTTTTAACTCTTAAGGTTCAAGACAATTGTTTTCAACGCTAGCACTTGCAGCTTGGGTGGTCAAGTCTTGCCGCGTTTGGAGTTCAAGAAGAGATGATTGCAGAACTAAATGATCTGAATTTCAATAACAGAAATGAATCTGTTTGACTATTATCCCAGCAGAAGCTTCTGCAGGTGCATGCGTGGCAGACAATTTTAGTCACTTCTCAGACTTCCTCGGAAGCATATATAATACAATTTCCATTAATTAATATTTCAACAATGGTTTCAGACAGAAATCATTAGCTTTTCGTGATTGATCCGAAGACCCACTTGACGACTTCCCACCTCTTTTATTATAATTTCTTCTAGAAATGACTTATTATTGGGGCGGTTAGGTATATCCTCCCTTAAAATAATATTTAGGAGAGTCGAAGCCTTGTCCTCCCGTTGTAAGTAGGCAACAGGTGCAATATCACCCAACTGGGGGTGGTTTGCTTCCCAAATTAAGTTAAGAGTTGCCTTTGATGAACTTGAGATTTTTAGATATCATTATAATCAATGATATCTGTTGAAAACTTGTGCCATTCCCTCCTTTGCTTTATGTATTTATTCTTTTGAAAATTAAGTAGTAGGGAGAAAGAGAAGCAGGATTTCAAAAACTCATTCATGTAATTTCATGCTCAATCTAGCAATTCAGTACAGCTCTTCCTTCACAAGCTTTTTTTGTGGAAGAACTATATTTGGAGCTATAAACCCTCTTCCTCCTCCTAGTCCAGCAAGGCTGCAACACTAGTCCCACTTACAAAATAAGTCGATGGCATATCTCCTTTGATCCTTTTTTATTCCACAAACTTGGCTTACAATATAAGATAAACTTTGCAAAAGTTAATTTTTACTAACTTTGAGTTTTAATTTTAAGCTAAATCCACAAGTAATTTTGACTAGTGGACCTAGTTAAGAACATATACTTGGTTAAACTTAACAAATATTTAATTATTTAGTAAAATTAAGTTTTATTTAAAATAAAAGTAGCCTTGTTGATAAATTAGGTTTTGGGAGATAGTTTAGTCCCACAAAATAAATACAAAAGAAAATTTTTTTATTATTATTTTTAGTGAACTTTAAATGTCTTTATCATATTGAGAGATGGATGAAGGCATGAAGGTGTGCACATGAGCGTGTGCAATTTAGTGATGTACATACTTTACACGCATGTATCTAGAGAGTTTGTAATTTCAGGATAAAAAAATCGTACTAACCTGAACCAAACCAATAAAATTAACCATTAACTTATGTTTAATATATTGCAATATGTTCTTGTTATATACAAACATAGTTTTTATTTGTAAAAATTGTTTTATTATTTTGTAAAAAAATTCTGTGTGTTTATTATTATAGGTTAAAGGTCCAAATCAACTTGGTCGATTCGGCGACACCTCTAATTAAAATCTATAAACTTAACCAACACAAAAATTGAAAGATAAGGGAAAAAAGAATAAGAGATGATCGAAGAAGAAAAAGACGGGGAGTGAAGAGGGCTTTTTTGCTATCCCACAATTGGGCCTAGATCCCCCTACCTTAAAGCCCAACTTGTGTACAAGTAGTTGGTAAAGACCAGTCTCGCGCCCAAGTTAGACAAAGTCGAGTCAAGTTGACCCAGCCGTGGTCGGTCACGACTCACGTAGAAGGAACTTGATGGATGGACCGATCTGGCCTTTCCCAATATCGTCTATTCACTATGCTCCACACGGAACTTAACAATCATAGCGTGCGACGAAGACGATACTCTCTCTTATTTCTGCCATCGATTCAATGCGTTTCTCGTTCGATATTGACTACTCATAGCGGGCCCCTCGAAATGACATAAATATCCTCCTGTTTTTTATTTCCTAATCTTGCCCCTCAACCGAATCGTATCAACGACGGCCTTCCTGCACCAAAGCTCCTGCCGCGTCAAGGGTACTATTGTCAGTTCGAAAAAAAGGTGAGCACTCGTTCCCTTCATTCTCCTACTATAAATGCTCTAACTCCCGCTATTTTAGCATCATCCCGCTTACAAAAACAAAACCAAAACAAACAAAGACGACAACAACAACAACACATAATTAACCTACCTACCTATGGATTCTTCGACGTCATGTTCCGTCATCATCGTCGGAGCTGGGATCTCCGGTGAGATTTCCATCCACTACGCCGGTTTTCCGACGAGAATCCGATCAGAAGATTGTTTGTTTGTTTTGTTTTTGTTTTGGTTTTTGGTTTGTGATTGGAGTTATGTTAATTGTTGTTGAAAGGTATATCGGCGGCGAAAGAATTAGCGAAGAACGGTGTTGATGATTTGGTGATTCTTGAAGCTTCGGATCGTATTGGAGGAAGGATTCGGAAGGAAGATTTCGGTGGATTAACGGTGGAAATGGGAGCCGGTTGGATACAAGGCGTCGGTGGAAGAGAGTCGAATCCGGTTTGGGAACTTGCTAATAAATCTGGCCTTCGTACCTGTTTCTCCGATTACAGCAATGCTCGTTATAACATCTATGATCAAAGGTTCGTCAATTTGATTTCGCTATTTACACTTGTTTTGCAGTTATTTCTCATAACTATTCTCTCCTTTTTCTCGATATTTTATTCATGTCGGTTCATGGTGCTCGATTACTAGCGGTGCAAGATTCCTTTACATCTTTTATGTTGTTAATAATGTTAGAAGTTTGAATGTTTAAGTCTGTGTAGAGACATTTTAAAAAAAAAAAAAAATTTCAAAGTCTTTCTGATTTGGTTTCAGTGGGAATAAATATCCGAGTGGTTTGGCCGCTGACTCGTACAATAAAGCGGTGAAATCGGCCATCCAAGAGCTTAGAAATCAGGAAGCGAAGCTTCTCGGCATTTCCACAATATCAGAAACACCAGCGTAATTCTCTCATGAATCAAAACTTTTCTTTTTTTCTTCGAATAGCTTGTCGTCAATGTTGGAAAATAATGAGAATTTTTCTCGGTCTTTCAGATCACCGAAAACTCCGATAGAACTGGCCATTGATTTCATACTACACGATTTCGAGATGGCAGGTAATTAAGTGTTTAATTAGCAGATTTTTGTTGAGAATTTACGACCTTTTCAGTTGGTAAAACTTATTAGAATCTCGGTGTTCTATCGGTTGTAGAGGTGGAACCGATTTCAACTTACACTGATTTCGGGGAGAGAGAGTTTCTGGTAGCGGATGAGAGGGGATACGAGTTCTTACTGTATAAAATGGCCGAAACCTTTCTTTTTACCTCAGAAGGTAAAATTGTGGACAGTCGTCTTCAGCTCAACAAGGTAAAACTTTATTTTTTCACTTTAATTTATGAAACATTTGATCTGATTTGTTGAATAGTCGAGTTTCTGAGAACTCGAATTATTATATCTGATTTTCGTAGACATGCAGTTTTCTTCACTTCTCTTTTTCGTTAATATACTAAGATTGCTGACTCGAAAACGTTGTTTTTCCTTCAGAAAACAAAGTTTTTTGGACAGATTGGTCAACGCTTCTAGAGTTTCAAAACCTTTCATTTCTCCATTATTTCCCCTCATGAAACAATCTTGTCTGGCTTCTGCTTTCCAAGTAGGAAATAGGCTTTAAATAAATCTTTCTGATATTTACAGGCTCCTTTTTTTTTTTTTTTTTATTGTTTCCTAAGATGGGAATGCTGAGGGTTTCTTTTTCTTGTATGCTTTTCCAATTCATAAGTCACTTTCTTTTAAATTACATTTACAATGTACCAGTGAACAATTTAAGATAATTTTTTGGGTTCAAGATGTAGATATCTTGGTTTATTAAAAATATATAAACTCAATTAAACAAATTCAACTTTGTATGAGATAAACAAAAAAAAAAAAACTTTATTGAATTGAGTTGTGAGTTGAATTGTTGTTATACTTTTACTCCTTTCCCTATCATCCATGTAACTGATTATTTTTGAATGACCATGTACCAAATGGAAAGGGGGCCCTAGCCAATACCCTGCATTCATGGGTTTAATTGGAACTGAGCATAGTGTTGTCACTTTCATCATTTAATAGAAAGGGGGACAATTTCCCCAATTCCATCTGAAGTTAAAAAAAAAAAAAAAACAGACATACGTGCTGTTATGAATGAAGTAGCATATAAAATGGAAACACTTGCAAGGCTTAAATGGAATATACTAGCTAGTCAAAAATCTCTTTTTACAGGGCCCACACGCATCAAAAACAGAATTAGTGGTTGGGTGGGTAGATGAGAAATCTGAAGAAGAATTTAATGGGCTAGCCATCATTTAATATGTGTATATATAGGATTGTTTATTTGGCTTCACTTACGAGAAGATTGTTGTTTGACTCGTTGACTGATGGTTTGACCCGTGGACTTGGGGTTTGACCGTATTCCTCGTTAGTCACCCGTATCGAGCTCTCGGCCTCGTTAATAATAATTATGTTCCTGTGAATGGAAATACTTTTATGAAGTTGATTTGAATTGATTACACACTTAAATGGATGCAGGTTGTTCGGGAATTGCAATACTCGAGAGACGGCGTAACAATGAAAACGGAGGATGGGTGTGTATATAATGCCAGTTATGTGATTTTGTCAGTTAGTGTGGGCGTTCTTCAAAGCGATCTCATTTGCTTTCGTCCCCCTTTGCCCGTACGTGCCCTTCTTTCCATTCTTCATTCCTTATTTTTGCTAAATGCCAAAAGTTAAATAGTATTTCTATGATTTGATAAATAGTTAACATGGGAAATGAACCATCTTTTAGAAAATTAAGACTTGAAAGCAATCTTTGGCAAATTTAGATTAAGAAAATGATGAGGGGACTCTATCGATCTATTTCCAACATCAAGACAAATCCTTTAGGTCATTCTAGAGCCGTATGTAGAATTAGTGTTAGTACATTACCTGAATTTTCAGCCGAGTCTCCCTGACACTAAATTAATTGAAATATCTATGTTATGAATGTTTAAAAAAGCTAAATGTACAAAATATAAATTCCGAGCCTCCCACATGGGATCTATTGATCGTGAAATGCATGGTTCCCCTTGATCGATGGTGTGTGAGGCTTTTAGTTTCTACCAATGTTTCAAATGGTGTGTATCCCCAAAGCCACTCATGAATGTTCTGCTATAGTACTTATTATTATCAGTGCTATGAATATTATACTTTGTATCCCTCAATGTTATCAACATAACATTAGTCAAATGCTATAGCCTAAAGTATACTTATAATTGCTATGTTACTAATGCATTATAAATATTAAGGAGGTAGTCAGCAATGTGTATAGCCTATCTTACTATTTGTATTATACGATATTATTTTCTTTTAGTTGTGTGATATATTGCTAGTTTGTTGAACAAGCTCCGCATAGGTTTTTAGGTAATGTTGTTAAAACCACTTCACTTAAAAACTATAACTAATAATTGGAAGTCTAACAATGTATATCAAGCTATCATAACATGTAAGTTTGTACATCTGCTATGTTAAAATGCAAATAAATGTTATAGCTTTTTAATTATTGTATAGCTTGTTAATAGTCCTTCAATTATGTTCTAGCAATTTCCTTAGCTTTCACAACAGAATTAGAAATGAAACATTATTTATATTTGATAACATTTTAAAAATACTATCAACATTGGTAATAATAGTAGTGTAGCCTCAAGATTTAGTCAATACAAATAACTAGAGTAACTCTCTCTTTACATATGCATCTTTATAATGCGAGAAAATATATACACTTTTTCTCAACTTTTCATGTTTGCTATACAAATCCTATTTTGTCGTTTATTTTAAATTTTTACGCTTTTGATGTAAGCACTTTTAACCCTAATTGTCAACTAGTACAATCAACTTAAATAGTATATATTGCCCAAGTTTTAAGTTGATGTATATGTAATTTACTTTGAATATATCTGTCCTATCTACCTTGTGTGATAAGTCATTTTCAACTCTAAAAGTATGCTTTAAGATTTCAAATCTTAAAGATAATCATTCAAACTCTAAGATTCTCTTATAAAGTTATTGTTTTATTAGTCTACGTTAGGTTTAATCAAATGTTTCTAGGGTTTTGACTTGTATACATGACTGAAAAATAAAGACAAAGTATAGTAGGAAAGACTCGGAGTGAGACCTCCCTCTCCCTTTTATGCATGCTAATATAACATATCAAATAATTGTTATTTTACTATTAAAAGCTTTTTTAAAAAGCTTTTACTTGCCTATGATTAATGCAAATCTCTTCCTTAATCAAAAAAGTTAAATTGTTAGCAAAACTCTTATCACCTTAATAGCAAAGCCGTTTGAAATTTTTTTGATCATTTATAAGAATAATTATGTTCTTGACTCCTAATTAGTTTTTGGTAACTATGAACAACATTAATCCTGAAAAACAACACTATGATGGATAGTTATTCTAAGTAGTTTGGCGAGCAATTTTTTTTTTCTCTGAGTTTTTAGAAAATCACTGATAGCATAAGCCCAATATTATGATTTTGAGTCATATCTATTAAATGTTATGATTTGTGAAATAGCAATGCTTTTGGGGTCTTGAAAGTGTACTCAGGCTCTTAGAGTCCTTAAGTGAACCTATATTGATCTAAAAGATTTAGGTGCTATAATAGATTTTTAATCTATTGTTCGAATTACTCTTTAGTTCACAATACCCAATGTAGATACTAAGAGATCTCCCATTGAAATTTCTAGACCATAATCTGTCTTAATTACGTATCATTAATGGAAAGGTTGAGTGATTGGTCTCCACCCTATACATGTGCATGCCTCCTCTTCCTTGGTTTCTGGACCTCTTAATATCTTTCAGCTAATTTAATTAATAAACGTGATATTTAGTTAAATGGCAGACTACAGGTGAGATTTGTTTCGACTTGCCGACCTGAACAATAAAGTCTATAATTTATTTAATTTGCAATTGCTAACATGGAATAGGTGGCAATGGGATCCAGTGTTGGAACCCACAGCTAATTATGTATAGGTGGCAACAGCCCCAACTTATATTTTACATAATAATATTTAGATGGTATTTGTTAGCTCTATTGGTAACTTCAAAACAAAGTAGAGAGTTATAAAAAAAGTTATTTTTTAAATAATTTTTTAATTTTTTAATCTTCAATTGAAGTAGTAGTAGTATAATTTCTACAAGAATAAGTTAAAAAATTTTATTTATTTTAATAAAGCTTAAATTTTTATTATAATTAAAAGTTAATTTTAAAGTAAAAATAAAGATTAAGTAAAGTTGACCGACACTGCCTTAGACGCACGAAGAAGAAACATATATAATATTCAATTGAACCTGCTTTAATTAGTCCGTTGATTCAACTGGACACGTGGTTTAGTAGTTAAATATAGCTGTACTTCTTTGAAGTAATTTAGACTGGCTTGCATGATTAATTCCAGCTGTTTGCATCATTCATATTCCCTTGATCAGAATATTACAAATCAGTTTGCTCTTGCGTCGCACTTCTGTTTGGCAGAGGTAGCTGATAATTAATTATTAGTAGTTCATGAGCATGTTTAATTTATTAGTTGATCTTTCTTCTGTTGTCTCTCTCATTCCAAGAGCTTAATTAGTCTTTGATTATGTTAAAATTAATTAAATTTTTTATTTGAGATGTTATATTTAATTAATTCTGCAGAAGTGGAAAACGGAGGCAATAATGAAGTGTGATGTGATCGTGTACACGAAGATCTTTCTCAAGTTTCCAACTAAGTTCTGGCCATGTGGACCTGGCACAGAGTTCTTTCTTTATGCACACGAGAGGCGTGGTTATTACACGTTTTGGCAGGTAATTCGTCTCCACAATCCACATATATACGTTTATTCCTTGCTGAAGTAAGCCTATTTCATGTACTGCTTATTCTTTTTATATAATAACCAATGATTTCAAATCTTCACCTGCCCTGCTCTACTGCCTCGCTATAGTGAAATATCCTGTTCACATATAAAAATCATGTGCAGTGCAAACCAATTTCCAACTAAATTAATATATAATAGAAAATATGCTTGTGCGTGGTAGATTTTTTATGCAACTACATGGTTGTTGATCGAAAATATGCATTGCTGAATTGTAAATACATGGTAGATTATAGGTGATTTTCAGAAAAGAAAAAAAGAAAAAAGCAAATGAAAAGTTGCCTTTATTTGACTAACTTTTGACATGATATATCTTAATACTTCACATGGTATATCTTAATACTATGTTTATTTTCCAATAATAGAGTATACCAAGTATACAAGGAATTGAGAGCACTTTGATTGAAACCAAGCCATGTTGTGACACATCAAGAAAAACCAAATATACATCATTTTTTCCATTTTGAAACATATTATTTTGCTTATAAAAATCATGTGCCTGCTGGTTTTGTATAAGCTATTGCTTATGATTTTAAAATTTGAGAGTTTGGGAAAATATTTTAGTCAGATTGCTTTTTGTCCATTTAGATAACTTCTTCCTTTGAGAGAGTTACAACAAAACAATTAATCTTCTGTGTCTAGATCTGTTTTTTTTTATTTTTTATTTTATTTTATCATCTTTATATTGATTGAACTTTCTTATTACGTAGCCTTTACTAAAAGTATGTTGATCTGTAAAATTCACTAAAAATAAGAATCCCCATTAAATTAGAATGCGTACTAGTCATGAATTACTATTTTATCTGCCACTAAAGCACAATTGCAAACCTAATTCAATATTTAAAGTCGTTTTGCTTCGTGTGTTCAATGTCATCCATCATCAGCACATGGAGAATGCTTATCCTGGGTCGAACATTCTAGTGGTAACACTGACAAATGAGGAGTCAAAACGTGTGGAAGCACAAACTGACGAGGAAACGTTGAAAGAAGCAATGGGTGTGCTGAGGGACATGTTTGGAGCAGACGTACCCGACGCAGAGCAGATACTAGTGCCTCGCTGGTGGAACAACCGCTTCCAGCGAGGCAGCTATAGCAACTACCCCATTTTTGCCACCCACCAAGACTTCGTTCACATCAAGGTCTGCTACTTTACATCTCTATCTAATATATGTGTTTTATGTGTAACTACATTTTTATATTCATTAAATACGTATGTCTTATATATTTCATTGTATGTGATGAAGAATTCATTAAACATAAAAATATAGTTGCATAACTATATAGTTATACTCTTTTGTAATTAGAATAATATTTCGCGGCTTTATAAATTTTTAGAGGTAATCACTAGTAATTCTCTAATAGCTTAATGAGCAAAATCTGATAGTTCTTGACTTGTTGAAGGGCATGAGTTCGTTATTAATTGGTCTACATGTAATAGTTTTAGTTGGTCTAACTTTGCAATAACTTGATTCATGTAGGCTTCAGTGGGACCCGTCTTTTTCACAGGGGAACACACCAACGAAAGATTCAATGGGTACGTCCATGGCGGCTACCTTTCGGGTAATTGGTCTTTATTTTTGTTTTTCTTTTCTTTTCTTCAATAAATTCCTAACACGTACGTACATCTGTTGAAAATTAAAGTAACTAAGGCTAAGAAAGAAATAAAAGATGGCAGGTTTATTTTAGGAAATTAAAACTTTCAAAAGATCAATTAATAATGATCTCATAATTTCAAATTTAATTATCTTCCTTAAATCAAATATAGAAAATACATAACTATTCATTACCACCAAGTACTCCATAAAATAAAAAAATTAAGTTAGTGGTCATAAAATAATCTCACAACTTGATTTTTTAAATAAATAAAAAATAATTAATTTATTTTTTAAGTATGAAATGTAATGGTGACATTATACCCAACCCAAGTTGATTTAATTAATTGAGTATATATTAACTCACATATGGTCTAATTTATATGGTGCTCAAATATTGGGCAGGGCTGGAAAGTAGTAACACTTTGTTGGAAGAAATCAGAAGGGGAAAGGAAAAAAAATTGGTGGACGCTAAGACCTTGTTACTAGAACCTTTACTAGCGTTGACAGAGTCGTTGACTTTGACCACCCAACAAGAAGCTGTCTCTGACCTCAACAACTGGGATATAGCCAGGCAGATTTTCCTCAATGGCAAGATGGTCATGCAAGATGCCATCAAATGACTCACTCAATTGCTCCATTTTGACAACCAAGACTCAGGACTGCGCAGGCGGTTCGAAGAGGTGTCTAAAGGAATGGATACGAAGAATCGTACACAATATACATATCGAAAATAAAAGGAAAGATGGGAACGATGAGGGGTTAAGGAATGTGGATAACTAAATTCCCTTACAAAAAAAAGGGAATGTGGATAACTTATTGGTGAGAGAATCGGCAGGGTTCTTTCGAATGAAATAATATGATGCTTCACCAAAGAAAATTAAAATGGAGTTTACCAAATTAGTGTTTTGATGACTTGTGATTATAAACATATACTTATATATTCATTCTTTTCTTTTATTAAAGCTCTTAACAATTTTTTTTATTTATACTTACTCATTACGGGTCCAAACAACCGCCGCCTTGGCTCATAAATTTTAAAGCCCAAAATCTTAATTTATAGGTTATTATTTTATTGGTATATTTTACTTTTAGAGCCATTAAATTCTGAATACACCCACCAAATTTATTGGGGCCTTTTTTTTTATCAAAATTTTGGACTAAAATCTTTTTGCACCTTACCATATGTCTAAACACACCCATTGAAATCAAACTACGAAAAGTTAAAAACCCTAGAGCACAACTCTCTTTTCATCTATCAATTTGCTTACCTCTCAAACATTTTGTCATCATCCAACAAGTCCATTATTTCTAAGTCTCAATGGTTAACAATTGACTATTCTTTTGTTTACTATCAAGACCACCGAGTGTCCCTTTAACGCCAACCATCTTGAGCGTTGATCATCCCTCTCAACTGTCCAACTCGGCTTTGGTTGACCATCAAACAGTACAACCCACACCTTATCTTAATGTATTTGTATTATTTATAAAAATATTTGTTTATAATGTATAAAAGGACACCATTTTATATACTTTGCACGAGTCAATCAAAAGAATCAGACATGCCAATTTTGGCCACAGGAGGACCCCCTTATACAGAATATCCAAAATCTCCTTCTCCTCCAGAAGAATCAATGGAAGATCCACCTCCGCGACAGAAAAAAATAGAAAATAGATCTACAAATGGTGGTTTTTCAACTTTTAATCTGGATCGGTTACCATACAAAGATTGGCCATTACTTTTTCATGATATGTTATCATGGGCTCAATTTGGACTAATAAAACCAAATGCTGAATCTATTATTCGCCGCTTGATTCCTAAGCTTTTAGGCAACTTACGTGACTGGTGGGTTGCTCTGCAAGAATACAGACAACTCACATTTCTTCAACTAACAGCTAAACAATTCATCAACATGATGTACACAACTTTTCCAGGAGAAGCTCAAGCTGCTATGCTCAAAACTAGGAATGTATTTCTTGCTATAAAGTGTTGTTCTTATAATCCAAAGGATCTGGAGAAAAATTATACAAAAATGTCTTAGCGATTCTATGTCATCAACGGTGTGGATGACAATAACCTAAAGATAGTGTTTCTCAACTCATTCCCTACGCCTTTGGGCGATGAAGCTTTAAAAGCTATGAAAAACATGAACAAGGCACTTGAAAATAGCACATTGGAAGAACTATTCCAGTATGTCAAAACAATTCTCAAGTATATGTACAATCAAACTATTTTCTTCAAGAAATTACGAAAGTTGGAATCAAACTTCAAATCAGCCTGCAAGCACCCAAAACAATATGTCAAATGCAACCCTCAAGAGCAAGATTGTGAATGTGGTAAGGCCCCATTCCCCTTTATTTCTAAGAAATCATTCTTAAAGCATCACCGAAAGCATTCCAGGACCAAGTCAAGAACTTTCCATGATCTCCCTCAGAAAAAGAAAAAGAAATGGAAGTTTTTGCGAAGGCGTTCACATAAGAGAAAACCTCCAGGCACTCGTTGTTTTATATGCAAAAAAATAGGACATTTTGTAAAAAATTGTCCTAAAAGAAAGAACAAGATCTCTCTTCTTCAAAAGATCTCGGCTCTCGCAGATACTGATTTCTCTGATATCAAATATGTTTTCTCTCTTGATAGTGATCATAACCCAAATACTCTTATGGTTTTAAGCCAAGAAGAAGATCAAGTCATGTGCCTCTCATCTTCTCTTAATGCAGCTCAGAATCTTCCTCATGCATATGCGCATATTTTTTCAGACCCCTATTCCAAGTTGCTTAAGAAACTGGCACAGGGCATCTGCAACGCTAATGCATCATTCACTTCTTCCTCTTGAATATTGGAAGTCATATTATAAGACTTTGAACACAGCTGGTGGTTCAACATTGGAGATCTCATTCATCAGCAAGACAGTCACTATACAGATTCTTCTACTCTCAAGAATCTAGTATGGTCTTCCACAGGGTTGAAATACATGTCATTTTCCTCCAATGGCTTGCTTCAGGATCACAAGAAAATCAAGTCTCTCCACAATTTGCAGAAATTGAGTTCGAAATTAAAGAATAATGCTGTGTTGGTATATTGGGTAATTGGTATACTGGTTGGTGCCTTCGAAGACACTAAGTGCTTGGTTGTGATACCAGAGTCATCACTTCAATACACGGATAGGAGGTAAACTAGGATCGTGACTCTTCCATTATTGCAACAACCGGTTAGTAAGTGACTTACGTGCAGTATAATGGTACTGTTTGAGCAAATTACACTGGACTTTAGGAATCTGAACAGTCAAAGTCATCACAAATGATAATAGCACAAAGACAACGACATATTATAGCACATAGGATGAACACAACACCAAGTATTACAATAACCCATATAGGTAGAACACCTAAACGAGACAACATTACCACACATTAACAACTGGAAACAGAACACTAAAAGAAAATCAGAAGGACGGGACAAGTAGAGAACTTAGTTTATTTCTCTCCCCGGTTATGCCTTCTTAGCAAAACACTACATGTATTTATAGATGGAGAACCTAGAAGACGAACTTCAAACTTGCTTAAATATGCAAAAGAGAGGCACCGCGAATCTTTCTTTACAGCTAAGAGATATCTGCTTTGTTGGGTTGGCTGGCAGGGGAATCTGCTTTGTTGTTCTTCTTTTTCAAAAGTGGTGACAGAGAATCAAATTTTCATACAACTGTGGATAAGGGAATCTGCTTTTTCTTTGATAGTTGTCCATCAATCTTCATCAGAGGTGGAGGAGTGATGGTGGTCGATATCATGTCCGAAATCATCTCATAGATCTACCGGATCAAGATGGTAGAATTCTTCTAGGTACCCTGGATGTTGTGCCATGTATTCGTGTAGAAACCGAGTTAGCTCGACGTAAAGATGATCATGGGGTTGATTTTGTCCAGCTCTGCCAAGAAGAAAAGAGTAGTCTATTGGAGACGTAAGCCAGTTTGGGCAGAGATTCCATGAGCAGAGGTCATGCTGGAATTCTTGTAATTCTGGATCAAATGGCCACCATGGAGAAGTGGGTGGAGGAAAATCAGGCGGAATGTTTTTCCATGGGTTTTGCCATGGGTGGTGGTGAATTCCTGGAAAGATTGGCCGGTACCGCAAATTACAGAAATATAACCTGAGAACTTTGTAAAAGAAAACTTGTTTCGTACCAGAAGTTGGGTCATCCTCATCGTCAGGAGTGTTTGTGCCAACATGAGCAGATATGGGTGCAAAAAATATAATGCTTATCCAGGATGAAACCAATCTAGTGATGCCTTATGATATAAGAAAGATAACAGGATGGTTCTTTTGAGAAATCATAAAATGAGAGCATCCTGAACGAGAAAAGATATGGATGAGTTGGATGAGGTACTTGGCCAAAGAACATTCCATAGTTTCGAGTGATGATTTTGAGCAAGTTGTCTATCTGGTGTGTATATGGGATAGACCAGAAGATCTTGCTTCTGAGCTCTATAGGGAGAGAGGAGATAAAATCCATAACATCTGCTGGTGGAGGATCTTGAGGTGGAGAGGATGGACCTGGGTCAGATATTACATTGACCAAGGGAAGGCGTCAACAGTCGCAAAGATGCGGTTGACTGAAACTTGCAAGGATGAGAAAGAAAGTTCACAAGTGAGTTGGTCTTTCCTGGGATGTGTTTGACTGTGAAGTCATATTGGGAGAACCAGTTTGCCCATCTGAGGAGCTGAGGATTCGGGAACATCTTTTGTTTGAACGTCAACATATTAGGGAAGGCAGATATGTCCATTTCAATATGGAAGCAATGACCAACAATATGAAATTGGAATTTTTCAATGGACCGCTTGACCGCCAAAATTTCTTTAAAAGTAGAATGGTAATGAGTCTCGGAGTCTTTGAATTTGCCACTTTTGTAACCGCAAAGATGTCGAGACTTATTAGGTAATTCTTCAAATAAGGCACCTTCCCAAAAGTGATCATTGGCATCTGTTTGTAAAATGTGTTTCCTTGAGCCTGGAATTTTGAGAGAGGGTAGCATCTGAAAATGCCTTTTGAAATATTTGATGGCTTTAGTATGAGTTTCATTCCAGGGTGGAGGGGATTTTCTCAAGAGGGCCGAGAGACGCGAGCTATAAAATGCTAGATTTTTGACAAAGAGTCTCATGTAGTTGACTAAGCCAAGGAACTGTTGGACTGAGATTTTATCGGGAAGAATATCCTAGAACTCCTCTAATTTAGAGGAAATATGAGGCTGTAGCTGTAGCTTGGAATCAACAATCTTCATCCCCAAGAAATCAATAGTTGTTTGGCACAACTACATTTTTTTTGCAGATAACATCAATCCATATTGGTGACAAATGACATGAAATTTCTGGAGAAGCTTCAAATGAGATTGATGATCTGGGGAGAAGACAAGGATGTCATCAATGTAGATGAGCAGCTGAGATTGTAACGGCTACAAAATCCTGAGCATTGCTTGTTGGAACAATGAAGGAGTCGGTTTTAGGCCAAAAGGCATAACATTCCAATGGTAGTGCTAACCTGGTATGACAAATGCCATTTTTGGTCGATCATCTGGATGAATGTCTAGCTGCCAAAAACCAAACTTGCAATCGAACTTTGAGAATATAGTTGCATTAGTAAGCTGCTGAAAAAAGGCTTCTGGTATTGGTAGAGGAAACTTTATATCTTGTAAAAATGCATTGAGTGGTTGGTAATTAATTACCAGTCTCATTTTTCCTCGAACCTGTTCTGATCTTTTGTTGACATAAAATGCTTCACATGCCCAAGGAGAAGAAGTAGGAGAAATTAATCCTTTTTGTATCAATTATTGTGTTTCCTGTATGGCTAATGTCAGCTGTGCCGGAGGCATCCCTTGATGAGTTGCCTTTGTAGGATTAATATCTTCATTAAGCTTGAATGGAAGCTTGATAAAGAAGTAAGGATTTATCCATAAGGGATGATCACATTTTGCCATGAATTCTGTATGTGATTCTGCACAACAATCCATTTTGAGTTTGGATTCAATCTCCTGAAAAGGAGGGGATAGATATTGGTCCATGACTTTGGGTATTGAAGTAATCCATGGGAGGAAGAAGGACCAAAATCTTAAGCCTGAAGAGGTCCAACTCAAATTCTTGATCTGTTGAAGAATGACATACCCTATAATTAAATCTTTTGAAAGGCTCGGAGAGCCTAAAAATTTATGCTTGAAGCTTAGGGTAGGAAATAGCTAGATTTTAACTGGTTTACTGATAAGAGTAATTTTCAATGTTGAATCTGCTGCTGTATTGAATGATTTAGAATAAGGCTTCTAACATTCAGAAGGTAACATTGAATGATGCATGAGTGTAGCAGATGCCCCTATGTCAAATAAGGCCAGGCACTTGATTGGTCTGGAATAAGGATTAGTAAAGACCTGTACATATTCAAGAGGGAGACTGACAAAATTTGTTGAAGAAGTAAGACACATAATCGCTCAAGTTTCTTCATCATCTTGAGAAATAGCTAGAAGGGAGTCTAGAGTATAATCACTGTCAAGAGAGAAGATAGACTCGATATCAGAGAAGTTAGTATCTGCAAGATTGGATACTTGCTGAAGAAGAGACACCTTACGCTTTTGTTTTGGACAATTTTTGGCAAAGGGCCCTGTCTTTCTATAGATGAAGTAGCGAGCTCCTGGAGGTTTGCTTTTTTTAGGACACTTCCTTAGAAATCTCTATTTCTTCTTCGTAGAAAAAGTCTTGTGCTTTGATTTGCCATACTTTTTGTGTCTTTTGGATTTGTATATGGGGGCAAAATCATTGTAGTCATAGTGTTGTTGTGTTGTTCTTGTGGACTGCACTTGATAAATAAGCCAGGTGTCTTACATGAAGGAAGAAATTTGGATTCTTTGGATGCCAGTTTCTTGTGAAACATGACCTGGCGACATAGTCCTTCTTGGGAGAGTCGAAGAAACTGGAATAGTTATCCGAGAGTACTATTTTCAAGGGATTTGTTAACATTCTTCATATGTCGCAAAGGTTTTGTCGCCCAGGGGGTTGGGAAAAGACTGGAGGAAAACAATTTTGAGATTGTTATCATCAACGTCGTTAATGAGATAAAACAATCTTGACATTTTTGCGTAGTGTGTCTCCAAGTCTTTTGGGGCAAATGAGCAACACTTCATTTTGAGAAACTTATCTCTGGCTACTGCAATATCATTCTTGGCGTCGCCAAGAAAAGTTGTGTAAATCACATAGATAAATTGTTCAGCAGAAAGTTGGAGCATCATTAATTGCCTATATTCCTAAAGAGCTATCGACCAATCTTGTATACTTCCAGAGAAACGGGTAACCGATTTCTGAATAGCCATTTCTTGGGTTGTCTCGGGTTTTAAGAGTTAAGATTGAGCCCAAGACAACATATCATGAAAAAATAAGGGCCAGTAAAAAAAAAGGAAGTTTATTGAGATTGAAGGTAGTGAAGCCGCTGCCATTCTTATGTTTTGGCCTAATGTTGACGGATTCATAGGCAGGGTTGTCCATAAATTCTTTAGGAGTAATGACTTATTCTTCTTCATTAACCTCATTTACCAAGATCATGGGATCTGGATCAGAGAAAGAACTTGTAGAAAAGCCAGAAGTTGGGCTAATCAGAGCTATGACTACAGAACTAGGAGATTCGCTTGTAGGGTGTTCTGTTAGACCTTCTTCATTGGTAAGATCAAGGCTGGCCATATTAATGGTCAATTTGCACCTATGATCTTCAGTGGCCAGTGACCGTAATAAGCTGGCAAGTGAATTGTCAGCCAGGCCTCTTAAAGGCTTGGCATTTGAAGAGGCTTGAATCTTAGGTTCCGGGTTTTCAGAGACCAAGAGAATTTGTTTGCCCTATCAAGTCTCGATGAAATACGAATCAGTGGCCTAAGAAGAGGCCTAAGAGTTTTATGAGCCAATCGTTCTTCTCGATCTGCTTTCATTTTAGCTGCATAAGATGGTGCAAAGAGTGAAGACAACATGCTTGTGCCAGTAAAGAGTGGCTGGGGCACAATATTGGGTTGGTACGAAATAGTCAGCTCAGAATAACATGGTGCCGTTGAAGCTGTTGGTGGTGAAAGAGAAAGTTGCCTTAGTTGGGCCTCAAGGTTATTTTTTTCTCTTACCTGTGGATCTAGGTTTAGAGAGATCCGAGAAATATCTGTGATTTGAGAGGTAAGTTGTTGCATCTCATAATTTAGTTGATCAATCTGGGCAGTAATAGCTGAGAAGAGCTGATGCTGAGACTGCACCTGATAAGTAAGATTTTGCTGAGACCTGGATATTTCTTGCAACATGTCGTTCTGGTACTTGGCATTTTGAGATTGCCAGTTAATAACTGCTTCCATCCCAGATTGAGGCTTGAATTCTGGTCATGTAGGAGTGACAACTTTTGATGGTTTTATCTGCCACTGGTACTTGACTTTTGTTTCGGGATCTTCATTAGTGTCATATGGAGGAGGTGTAGGCTTACTTGCAGAAGCTTATGATAATGTACAACAAGCCATAGAAAGAGTTGTCGGACCAGAAAAAGAGGAGGCCTGAGCACCACATGATTGTTTTGGAACCCATGCTTGAGTAACCTTTTTAAAAGGTGAAGGTGACGGAGAAAAGTCCCTAGGGATCATGAGGGAGTAAACATCCTCATCTTCAGAAGAAGGATCTTGTGGTGGTGAAGAGCAAGTGAGAGGAGGAGCTTGTAGAGAAAAGACTGTGCTGGAGTCATTATTGTCAACACTAAGAAGAACATAGTATTGGTATTTGCCAGAATAGGAATCAACATAACCAACCGTAGGATCACCAGCTTCGTGCCGCTTTTGTAATTGCCGTTGGAGAAAGAGGCGATTGTTATTCTTGGTCTTCTTATTTTCTTCCTCAAGTTCTTCTGCTTTATCATCTTGGCAAGCAATACAATCACAAACATCCCACCAGATATGATTATAAGTGCGTGATGATGGTGGAAACGTACCAGAGGAGAAGATGGCAGAGATTGAGGGTCTTCCTGCTTGGAGCTTGCGGATGGGTGGATTAGGAAAAATAGTTTCAACAATACTATCTTGTTTGCGTGTATGAACTGCGTGTGTGGTCTGTTGGACTTCTTGTTGTTCAAATCAGGACTCATAGCTCGTTAACCACTTTTTTGGAAATAGTGCTTAAAGTTGTTGCCGGGGCAACTGTTGAGGCAGGAATGTATGAATCATGGTGCCTTGAGAGTTAACATCAAGAAGCAAAGAATCCAGACTATTATTAGGGAGAGCTACATCAATAGCATGATTTTGGACTCGTTAGGCTATCTGGTAGTGGACTGTTGCCGCGATGGCTGATTGGATTTGAGGAACACTAGTTATTTGAACCTGGATGCTGAGGGCTTGCATGACATGGGGATCTTTAAGTGACAAATTAAAGTTTGGAAAGAATGTCACAAAGACCGTGCCTATATTCAGCGTAGTTTGGATAGTTCCAATAACTACATCCTGGTATCTCATCATTCTGGAATCAAGAAGTGCGGTTCTGAAAATGGATTCAATGACCTTTCTGCCATGAAAGGTGATAGCCATTTTCATAGCGCCAAAGTGGATGTGTGAATAACCTTTTTTTTTTTTTTCTATTATGGTAGCAATGGCTTCGGAAAGCTAAGCGAGAAGAAATGCTTAGATTGGTCCGCAGGCACCTGAAGCTTTGAAAAGTCAGAGACCTGCACATATTCCTTGATAGGGCTTTTTGGGACAGGTTTTTGGAATAATTTTTTTAATTTTTTGGATAAGGTAATCAGGGATGTATTATACACACTTGAGGGGAGAATATGATTAAACTAAGTGGACGGGATAATTCCTTTTTCATCTGGATATACTCAACTTCATATAGCCCTTGAATTTTTGATTGGGAACATAATGCCTCAAAACCTTCGGATTCTTTAGATGCAGAAGGTTCCATGTTGGGCCAAAGACTGTAAACTTCAATCAGAAAGAAATGTCAACCTTGTGCCTAAAATGCCTGACGCCCCCTTGGCTAACGACTAACAACTGCTGTAGGTAATGATCGCAATTGTTGAACACAAGTCTTAGCCAGACACAGACTCTAAAGATCAAGTTTTCAGCAAGGCTTACTCAAGTTTTCTGATAGACCAGATCTGATGGAACGACAAGTCTAGAACATATTATTTTTGAGCATCACAATGCTTACTGGTCGTGATCAGTAGGAAACAAAGCTAAACTTACTCTGAGTTAGAGTATGTTATTGCATCATCATCTTCTGAAACAGCTTCAAAAGACTCATTATCACTGTCTAGGGTTGGTTCTTGAAGTTTGCTTTCCCATTGAGAAAGGATTTGACTGACAGAGAAGGTATTAAACAAAGTGCAACCATAAACAAAAACCCAAAAACACTCGAGACAGTCACAATTTCGAGCAAATTACACTGGACTTTAGGAATCTGAACAGTCAGAGTCATCACAAATGATAATAACACAAAGACAACGACATATTATAACACATACGATGAACACAACAAGTAGTACCAATAACTAATTGGGAGAAATGTGATCATCCCCTTTAGACGAATCCTGACTTTTTCATCAAACTCCCTTTCAAGCTTAATGAGGATATAAATCCAACTAAAGCAACACATGAAGGGATGCCACCAACTTAGCTAGCACTAGTAGTACAAGAGACTTAACAATTACTCCAAGAAGGACTCATGTCACATATTTCCTCTCTGTGGGCTTGTGAAGTGTTCTATGTCAACAAAAGGTCTGAACAAGTAAGGGGTAAAATTAGATTGGTCATAAATTACCAACCTATCAACAATTTCCTACAAGATATTAAGTTTCCCCTCCCTAGACTTGAGATACTTTTTCAACATTTAGCAAATGCTACTATCTTTTCAATGTTCGATTGCAAATCAATTGGCAATTAGAAATCTCTCTTGAAGATTGTCCTAAAATAACATTTGTTCCACCTGGTTATCATTATCACTAGAATGCTATGCCATTTGGGCTAAAAACAACACCTTCATTATTTCAGCAGGCAATGATGAAGATCTTCCAGCCTTTGCAGTCATAACTTTTGATCTATATTGATGATGTCCTCCTCTTCTCTCAGGACCATCAGTTTCACTTAGAACTTTTGGAACAATTCTATGAACTCTGCAAGAAGAATGGATTAATGTTTTCTGGTAGAAAAATTCAGCTATGCCAGACTAGTATTGATTTTCTTGGTATGAGGATCAATTATTCAAAAATACAACTACAACCTCATATCTCTTCTAGATTACAAGAATTTCCAGATGTTCTTCCTGATAAGATTACCATCCAACAATTTTTGGGTTTAGTATACTATATGAGAATTTTTGTCAAAGATCTGGCTTTTTATAGCTCACGACTTTTTGCTCTATTAAAAAAACCTGCTCCTACATGGAATGAATCCCACACAGAAGCTGTCAAATTCTTCAAATCTTACTCGTAAATGCTACCCTCCTTAAGAATCCTTGGTTCAGGCAAAAGAATTCTCCAAACAAATGCAATTGATATTTTCTGGGGTGGCGCCTTCTTTGAAGAATTACCTGATAATTCACAACAATTATGTGGATATAAAAGTGAAAAGTTTAAGGACTCAAAATCTCACTACCATTCCACTTTTAAAGAAATTCTTACAGTCAAAAGGGCAATTGAGAAATTTCAGTTCCATCTAATTGGTTACCAATTTCAAATTGAAATGGATATGTCAACTTTTCCAAAGATGTTTCAATTTAAGAAAAAAATATTGCCTAATCCATAACTATTAAGATGGGCAAACTGGTGATAGTTGCATATTTAGACATGTTTTAGGAGTGTTTTATAGTTGTTTTAGGATGATTTATGCATTAGTTGAGTGTGTTTATGTTAGTTTTGATTCATTTGTTAGTTTAGGAATAAATTGGTTTTTATACATTATTTCAGTTTGTTAATATATATGTTGGATCAATTTATGTTTCGAGTGTTTTAATTACTTGTTTTGTAGGTATTTAGATGTGTGGAAGTGAGCATGAATGATGGACATAACATATGAAAAGCCTAAATGATGTTTCATGAAGAACCTAAGTAAAAAAAAAGTGGAAGAAAATTGGTTAAGTCCACAAGAAGGAAGTCAAGCGGAGCAGAAAAATGGCCAAGTCCACAGACTGAGCACAACCCAGTCTCTGGGCACTGCCGCGGCGCTACTCGCAGCATCGGGTTATCAGTGAAGAGAAGGCTCTGGGCACCTCGACGCCCAGAGAAGATATAACGCAGCGCCGTGACCAGCGCTGGAATCCCTTAATAGGGTGCCGTGGCGCCCCGTATTTAAATGTTGCTAATTTAGCAATTTACGATTGGTTTTTGGCAACTTTGAAAATTTCAATTGGACACGACTTTGGGGACACAATATATAGATTTTGAGGGTTTTTCGAGAAGAATACATTGGAATAGAAAGGAGAACAAGATGGCTAGGAAGAAGGAACACGAAGATTCGAAAGAAGATTCAAGTTCCAGATTTTCTAGTTTGCTATTAATGTTTATTATTGAAGTTTTCTCCATGTCTTATGTTATTTTCATTCAAGTTATGAACTAATCTTTTGTTCTAGAGGATAGATGGATCCTAACTTTGATGTTATGTTCTAGTTTAAAGTCTTAATTATTATTAATGGATTTGTGATAGTTTATTTATATTTCTCCATTGTTAATGCTTTCAATATCTTGATCACGGATTGGATGATCTTAGTTCTAGAGTGTGGCACTTGACAGAGGGTACTTTGGATCGGAGCAAGGAAAATATAGCCTAGGTTATTGTGAGACCGATAGGAGATCGAGACCCTTTGAAGTCATTAAAAGAAATCATAGATCTTAGTGGGTTTGTAGGAATTAGATCTTTATCGATAAATCGAGATCAATTCCTATGAATATGCTCTAACGCGACACTCGATAGAGGGTATTAGAAACATTAGGATTTCTGGCTTATAAACTAAGTAAATACATTAATGATAAATAATTGGAAATAACATAGTTGATAGTTAGGTGAAATCGATTTTTTAGATTATTTCTCTATTGATAATCTGTTGTTTTCATTGCTTTGCAAGTTAAATAATTAGTTGTTTTCATTACTATTTAATTACTCAATCATTCGAATTCGATTGACTAGATAAAATTAAGGTAAAAAAGTGATAGCAAGTGTTCTAATTTTCCCTAAGGACGATACCCGATTTCATCCGATTATATTATACTTGACTGTCATGCACTTGCGACTATTTTACGAACAACTGGTTTTTTCAGTTTGATTTCAAGGTAAAGTATATTATGGGCAAATCAAACTTTCTTGCAAATTTCTTGTCTAGGCCTTGCAAGTTTCAGCCAGCCTTTTCAAAACTATTACTGGTTCCTCTTCCAATGTTATGTGTAATCAAAGATCCAGGTCCATCTTCTTAAGACCGTGGACGATCTTTTCTTCCACAGGATCCTCCACCTCCTGATCCTCTTCAGATCATCTCTTATCTTCCCCTAAAACTTAAAGAAAAGATATTTTGGGCAATACTAAACCGACCAAAGATTGATAGCTTTTTGAAAATAATTACAAAAAATTATGGGATGTTTTTTGGACATGTGCCTCATCTTATTCATCATTTTCTTTTCCCTTCAGGATGATGTCATTTTATGATTTTCCAAAAGAACCATTGCTATCTCTCCTACATCTTTAGAGAACACTGGATTTGATAAATTTCGTCTAGATTCATATATGTTTCGAGTGGCCTTCAATGGAAACCATATGGGCGAAGATCAAAAAAAGGTTTTGTCACACCCCGCCCGGACGCGCCTAAACCGGCGGTACACTCTCGGACGGGGCGCGCATTTGGAACAATCATAATGGTAATAACAGAGTGCGCAGCGGAAATACAATATACAGTACAAATCTGATTTCATATAATTCAGAATACTTTTGTACATAAAATGGTCAAGGGAACATACTCCCAAAATCCCCAATGATTCATACAAAGGGTACAAAATGTGGGCCCCATAACTTGCACCCAGTCCACCCTAATTTCCTGCGAAAGATTTGATAATATTGGAGTGAGCTTAACGCGCTCAGTGGGTAAATAGTGCATGAGTATAACAATTAATAAAGCATACTTCAATATCAAATATCTTAAATACACATGTAAGCATCATAATCAATCAATATGTATGTATGCATGACACCGTCACGTATTAATGGTTTGATGAGCGTACATCGCCTGAGTTCACGTACAGGTGTCCTTCCCCGGGCGTAGCCAGGTTCTCACTGTACGTCCCTCCTCAGGAACGATGCTCTGGATTCACGTACTGATGTCCCTCCCCGGCGTAGCCGAGTTCTCATGTACGTCCCTCTCCAGAGAAATAATATGAATAGTGAGCAATGCTTCTAACTATTCTATGAGTCATAAACCATATACGTCCCTAGGTGGTGATATGTATGATGCCAATGCATGAACTAGTTTAGTCTACTAGTCTGGTCTTTTCTTGACATTTATACTGACTTTGTCAACGTCTAGTGATCCTTATCAGGGTCTGTATCACGACGTGCAAAGTTAGGACATTCAGGTCATAAACATTATTGACATAATGCAGTGTAAATGAATAGTAGACATAATAATAATTGAATGTAAACTTTAATAAAAGTTATGAAACACGCAAACCTATGTTTCGTTCCCCACCTTCAGATCTGGTGCTTTTCTCTGGACAGAACTTCGTTGCACCGCTTTCAGATCTGGCGCTTTCCTCCGGACAGAACTTTGTTGCACCGCACCGGGAGTCTCAAAGACTAAAAACTTAGAATGCGTGGAAAGGAGAAGAAAAATCACAAGAGAAGGTGATTTGGTGTGAGGAATGAGAAATGAGGAGGTTTCTTATATAGAGATTTTTGCGCCTGAACGTTCTGGCATGCGCCTGAACGTTCTGGCATGGCGCCTGAACGTTCTGGCATGGCGCATGAACGTTCTGGCAGGCGCATGAACGTTCTGGCAGGCGCCTGAACGTTCTGGCATGGCGCCTGAACGTTCTGGCAGGCGCCTGAACGTTCTGGCATGCGCCTGAACGTTCTGGCATGCGCCTGAACGTTCTGGCATTGCGCCTGAACGTTCTGTCACGCGCCTGAACGTTCTGTCACGCGCCTGAACGTTCTGTCACGCGCCTGAACGTTCGGGCGTTGCCCAAATAGTAAAAATTTCAAATAGTATTTTTTTTTTTGTTTTTTTTTTGTGAAATACAGGGTATTATACTCTACCCCCCTTAAAGGGATTTCGCCCTCGAAATCAAGTCAAGTATGGATGAGGGGTATTGCTTGCGAAGTAGCCGCAGGTTGCTAAGGAGTCACGGCGTGTGTGCATCACGATATCCATTGATATGATTTTCAGATATCTGCGTAGTTATTCAAGTGAAACAATGTATGAAGATAAGTGTAAACAATGTTTCATCCTGGTATTTATAAGTGAAAATAATACAATGTATCACATCATCAGGTGGTACTAGAAAACAATTCAGGGTATTTCTGTTTAATTGTGGATTCTAGTTCCCATGTAGCTTCCTCTATGCCGTGGTGATCCCAGAGCACTTTCACAAGTGGTATGCTACGTCTCCGTAGGTCGTGAGTTTTCCTATCTAAAATCTGTATTGCTTTCTCTTGATACGTATTTCCTTCCTCAACCCGAACCTCGACTAAAGGGATGATATGCGAAGGATCAGGACGATACTTGCGAAGCATAGATACATGAAAAACGTCATGAACCTTAGGCATGGACGATGGAAGGGACAGACGATATGCAAGTTTGCCAATACGTTCAATGATCGGAAATGGACCGATATACCGTGGGGAGAGCTTTCCTTTGATCCCAAAGCGTTTGACACCTCGGGTGGGCTGGACTTGTATAAAAACAAAGTCCCCCTTATCAAATTCCAGAGGCTGTCGCCGTTTGTCAGCATAGCTCTTCTGTCGACTTTGTGCAACACGAAGTCGTTCCTTTACTAGTGTGATCTTCTCAGAAGTCTCTTGAACTAGTTCAGGGCCCAACTGCGGTCGGTCTGCCATATCTAACCAGCATACCGGAGATCTGCAAGGCCGACCATAGAGAGCCTCGTATGGTGCCATGCCGATACTAGTTTGGTAGCTGTTGTTGTATGCAAACTCAGCTAGATGTAAATACTTTGCCCATCCGTCATTAAAGTCCAAAATGCAGCATCGTAGCATGTCTTCTAAGATTTGGATAAGCCGTTCTGACTGCCCATCAGTCTGAGGGTGGAAGGCTGTGCTCATAGTGATCTTTGAACCCATTCTAGTTTGGAAGCTTTTCCAAAAGTTTGATGTGAAACGAGGGTCTCGATCAGAGACGATCGTGAGTGGTATGCCATGAAGGCGTACGATCTCTCTTTCATATAGTTCTGCAAGTTTGGCGGGAGTATCCGTGAACTTTATTGGCAAGAAGTGTGCAGACTTGGTAAGTCTGTCAATGATAACCCAGATAGCATCTTGCCCTTTATTATTTCGAGGTAAGGCTGTAACAAAATCCATTGCGATGTTCTCCCATTTCCATTCTCCAATAGGTAACGGCTGGAGAAGGCCAGAGGGAAGTCTGCGTTCTGCCTTAACTTTCTGGCAAACAAGACATCGAGCAACGAAGTCTGCAATTGCCTTCTTCATTCCAGAAAACCAGAATTGTCGCTTGACATCCTGGTACATCTTGTCACCCCCAGGATGCATAGCGTATCTCGAACAGTGCATCTCAGTAAGCACGTCTTTCCGAACCTCGGGATCGTTCGGAAGACAAAGTCGTTTTTTATAGAAAACGGCTCCGTCGTCAGAGACTGACCAATGAGGAAAGTCTTGCCCGCTGAGTAGAAGTGCTCGTTTCTCCATTAACATAGGGTCATTGGCTTGAGTAGCTGAAATCTTGCGAACGAGGTCAGAGGTAGCGGACAATTGAGAGAGTCGCGGGCGTGGTCCCTCTTCGTTCAGCTGGAGGTTAAAGTTGTCCATCTCTGTAGCCAACTTTCCCATTTCATAGTTAAGAGTGCAAGCAACATAAGATTTTCTACTCAAAGCATCGGCCACAACATTGGCCTTTCCGGGATGGTACTGGAGTTGGAAGTCATAGTCTTTCAAGAATTCCAACCATCTTCTTTGGCGGAGGTTTAGGTCTCTCTGAGTGTATATGTACTTAAGACTCTTGTGATCTGAGAAGACCTCGAACCGTTCACCGTAAAGGTAATGACGCCATAATTTAAGTGCAAACACAACAGCTGCAAGTTCCAAGTCATGGGTTGGGTAATTACCCTCATGAAACTTCAGTTGCCTGGAGGCATATGCAACAACTTGGCCGTCTTGCATTAGTACGGCACCTAAGCCTTGGAGAGGGGCATCGGTGTATAATGAAAAACCAATTCCATTTCTTGGAGTGATAAGTACAGGTGCCATCGTGAGGCGTTTCTTCAATTCCTGAAATGATGCTTCACAGGCGGGATTCCAGATGAAGCGCACGTCTTTTCGAGTGAGCTTGGTCATAGGTTCAGCAATCTTTGAGAAGTCCTTAATGAATCGTCTGTAATAGCCAGCCAAACCAAGAAAACTCCTAATCTGAGTAACAGTGGTAGGCTGCTTCCAGTTTAAGACTGCTTCAACCTTAGAAGGATCGACCTCAATGTCATTGCCTGAAACTACATGGCCGAGGAATTGAACTCTCTGCGCCCAAAATTTGCACTTACTCAACTTTGCATACAGTTGGTGTCTTTGTAAGGTCTGGAGGACGATCTTCAAATGTAGTTTATGGTCTTCCTCGGTTGAGGAATATACCAAGATGTCGTCGACAAAAACCACCACGAACCGGTCTAAGTATAACCTGAATATGCGATTCATCAAATCCATGAATGCAGCAGGTGCATTTGTTAGGCCGAACGGCATAACTAAGAATTCGTAATGACCGTACCGAGTTCTGAATGCCGTCTTGGTGATGTCTGACTCCCGGATCCGGAGTTGGTGATAACCGGACCGTAAATCAATCTTAGAGAAGTATTTGGCTTCTCGAAGTTGGTCGAATAAGTCATCGATCCTGGGCAACGGATATCTGTTCTTGATGGTGACGTTATTCAACTTGCGATAATCGATGCAAAGTCGTAACGAACCATCCTTTTTGCGAACAAACAGAACTGGAGCGCCCCAGGGTGATGAACTCTTTCGGATGAAGCCATTACGCTCTAATTCCTTAAGTTGTTTGTCTAATTCGACCAGTTCAACATTTGACATTCTGTATGGTGGAATTGAGATAGGCCCTGTCCCAGGTATGAGGTTGATCTCAAAATCGAATTCCCTAACTGGAGGTAGACCAGGAAGGTCATTAAGAAAAACGGTTGGGAATTCAGATACGACTGGAACATCGCGTACTTCAGGAGGGTACAGAGCTGGTGATTCATTGCCGTCGCCAAGAGACAACGCTCGAAGTTGTGACTTGAGAAGGGCAACTGTGGATTTGTGTATCCATTTCCTTGTTCCCTGAATCTTGACAAACTCACCTGTAGGCAAAGTTAACTGAACGTGCTTGTTCATACAGTCGATCTTTGCATTCAGTGGTGCGAGCCAGTCCATGCTGAGGATGATGTCGAAGTCATCAAAATCCATCACAAAAAGATCGGCATATATTATCTGTTTGGACATTCGAAGCTCACATCGAGAACACTGCAAATTCACGTCAGTACCCGATCCGAACGGTGATGTGACATGGAGTGTGATGTTTGTGGGTTCAGGATGCAGGCCTAAATGTCTTACCAATGTTGATGATATAAAAGAATGCGTAGCACCTGAATCAAACAAAACATGCACCAATGTATTGAACAAAGGAAAGGTACCTTCGACGACATTATTGTCTGGGAGGGGTTGGTGAGCGATGGCATATGCTCTGCCCTGGTTCCGTTGACCCTGGTTCTGCTGGGTCTGCCTGGGTTGGGCATTAGCAGCAGGTGGTGCTTGTTGGACTGGAATAGCAGGAATAGGGTGCTGAAGGTGCGGACAAAGATGTTTGACATGGCCCTTCTGGCCGCAGTTGTAACAAGTCGGCCTGTACTGCTGATTGTGTTGCTGGCCATTCTGATGATTCTGCGGGCCTTGTTGACTTTGGTGTCGACCACCACCTCTGCCATTGCCGTTGCTACGGCCACCGCGTCCAGAACGACCGCCACGGCCATGAATTCGGAAACCCTGATGGTTAGGGTTAAAAGGTTCAGCCGCAGGTGTTGTGGCCACATTCTTTAAAACTGGGGCTGGGAGGGCTTGGTTTTGATTGTAGTAGGGCTTCTTCTTGTTGCCCTGTTGCGAGCCTTGTTGGGAAAACGTTGCAGGTCGTTTGCCCTTATTCATTCTCTGTTCCTGTAAGAGCTTCTCTTGTTCAAAGCTCATGGCCTTGTCAACAACCTCCTTGTAAATCTGCAGATCCAAGATCGATAAGGCTTGTCGAATGTCATGGCGAAGACCATTATAAAATTTCTCAGCCTTATCTCGCTCCGTTGAGATTGTGGAGAGAGAGTAGACTGACAATTCTTTAAATTTTCCAGCATATTCTCTGACGGTCATGGTGCCCTGATATAACTTAGCAAATTCCTGGCGCTTCTGCTTTGTCACCGCGCTTGAAAAATATTCATCAATAAACATTGACTCAAACTGTTGCCAAGTCATATCGGCTATATTGACCCTTGGGTCTTCTTTCACTGTAATCCACCATGTGTTTGCGGCACCAACAAGTTGGTAGGTTGCTAGTGGAATTTTACGAGTCTCATCGACTCCCATTGCATCAAGAGCCTTCTTGGACTCATCCAACCACTTTTGCACCTCATCAGGATCAATGGTGCCATCGAAAGTAAGAGGTTGTAGCCGCTTGTATTTAGTAATCTGATCGGTTTGAGCTTCTGAGCCAAATTTTATAGATGGTTGAACTGTGGCAACTTGACTGGCAGCGGTCTCACGAACGGCAGTTTGAACAGTAACCTTCATCGCCTCAATAAATCCAGCGAAAAAAGTTTCAATGCTTGAAGGCATGGCAAAGGGTGCGGGTGGGGGTGGTATTGCCTGCCCAGATGTAGTGGCAGTGGTGGGTTAGGCCTGTGCTGTTGTCGGAGGCGGCGGTTCCTGAATCTCAGGAGGTGCCTCCACTGCTGGACGAACAGCACGTGGCCTTCCTCTCTTCCTGATTTGCATTGTCTCACTGGCAAAGAGAAAAGGAAAACCAAGATTTAGGAACTGTAGCCAAGTATAATGTTAGAATATGCTCAGCAACAATTTCGAGAGTACTGCAATAGTAAAATCACCTATTTTTCTAAGTATAGTGTAAGGGTGTTGTTGAGGAATCAAAGAATCTTATATAACTCGTATGTTTGGCCATGGTGTAAAAAAACAAGGTTAGAATGTTTATATAATAAGTACAAACCTTTGCAAGTATTTAAAAATGATTTTGTTGTGGTCTTTGTGAACATACATATATGTTTTATTGAAAAGCCATACGAGTCATAAGAAATCTAAGATTTGCCTCGGTAAATATCCTGATCGAACGTTCTATCGCAATCTTATGCATTCATACGCTTACTCTTAGTCTGTTCAATTATTATCCAAGTTCATATGTCCCATACCACATGAATTCAGTAATAAGGGTGGAAACCAAGTTAAGTTGTATGAACACGGTCTCTAAAAACATTGGCTGAATAGAAGTTCACTAATAGTATCGTCCAAATTTACTCGTCCCATACCGTGTAAACTTAGTGATAATATTAGTAATGCAACTTTCTCCAAATGTTTCTTTTCACACAAGGTCATGGGTTTTCTTACTTCCACATTTTATTTAGTATCCTCCAATTTTGTTGTGTCCCATACCACTCCAAAGTTAGTGATACAAAAGAAAGAATGGTTGTAAGTCAGCCCACCAAAGATAGTCTTTAAACAAAACAATTTTATTCATATATGTCAAAGAAAATTTGTACAATGCCAGAAATTAATGTTGACCTTCTTGCCTACTACCATTTCTTCGAGATCTACTGTTATGTACAGAATGACTACTAACAGAAGGTTGAGAGTGTGCGCACTCTGCGTTGGAGTTTTGCAAACGAGTTAATACAAGATTGTGGCTCTCTTTCAGTGCAGCAATATTGGATGCCATTTCATCTAACCGTTCAAGTAGGTTAGTCGGTTGTCCCATTGGTGGTTGATGGGTTGGTTGTCGCGTAGGTGAAGGGTAGGCCATAGGCATTGGAGGAAAGTATTGGTTGTATGGGTGATTCATAGGTGGAACGTAGTTGTATTGATTGTGCGGGGATCCCCTAACCGGAACCCCTTGGATAATTTGGTTTGTTTGAGATGAAAAAGTTGGAAACAATGGGCTCATTGGAATGTGTGGTCCTCCAAGATTTGGTGAGGCCCAGTACTGTTGTTGTTGGTTTACAGCAACTTGTGGAACTGGCTGATACTGTACCGCAGAAGTTTGAAATCTTTGGTACGAAGTGTTGCCTTGAGTTGGCACGTTCCAAGTTGGTGGATTTGCTTGTGGACCTTGTCTATCATGACTTTGTATTGGCGAATTTAGTGTGGCATATAATTCTTCGTCAGTAAGTGGTGGATCAATTGGATCAGTATTCAGGGCTGGGTCTGATGTAGGATTTGGATTTGAATCATTATTTGGGCCGTCTCTGACAGGCATCTTGCGTCGACATTTGCGAAGGCAACGCCCGTGCTTGTCTCTCATTCTTTCGACAGTTCTTATTGTCGTGCCGAATACCTCTTCGTCAGTTACCCCTCTACTTGTGCCATAGGTCTTGAAGATAGAGGATGCTGTAACTGGTTCAGTGATCAGCTTTGACGTTCCATCGAAAGTGTCAACGTTGGCCTCGTGAAGTATCCTCATAATCAAGACTCCGTAGCCGAGGAATTCCTTCTTTAAAGGGTTTTGAATCACCCTCAACATTTGTTGGATGATGATGTGTGGTAGAGAGACTTTTATGTTCTTCTCTATGCAATACAGCACAAGGAGTTGGGCCCTTGACATAGTGCCCCTAGTGCCCCTCTCTGGCAAGATGTTGCCGTATACAATCTTTCCGAGGCCGACAAGAGATGGCTTAAGATGATTGTTTGGGAGGTTGGTGTATGTTGATTGAGTGTATGGTTCTTTGGCGAGGGAATTGAACAGTTGTGCATTAGATTCTGCGATCTCTGCAACTGTCTGGGGGTCATGTGGTTCAATAATCCTCTCCTCAATCGGAATCTCCAAGAGGCGAGCAATAATCTCGATATTGATAGGAATTGTCGTTCCCATGATTGTTGTCTCTAAATGAGGGCTGAACTCATCTCCGTGAAGTCCCACGTAAGTCATGGCTTCATAGAAGGATCTGACCAAGTTGTAAGAGACTTGACCCTCAACGTTGGTTATATTTAACCAATCCAGTGTTGCGAGTTTGTCATGAAGGATTGGACGGAGGCGGAGATCGCTATTGTCGATGCTCCTCATGGTCACAATCTCTCTTTTGGACAATTCCGTTAGTCTAGTGGGAATTGGTTCCCTGCTAGTAGAAGTTGTTCCCTCCCTTGAGGTCATTCTTTTGCTGAAAGGAAATAAATTTGGGTGAAAGACACAAAATATATTCATAATATTTTGTAAGATTGATGCCTCGTCTGCTAGACATTAGTTTCGAGTTTTCTGTTGATGTTTATGCCATCATGAAATTTTCTTCATTAGTGAGTTGATGCATATATGTCGTATTCACATAGAAATGTATTGACATATTTAATATAACTATATAGTTTCTGTTGATGTTTATGCCATCATGAAATTTTCTTCATTAGTGAGTTGATGCATATATGTCGTATTCACATAGAAATGTATTGGCATATTTAATCATAACTATATAGTTTCCATAAAGCAACTATATATATATAAAATCATATATAGGTGTTTTTAATCCAAATCTTAACTATATATAAAAGTCATATATATATAATGTGATAAATTATTATTTTATTATTTTTTTTTTTCGAATATTTATTTTTCGAAAAAAAAAAAAAATTTCAAATAGTATTTTTTTTTTCCGAATATTTATTTTTTTCGAAAAAAATTTCATTTTTTTTTTTTTTAATATTTATTTTTCGAAAAAAAAAAAATTCAATTTTTATTTATTTATTTTTTATACGTACCTCATATACACTAATGTATATAGATACATATATTCAATAATAACTACACATATAGTTTCTACTAAATTTTGACTATATGTATATTTAAGTCAAACTATATAAAAATCATATAGTTTTCTAGATATATATTTAATACAAATCTCAACTATATATAATTGATGTATGTATATATAGTTCTAGAGATATATATATCTAATAACATTTTTCTTCCCCTAATTTGGTGGACTTGGGCGGGCCGTGGACCGTACGCTCTGATACCATTAAATGTCACACCCCGCCCGGACGCGCCTAAACCGGCGGTACACTCTCGGACGGGGCACGCATTTGGAACAATCATAATGGTAATAACAGAGTGCGCAGCGGAAATACAATATACAGTACAAATCTGATTTCATATAATTCAGAATACTTTTGTACATAAAATGGTCAAGGGAACATACTCCCAAAATCCCCAATGATTCATACAAATGGTACAAAATGTGGGCCCCATAACTTGCACAGTCCACCCTAATTTCCTGCGAAAGATTTGATAATATTGGAGTGAGCTTAACGCGCTCAGTGGGTAAATAGTGCATGAGTATAACAATTAATAAAGCATACTTCAATATCAAATATCTTAAATACACATGTAAGCATCATAATCAATCAATATGTATGTATGCATGACACCGTCACGTATTAATGGTTTGATGAGCGTACATCGCCTGAGTTCACGTACAGGTGTCCTTCCCCGGGCGTAGCCAGGTTCTCACTGTACGTCCCTCCTCAGGAACGATGCTCTGGATTCACGTACTGATGTCCCTCCCCGGCGTAGCCGAGTTCTCATGTACGTCCCTCTCCAGAGAAATAATATGAATAGTGAGCAATGCTTCTAACTATTCTATGAGTCATAAACCATATACGTCCCTAGGTGGTGATATGTATGATGCCAATGCATGAACTAGTTTAGTCTACTAGTCTGGTCTTTTCTTGACATTTATATTGACTTTGTCAACGTCTAGTGGTCCTTATCAGGGTCGGTATCACGACGTGCAAAGTTAGGACATTCAGGTCATAAACATTATTGACATAATGCAGTGTAAATGAATAGTAGACATAATAATAATTGAATGTAAACTTTAATAAAAGTTATGAAACACGCAAACCTATGTTTCGTTCCCCACCTTCAGATCTGGTGCTTTTCTCCGGACAGAACTTCGTTGCACCGCTTTCAGATCTGGCGCTTTCCTCCGGACAGAACTTTGTTGCACCGCACCGGGAGTCTCAAAGACTAAAAACTTAGAATGCGTGGAAAGGAGAAGAAAAATCATAAGAGAAGGTGATTTGGTGTGAGGAATGAGAAATGAGGAGGTTTCTTATATAGAGATTTTTGCGCCTGAACGTTCTGGCATGCGCCTGAACGTTCTGGCATGGCGCCTGAACGTTCTGGCATGGCGCCTGAACGTTCTGGCAGGCGCCTGAACGTTCTGGCATGGCGCCTGAACGGCATGGCGCCTGAACGTTCTGGCAGGCGCCTGAACGTTCTGGCATTGCGCCTGAACGTTCTGGCATTGCGACTGAACGTTCTGGCATGCGCCTGAACGTTCTGGCATTGCGCCTGAACGTTCTGTCACGCGCCTGAACGTTCGGGCGTTGCCCAAATAGTAAAAATTTCAAATAGTATTTTTTTTTTTTTTTTTGTGAAATACAGGGTATTACAGGTTTTATAACTTTTTTCTCCGCTTTGCTACCCATAGCCAACGTGTCACGACGCCCCTTACGTAGGCTGACGTCATGACCGGCACAGTGTACTATACACTATACATACCCATATACAGTATACAATACACTGTCAGCCTTCATATAGTCTCACAATCCTTTCCAAAATTTTTTCGAAATTTCAACAGCACCTCCCCATAAAATGGGCAATTCACAATTTTTTTTTTCTGATAGATCACAAATCAAATCCAATATAGATATATATAATCATTCCATTCCATTCATTCACACATCAAATTCTCACCTGATAAATATATATGATCACCTCATTTCATCATGACAAGATATCAAATCATAATTCATGTTTCCTTACAACCCATCTATGTGATAATATATATATGTAGGATGTGATATATATTCATTTGAAAATAAAGAAAATATAATCTATTTCCTTCGCATACACGTACATTACCACAATAAGAATCTAACTCACGTATCTATTCTCGTGTCTTTTCTTTTAACTCTGTACCTGAAATATTGAAGGAAATGGAGTGAGCAAACAACAGCTCAATGAATATATTTCTTGAGATGACAATTATATACATTTAGAGAAATATGACATTTAAAATCATTTCAAACACTTATTAAATACATGCACCATTCAACGAATATATTATACATGTCAACAACATAAATTTCATGAGTTTTCAAGAAAACAATGCATCATTTTTCCACGAAATCCACAATCTCCCTCCTTCAAGGCAAGAGAGCGGGTCTAACCCTTGTATGGCCGTTACAAGGTAGCCACAGCCTCTCATTACCCAATTCACAGTCATTTCAAGGATCTCCAATACTTGTTAGGCAGGCCTACTGACAATGAGGTTACGCATAACACTCATCCGGGTCTAATTCCTAACGAAATGACACCAACTTGCCTTTGCAAGTCTCACATGCTCCAATGCTAAAAATATCATTTATGAATGCAAATTAAAACACAATGCAACAATATATGCATAACATATTTACATTCAAACATTTCATATATATAAAATGTCATACAAGAACCAAAATCAAGAAAATATACTCACAGTACATGACTTTTTAACTTAAATACCATCACCGTCGCTTTCGAGTCCAGCTCCAATTTATATCCAACTAATTCAACCTGTCACAATCACTCCATAATTCAATTTCATTTATTCATATCTATTTACATCTTCAATTTCTCAACTCACTTTAAATCATTAAGAATAAAGATCAACCTGAATAATCTTATACCCATTCTGTGAATTTAGATTTCAACTCACTTTAGGACTCATAAACAGTTGAAGAAACTACTATCTCGTTTCTGTGGTCAATCTAGATATTTTCACAAGAAAGAACAGTGAAAATAGATTTCCCATTTCATATTTTCGCTAATTCTCAATTTATTTTTCTACTGGAACACATATCAATTTTATTAAAAATCTATAACATTCCTAAAATTATTCTGTCCACATCGACACGTGTAAAATCACTCATTCTATCATTCTACTACCTTCAACAGGTATTTTATTGAGGTTTTACACGTTCGCGAAGGTCACGACAGTGAATTTTACTCACCAAAACCGTATATTTAGTTACTAAAAATATCAAATCATATCCAAAAATCATGATCTTAACATCAAACGTCCGAAATTCAATTCTCTACGATTCTATGATCTCAAACCGGAGTTTCATTGGATTCTAATTCCATTTTATTCACTGGATATGATCATAGTACTATTCACGATTCTGTTCACGTCGTCACTATTCATTAGAAACATGGAAAGTTTTACTAAAATTGTCAAACGGTCTCCAAAAATCGTGAAATTAGCATCGATGGACTCGCAACAGTTCATTCTACCATTCTATATCCTTAAACTAGAGTTTCATCGGGTTTTAAATGATTCAAATGGTCTCCAATCGAAACTCTAAATTCCAACAAACTTCCAACGGCTATAAAAATTTCAAATGAACACATAAATTCAATCTAACCATATATTTAAGGTTCCTACAGCCTAGGAAGTGTTTTTCAACCTTCCTAGCGGATTTTCATTCACGTTGGGTCAAAACTCTAATTTTTGAAAACGCCGTAAAACGGCTCCCATAACAAAAATTACTCCGCTAGAATCGTTACATCTAGCTTAGATATTAATTTCACGAAGAAATAGAGTGACAATCACTTACCGTAGGTCCCGATTTCGCGCGAATTCCGCGTTTCTCCCTTTCGTTCTTCTTCTCTCCTTTCGTTCTCTCGTTCTTTCTTCTCTGCACGTTCCTTCTTTCTTCTTATCTTCTTATTATTATTATTTTTTAAACGTGCGAGAGAGATTGAGATGAGAAAGGAGTTTATTTATTTATTTATTTAACGTTGGAGAGAGATTAGAAATGAGAGAGATGATATTTTATATAAAACATGATCCAATGCACCTAGGCTCCCCTTAATAACCAACTCCTCCATCAAATTTCATTAAATTCAACTCATCTCAATTCTATAATTCATTTAATAATTTAATTATCAACTCAATTTACATATTTAATTAACCAACCCCATAAATTTAAGTCAACTTCATTTTTTTTTAATTGTAAGCACCCATATTAGATGATCCCATATGTATCATCTTCATTTTATAATTTTATTTATTTATTAATCATACACGCGTATATTTGGTTCCTACATATAAAATACGTATATTATACATCTCGATATACGTGTAATTCAACGTATGTATTTAATTAAAACTACGGGGTGTTACAATCTCCCCAACTTAAGGAATTTCGTCCTCAAAACTTAGAATCAAGGACTATTTCTCAAGTTATACTCAATCCCAGAAAACTGCTCCCGCATTTTATATTTTCACTTCCATGTTTGCTCTTCTTGATACGTTACCTCCTCCCCAACTTAGAGTTGAGTTATATCCATAACATATATAGAATCCGAAGGATATTTCCTCAACATCAATATATAGAAACTATTCCGGATACTTATCAACTGTGACAGTAGAGCAAATCGGTAAACCAATGGACCTATCCTATTAAGGATCTCTAATGGTCCAACAAATCGCGGTGCGAGCTTTCCTTTTATCCCAAATCTCATTTAGCTTTTCTGTGGTAAGACCCTTAACAAAACTGAGTCAACCACAATAAATTTCAAGGCCTATATACCAACCATGTGTATTTAATAATATCCTGTGGCACCAATAACAATAACTCCATACTTTCTAATCAACAAGTTGGAGATCTATAAGACTTATTATCAAACCTTTAGAGTGCCATCATTATGCTACTATAATAGCTGTTTATACACACAAGTTTACACACAAATCAAATATTCCTTCCAACTTCCACCAAAATTCAAGTATACCAGACCCGAGCATGCTCGCAAGCATCAAAGTCACTTTCTCAGTCTGTCAACCAGTCTGAGAATAAAATATCACGCTGAGAAGGAGATGATTACCAAATCGAGTCTGCATCATATATCAGATCTCGACACAATCTTCGGATCTTAATCCGACATGACAAATATTTGAGTACTCCCATAAAATCTCCCTATCTCACACATATACAATATGCTCAGTCTATCAATAGAATTCTGGTGTTCATTGGAGGAATACATAGACTTATTAGTCCATCAATGGTCATCCAGATGGTATCATATCTACCCATAACCCATAAGATACCATTTGAATCCCATCTTCATTTAACACAATCTATATTACCAATTTCATAATCTTTCATATTGATATCATACTCGTCTCATCATAAATTTTACTCTCTGAATATGAGTATCAATCAGCTGAGCATGCATTCGAGCACAAATATCAACACATGGAGTAATAGAGAGTACACTCATAACTGTAACTCTCACTCATAACAATCTCCATTTTATGGCTAACTGATAGATACTACTCCAGTTTCAGCCTGTTTCCTGCTCAATGTCTCAGCAACATATTAGCCTTTCCCAGGATAATTATTTGATATAAAATCAAGTCCTTCGGGAATTCTTGCCACATTTATTACCTCATATTCAGTTTTTTTTTTCCATTCAAAGAATTCCTTCAGACTCTTAAAATCTGAAGATAATGTGACCTTTTTATTATGGAGGCAATGCTCTCATTATTTCAAAATAACTACCAACAAATTTCTATTCACTCTTAGGATAGTTATTCTCGTGCACTACCAAATATCTGGAGACACAAGTAATTAACCTATCCTTTTGTATCAATGCACAACCCAGATCTGGATGTGATATTCATTAATCACAATTACTTCCAGGTTCTGGAAATAGTAATAACATTTAATACTGTGAGAGTTTTCCCATGCACAACGGTCCACACATTATATAACATTCGCCTGGTTTAGTTTCGTGAGTGGAACAGATAGCTTCAAGGATCTTTCCACGCACTTTCTATAACATACAACTAATACCAGAGAACTTCTGATTTCCATCATTCAAATCAGTTTTAACAGTTCTATGATCACTTTGACCTGCACAACATCCTTAAAGATACTATTTAATCTAGTCATGTGATCCAAAAATTCTCATCTTAATTATATTCAAAACTCATATTCACCGAGCTTGGCACTCAATCGGTGCTCTCTCAGTGACTACAAGATAATTCTAAGGTGCTATTCACGCTTCTCTCATTTCTTTGGACAATTGCATATATCATCATCGAAGACTATGTGATAATCAAGATATGGTTCATATACTCACTGCATCAATCCTATAAACGTGATTGACACATTAATCAAGGTTACCAAAATTTCATAATATCCATATCTCGTCTTAAAACAGTTTGCATTACATCCTTTTCTCGAATTCTTAACTGATGGTCCCTAGATCTCAAAATGATCTTAAAGAAAATTTGGCTCCATTTAGTTAATCGAATTCGACCATCTATCCATGGTAAAGGATATTCATTCTTTATTGTTACTATGCTCAGTTAACAGTAATTCAATCTTAAACATATTTCACTATACCTTCTTTCAATATTAGCACAAATGCTCTCCAAGGTAGCATATCAAGGATAATAAATCTTTTGTTCATTAACACCTTTACCTACACCTTAAATCCTCACAATTCCTCAGGTGCTCTTTATATGAAGGAATGAAGATACATATTATACTGGCATCAGTTTTATATGTTATCAATCTTCTGTCCAGGTAGCAATTTTAACACTTCATCAGAGAATGCTCCAATATACCAGCTCATCACAGGAATTTTAATCAACTGCATGCCTTATTACATTACTCTAAATGGCTTTGTATTAGCCATATTCTCCATTTCCTCGTCAATAACTATCTTATTTTAGATAAAAGATTTTGAAGGTATAAATTCCTCGAGATTCGAGATAAATAAATGAAGATTTTTTACTTATTCAGAATATTACTTCTTTTCGGAAAGACGCTCCACCTGGCACGAGAGGTGACCAACCAATTATACCCAACAAAGCATTCAAGTCCAAAAATTTCATATTCTAAAGTCCATACTTACGTGATGACCCTCATATTTATTACACATAATCTTTGCTAACCATATCAAGGTAGATTCTTTCTCCTGTAGGCATTCTCACAATCAATGATATACTATTATAACAGAAGATAATACAATTTGTCTACCATATCACCAGAGATAAAGGACCAGGTAGATCCAACAATACATCAGAATATACACAATAACAAAATGTTGATCATACCTGTTATCAATGTCTTACTAATCTTTGGATCTGGTCTTGTATTTACTTTAATTTATTCTCTAAAATCTAGTGGAGTCACATTGATAAAACATATTGGGGCATTCCGTATCGACTAACTGGCGATTAACACATCCCGTGTCTTTTTTTTAGATTGATAATAGACAATCATAGGTCGAGATACAATTTACTCAATCTGTGACTCCTGCTCAGGCAATGGAAACCACTTCTGGTTTTTATACTTCGTTAACATCACTTCCTTTTTTTCCATTTTTATTGGGTCAGGTACTAACAAAATTAGAGTCACGAATACTGCCAAAATCTCAACCTTACTTAATGTTTCGCTTATCTTGAATTTCATATTATTGCCCCAACATTTCCTTACATTACTTAGTTCTCCTTTTACCTAACACTAGTGTTGATGACTCAGCTTCACATGGCGGTACAAGCTATATCACTAGTATTGTTGGTGTTAACAATTTCATCACAGCTTTGGCTAACCCAAAATTTCTAGGCTGCCTCACAACTTGCGCATATAGTTATAACCCAATAATTATCAAACCTGCCCTATAGGATCCCAAAATTTATTCTAGATCCTTATCATTCTCAGAGTATCCATAGTGATCATTCCAAAAATAAACTAGACCAATCTATTTAATTCATATGTGTAAAGGCATGTCACTACATGTTAACAAGGTAAACTTTTTCATACCTTAAATCAATTTTCGCATGATGATAGAAACCCTTATAAAGTAGCTTCTTTAATTAATCTCATGCCTTACTCATCTCAGAGTCCTTAACCCAATTTTCTATTATCTCTTATCATCAGTTAGCTTAACCTTAGATAACTTGCTTTATCATTTTCAGAGACTTAATCATTCTCTGAGATGGTCTCCACGCAGAGTAGCAATTTCCTTACTCCGTCTATTATCATACTACCAGTTAAAATAGAAAGTCTCTTCTCCTGAAAGTTTTCATAACTTTCACAATCTTTTCATTTCATCTGGCTTGTTATTGAGACCTTCTATTTATTTTATTTTTTACTTCAGTCTCAATTATATATGTTTTTACAGAAGTACTCACACCATTAGCACCCACATCTGGAGCTATTAATGGTTCAAGCCTCTGTCATTCTCCCATTACAACTTTACCACAAGCTCATAAGCTGTGCATTTCGTTGTTGTTGGGTAGTTACTAGTCATGTATAAGCTATATAATTTATTTTCACTAGATTACATCCAGTTCTTTTTCTTTCAGCCTTCTGATCCTTTCTTGATCAGCAATGTCCATTGTTAATCTTGACTATTCTTTTCCGAATCTGAAATTCACCGACACAGGTGATTCTCAGTCAAGATAACATATTGGATTAGGCCCAACATAATAGAACTACCCATATATATACCCATACAACCAATCATAATATCATTAAAACTTTTATCTTTTTAAGACTTTTAAACCTGGCTCTGATACCAATATTGTCACGACGCCCCTGACGTAGGCTGACGTCATGACCGGCACAGTGTACTATACACTGTACATACCCATATACAGTATACAATACACTGTCAGCCTTCCTATAGTCTCACAATCCTTTCCAAAATGTTGTTGGGTAGTTAGTAGTCATGTATAAGCTATATAATTTATTATCACTGGATTACATCCAGTTCTTTTTCTTTCAGCCTTCTGATCCTTTCTTGATCAGCAATGTCCATTGTTAATCTTGACTATTCTTTTCCGAATCTGAAATTCACCGACACAGGCGATTCTCAGTCAAGATAACATATTGGATTAGGCTCAACATAATAGAACTACCCATATATATACCCATACAATCAATCATAATATCATTAAAACTTTTATCTTTCTAAGACTTTTAAACCTGGCTCTGATACCAATATTGTCACGACGCCCCTGACGTAGACTGACGTCATGACCGGCACAGTATACTATACACTGTACATACTCATATACAGTATATAATACACTGTCAGCCTTCCTATAGTCTCACAATCCTTTCCAAATTTTTTTTGAAATTTCGACACCACCTCCCCATAAAATGGGCAATTCACAATTTTTTTTTTCTGATAGATCACAAATCAAATCCAATATAGATATATATAATCATTCCATTCCATTCATTCACACATCAAATTCTCACCTGATAAATATACATGATCACCTCATTTCATCATCACAAGATATCAAATCATAATTCATGTTTCCTTACAACCCATCTATGTGATAATATATATATATGTAGGATGTGATATATATTCATTTGAAAATAAAGAAAATATAATCTATTTCCTTCGCATACACGTACATTAACACAATAAGAATCTAACTCACGTATCTATTCTCGTGCCTTTTTTTTTAACTCTGTACCTGAAATATTGAAGGAAATGGAGTGAGCAAACAACAACTCAGTGAATATATTTCTTGAGATGACAATTATATACATTTAGAGAAATATGATATTTAAAATCATTTCAAACACTTATTAAATACATGCACCATTCAACGAATATATTATACATGTCAACAACATAAATGTCATGAGTTTTCAAGAAAACAATGCATCATTTTTCCACGAAATCCACAATCTCCCTCCTTCAAGGCAAGAGAGCGGGTCTAACCCTTGTATAGCCGTTACAAGGTAGCCACAACCGCTCATTACCCAATTCACAGTCATTTCAAGGATCTCCAATACTTGTTAGGACAGGCCTACTGACAATGAGGTTACGCATAACACTTATCCGGGTCTAATTCCTAACGAAATGACACCAACTTGCCTTTGCAAGTCTCACATGCTCCAATGCTAAAAATATCATTTATGAATGCAAATTAAAACACAATGCAACAATATATGCATAGCATATTTACATTCAAACATTTCATATATATAAAATGTCATACAAGAACCAAAATCAAGAAAATATACTCACAGTACATGACTTTTCAACTTAAATACCATCACCGTCGCTTTCGAGTCCAACTCCAATTTATATCCAACTAATTCAACCTGTCACAATCACTCCATAATTCAATTTCATTTATTCATATCTATTTACATCTTCAATTTCTCAACTCACTTTAAATCATTAAGAATAAAGATCAACCTGAATAATCTTATACCCATTCTGTGAATTTAGATTCCAACTCACTTTAGGACTCATAAACAGTTGAAGAAACTACTATCTCGTTTCTGTGGTCAATTTAGATATTTTCACAAGAAAGAACAGTGAAAATAGATTTTCCATTTCATATTTTCGTTAATTCTCAATTTATTTTTCTACTGGAACACATATCAATTTTATTAAAAATCTAGAACATTCATAAAATTATTCTGTCCACATCGACACGTGTAAAATCACTCATTCTATCATTCTACTACCTTCAACAGGTATTTTATTGAGGTTTTACACGCTCGCGAAGGTCACGACAGTGAATTTTACTCACCAAAACCGTATATTTAGTTACTAAAAATATCAAATCATATCCAAAAATCATGATCTCAAACCGGAGTTTCATTGGATTCTAATTCCATTTTATTCACTGGATATGATCATAGTACTATTCATGGTTCTGTTCACGTCGTCACTATTCATTGGAAGCATGGAAATTTTTACTAAAATTGTCAAACGGTCTCCAAAAATTATGAAATTAGCATCGATGGACTCGCAACAGTTCATTCTACCATTCTATAGCCTTAAACTAGAGTTTCATCGGGTTTTAAATGATTCAAATGGTCTCCAATCGAAACTCTAAATTCCAACAAACTTCCAACGGCTATAAAAATTTCAAATGAACACATAAATTCAATCTAACCATATATTTAAGGTTCCTACAGCCTAGGAAGTGTTTTTCAACCTTCCTAGCGGATTTTCATTCACGTTGGGTCAAAACTCCAATTTTTGAAAACGCCGTAAAACGGCTCCCACAACAAAAATTACTCTGCTAGAATCGTTACATCTAACTTAGATATTAATTTCACGAAGAAATAGAGTGAAAATCACTTACCGCAGGTCCCCGATTTCGCGCGAATTCCGCGTTTCTCCCTTTCGTTCTTCTTCTCACCTTTCATTCTCTCGTTCTTTCTTCTTTGCACGTTCCTTATTTCTTCTTCTCTTATTATTATTATTATTATTATTTTTTAAACGTGCGAGAGAAATTGAGATGAGAAAGGAGTTTATTTATTTATTTATTTAACGTTGGAGAGAGATTAGAAATGAGAGAGATGATATTTTATATAAAACATGATCCAATGCACCTAGGCTCCCCTTAATAACCAACTCCTCCATCTAATTTCATTGAATTCAACTCATCTCAATTCTATAATTCATTTAATAATTTAATCATCAATTCAATTTACATATTTAATTAACGAACCCCATAAATTGTTCAATGGACTAGGCCATACCTCACAGTTGTTTTCTGGACTCCAATCACAAGCGGTGATCCCTATGAGCCCACCACATATGATGATGACGATCCAATTTAAGGAGTAGATTAGCTGTTCTTTTTCAAAATTATTAGGTCTTCTTTTAATTATTTAAGATTTAGACCTAATACACCTAATGCAAGAAGACAACCTAGGAATGATCTACTGCAACCTCCTTCGCCTTCTCCCTAATGGCCCTTTATTTCTTAGTTACAAGAATCTCAATATGATCTTTGTGGATGGAACCAATGCATGCATTTCTTTAATCCACCTATTAATTATGTACTTCTTCTCGAAAAAATAGGACAAGATGATATTGCAAATCATCTTTACCATGAGCTTGACAGACTATTGTCAGATTTCACCACAATGAATCCACGATATCTAGAAGAGTTTTATCATCTTGAACCAGTGGATCTATGGGATGATTTTGAGAATCGTCAGTCATCATCCTTTGACAATGAATGATTTATATAACGAACAACTCTTTTTAGTTATCACCACACTTCTTTAAAGAGAAAAGGAAAGTTGCTCGTACAACATAATCTATTTCCTCCTTTTGTGTTTTGTCAGCCACTTTACTAAAACAGATGTTCTCCGTGTTGTCTCTCCATTCTTATCTGGCATAGATTCTCGCATAAGTTTTATGGATTCCATTCCAGCTTACGTCCGTGTGGATTTAAAAACGCTTCAAGTCCGTCTGGTTCATCTATAAATAGAAGTAGTCTTGTGTTTGGAAGGCATAACTATGTTGAGAAATAACCAAGAAATAACTACTTGTCCCATCTTTCCTTCAATAAAAATTTTCCTGTAAGATTAGAAGTTGTTTAGGAGTTTGTGTGTTGTTTTTCAAGGTTTCAAGGTCTTGTATGTTTGTTTACCTTGTAATGTTGTCCCATCTTGGTGCCTTACCAGTTTGGGTTGTAGTCCTTATTATTGTTGTTTCTTTTATGCATTATCTTCCTTCGATGTTGTTCTATGATTGTTGTTTGTGATAACTCTGACTGTTCAGATTCCTGAACACAATCATCGTGCCTTATTACAATACCACCAGCATGCATTAAGCACTGCACAACAACAACTAAACCAACAATTGTACAATTTCGATCTTACCTGCCACACCCCAATTTTTCAGACCTAATCATGTCCTTATTATAAAGAAAAAAATTAAAATTAGTGAGAACACGTGTTTTAAGGATATTGCCTAACCTTAGTCTTATTGTGCCTACAAATTCAATTCATCTGATACTGAATGTCTTTATAATGACCTTGGTCTCACTATAGACCTTAATACATTAATTCAACCAAGAAATGCTTATTACTTTGACATTCTTAACCATGTATACATCAAAAGATTAGATCCATTTTTAATTGACATAATTTATCACAAATTTATTAATAAACATTTAATAATTTACATAGTATTGGATTAATTAAAATTATACATATGTCCACCATGTTCTGACATAAATAACATTGAAACTAGTTGTCATACCCTTAGCATAACACTTAACATACTAAAATCAAACTAAAATTCCAATATTTTTCCTATTGAAACCATTACTCTTACTAGTAAGTGCAAATGACCACTACACATAGCCAAATCTAAGCCACCAATAGTACTAGCTACTATTGTTCTTCAACCCATGGATTGCTCATGCTGCATTATTCATTCCTGAAAAAGAAATGGGGGTGAGCTAATGCCCAATGGATCACCTTAAATAATATTCTTGAACTCTTATTTATTAATAGAAAAATACATCAAATCCAACTAGATATTCAGACAAGTGCATACATTACGTTGCTACATTAATTTTTTTTTAGTATTGTCACTAACCATCCATTTGCGTTATAGACCACCTAGGCGGAATCACCTTTCCCTCGGAACTCCTCTTGAATGGAGCCTAAAAATTCACTGGCCATTGTGGCACATAACCTTGGCTTTTCGGAACACCCTAGGCTAGGCCAAGACACCTTTCAATATATTGTTATCCTTTTAGTGTGTCTTTAGTAAGACAAATAATATGACTCACATACCAACATTATTAATGTAATGTATTAACATATCATGTCATTATAAAACTATTAATGAACAACACCCAACAACTTATATCATGTCATAATTCAACAATAATCATTTCATATATGTAAATAGTATCGTATCCCAAGGCTGTACCAAAAGTGTAGTTCTCAATAAAATCAATCAGATTAGTCTCTAGGCTGAGTGGTGGAGTCACAATAATCTCGCTTAAATACCACTGTTCTAGAGCAGCAAGCTGCCTTCCGTTCACTATTCAAAGGTACTTGGGACAAGACTGTGTTTGGTTAATTGAATCAATTACTAATTCAGCACATGGTACGACGCATGAACTTCATATACCAAGGTACATGTATAAATGGTATGGTGTAAGTGAATATCAAATATAATGAAAAGTGCATGATAACTTTATGAAAAGGCATAAAAGGCATAATGCATGCATCACGATAAAGACTAACATGTAAATAATTTAAGAAGGTAATTCACACACATCCATCTAACTAGATAAGATATAACATGCTAGAAATAAATAAGAATAAAGGAAAAAGTCAAGGATCACACTCACATGAACACGCGTAATCCGTCGTTCGGGTTCCTCGGCACGTGTAAATCTCAACCCTTGAAGTGTTGACTTGGGTTGGGTGTTTGGACAAATTTAGGATAGGGATCACACCTTATGTAACACCCCGTAGTTTTAATTAAATACATACGTTAAATTATGCTTATATCAAGATGTATAATATGCATATTTTATACGTAAGAAGCAAATATATGCATGTATGAAAATACATGCTATATTTAAGGGGTATATAGTAAATAAATGAAATTATTAAATGAATAATATAAATTCAATAAGGTGAATGAGGTTGGTTAATTAAATATGTGGATTGTAGTATAATTTAATAAATTAATGAAATTTGATGGGAGAGTTGTTTAACTTGGCTTTGAAAGCATGGGATGATATTAAATGAGATTCTTATCTCATTCTCTCATTTCTAATCTCTCTCTCCAACTCTCTCCAATGTGAGAAAAAAAAACAAATAGAAGAGAAGGAGAAAAAGAAGAACGAAGAGAAAGAAAGAGGAGAAAAAACGAAAATTTGTAGAATTGACTTATTGGGATTTTAACCCGACTTGAATGAAAATTTGTTCGAAAGGTTGAAAAACACTTCCTAGACTATAGAAACCCCGAATATGTAGATTTCATTTATTTGTTCATTTGGATTTTTTATGGCTGTTAGAAGTTAGATTTGATATTGGAGACCTTTTGAATCATATTGAAACCCGAAGAAACTCCAGTTTAAGGCTATAGAATGGTAGAATGGACTGTTATGAGTCCATCGATGCTAATTTCATAATTTTTGGAGACCGTTTGACAATTTTAGTAAAATTATACACGTTTCTAATGAATAGTATTATGAACAGTATTATGCTTATTTCCTGTGAATGACATGGAATTGGAATCCAGTGAAACTCCGGTTTGAGACCATAGAATCGTAGAGAACTGAATTCTAGACGTTTCGATAACAAGATTGTGATTTTTGGATATGATTTGATATTTTTAGTAACTAAATATATGACTTTGGTGAGTAAATATGACTTTGGATACCTCCGCGAACTTGTAAAACCTCAGTGAAATACTTGTTGAAGGTGTTAGAATGATAGTATGACTGATTTTACACGTGTCGATGTGAATAAAATAATTTTAGGAATGTTCTATATTTTTAATAAAATTGATATATGTTTGCAGTAGAAAAATAAAATTGAGAACTAGTGAAAATATGATTTGAAAATCTATTTTCACTGTTTCTGCTTGTGAAAATATCTAGATTGACCGTAGAAACGACATAATAGTGTCTTCAACTGCTTATGAGTCATAAATTGAGTTGGAATCTAGATTCATGAAATGTTTATAATATTTTTCAGTTTGATCTTTATTATTGGTGATTTGAAGTGAGTTAAGAAATTAAATATGTAAATGGTAACTGAGGTTATAACAGGTTAAGTTAGTTGGATTTCAATTGAAACAGGATTCAAAAGCGACGGTGATTGTATTTTAAGTTGAAAAATCTTGTACTGTGAGTATATTTCTTGATTTTGGTTATTGTATGACATTGTATTATATGAAATGTTTAACTATAAACATGTTATATACATAAATTCATTATATTTTATTGATCATTCAAAATGATTTTGACATTCGGAGCATGTGAGACTTGCGAAGGCAGGTCGCATATGATGTCATTTTCTTAGGAATTAGCCCCGGATAAGTGTTATGAGTAACCTCATTGACTGCAGGACTATCCTAACAAGGATTGGAGACTCTTGAAATGACTGTGAATTGAGCAATGTGAAGTTCGAGTGTAGGCTCCTTATCGGTACATAATAAGGAGTTAATACCCGCTCCATTACGAGAAGGAGGGAAATTGTGGTTTTAGTTGAAAATGATGCATTGTTTTCTTGTGAAATTTATGTTGTTAACATGTATGATATATTCGTTGAATGATGCATGTGTTTAATAATTTTTTTAAATGATTTTATATGTCATGTTTCCTTAAATGTATATGATTGTCATATCAAGAGATATGTTTACTGAGCTCGTTGATTGCTCACTCAATTTTTTCCAATTTTCAGGTACAAAATTAAAGGGAAAAGGAAAAACTAGAGAGTGACTGATACGCGATCCACATTCGCCTTTGTTTATGTATGTATGCGTGGAGGAAATGAGTTATATTTTTTATTTTGATATGTTTAAATATCACATTACTATGTATATAATATCATCTAGGTGGGTTGTGTGAGAATATGTATTATAATAAAATATTTTGGTTATACAATGCTTGTGATGATGAAATAGGACGATCATATATATCTATCATGTGAGAATTTGATTTGTGGAATAAATGAATTATATATATATATTGGATTTGGTTTATGGTATATCAGGTTGTGAGAGGTCCATTTTATGCGGAGATGTTGAATCGTCTTGAATCACGTGTTGATACGTGATTCAATGCGATCCAACAACTTTCATGAGTAATATCAACAAAATGTGTTTCTAAAGCATTTTCCTACTTGAAATCCATTTTTTCTTTCAATAGTTAAATGGTTTCTTAGGCTTACTTGCATGCACTATAAACTATCAAGCCTTCTTAAATTAAGATCTTACACTGATTTAGAAAACAAAAGAAATCTCTTGTATAAGAGGGTATGATTCCTTGTTTGGCTTCTTTTTTTTTTTTTTTTTCCAGAACTACAATCAAGATCTTAGAGGAAAGAAATTTCTTATAGCTCTATCAAGTGCTTAATCGACACCTAGATTATAAGTGCTTATAAAGTTTTTTAATTATTTTTGTCTAGTGATTTTAGATCTTTTCTATCTCTATCATTATCATGAATTGTTAAATTAGTAGGTCATTCTTCTTAATCTAAAGTCTTCATTATACATGTTCATACAACTTTAATTGATTTTTTTATCGTTTCATCTCTAATTGAGCCGGCCTATTCCTATCATTTATTAAATAAGCACATTTATATTTTAATGCTTAATTACCTCATATCCATCTTAATAAATACATTTTTTTTTTATATTTAGTTTGTTCAAAATTCCTGTGGAACTTGGACAAGATTTTAATTTAATATCAAGTGGTCAGCCAGCAGTGTTTAATTAGTAATAATATATGATAATGGATCTTCCCACAAAGCCAAGAACATATATATACTTCCTAAGTGAGTCAAATCTTTCTAGTTTTCCATCCTTCTTCAATATACGTAGTTGATTAATTATAAAGGACTAGAGATGCTACTTTATCTTGCTACGTACCGTCCTAGATGCTAGACATTCTTATACTATAAGGTGAGGAAAAATATATTCCAAAGTATCACTTAACAATCTAAGTATATATGTGGCAGGTTGCTTACAAGATGCATTCTTTGAAATCTCCAAAAGCAAGTACTAAACTATGCTGAAAGACGAGCTACTTTATATATTTGCTGTTCTTTCCATTAATATTTTTCATAATAGTTACCATCAAGCAAACTAAAGCTTACAACCTATCCCACGACCACTTTCTACTAAAATTGGAATAGTTCAACTTATACAAGTTTATGAAAGTACGTTTTTTTGTCATAGAAAGCAATCTTTAATTTGTTGCGACAATTATTGTCATGGAAGGTTGAAGCATCCTCTCATCCATTGGTGGAATATGTTTGAATGGCAAGGAAATTCCTAAAAAAGGGTGGCAAAACTATATATTATTAAGGGAAAATCACTATTAAATTACCTTGAATTATGTACCAAGTACCAACACATGACTCGAGATAATTTAAGAGTATATGTAAGTGATGTACACTTTGAATATCAATGTAACATTATCCTATTATTAATTGTTGAACGCTGGTGTTGTCGCACGTTGATATTTGGTTTACTTTGTCACGTCATCAAGTGGAGGTCATATTCAACAACATATCACTTGGGTTACAACATTAGCTATCCTCTCCAAGGTTTGAAAAACAAAGAGAATTTTGACTAAATTAGGTGATTTTTTTTTTTTTAATATTTTGAACATAGAAGTGCAGAGTGATGTAATATGCAAAATTTTGACACAAAATTTGATGAAATTCAACTAAATTAGATAAAATTCAACATAAAAGTAAACATTTGTTATTTCATTAATAAAAAACAAAAAATTACCAATGGTTATGTTCTATTTTTAACTTCATCAACCAACATAGCAAAATAAATTTTAAAAATTATTTTACAAGTTAACAAATTATATATTTTATAAAAAAAAAAGAAAAGAAAAACCAAAAGTCAAGAAAAAAAAGTTAACATGAGATAAGAATTTATAAATACATTAAAAAAATTCTCAAAGCCTCTCTTCTTTTCGATCCTTGATCATCCTCATTTTTTTTCTTCTCACGTGCATAATGGCAAAGATAAGTCTTATTGGGCCAATAAAAGAAATTATCTTTAGTTTGAACCCTGATACTTTTGTTTGGCGGATCTTAGTGCTCAAAGTATATTGTCCTCCTCGTGCTTAGGTTTTCAACCCTCAAAAGTTTTTTCGGGCTCTTTGGGTCTACTTATCAGTTGTATGGTCAACCTTGGTTGTAATCTGTGTACATATCTATATTTGGGCAAATGAAAAGTATACCCATTAATGCCATCATAAGATATGATAGCATCATCAATCTAAAAAATAAATAAATAAATAAATGCAACTGATCATGGACCCTTAACTTAATTTAAACCCATAACGAATCATTCCTTAAAATTCTCCTCTAACTACCGAACTACTTGAATCTAAAGAATCCAAGTCTTCTCATGAGCAGACTACTTTTAACTCACTCTACACATGACATTATAAATTCTTTTCAATAATTTCAAGTTCTTCATTCTCTTATAGATGTGTCAGTCTAAGCTTGAGCATTAACAGAACCACGGGTACCCTGCATGGTACTCATTTGATGAAAGGTTCCCTTGCTTACCTCTTCCTCATGGAGTAAGAGAGTTTGCACCCACCTTGGTTCCTTTATATAGAGGTGTTGGGCACCAATTGAAATCTATCCGAAATCATCACTGAGATATTAGACTTGAGGCTGAGACCTTTGTTTTCCCTCTATGCACAAAGACTTCTTTATCTATTAAATTTCTAAGTCTAAGTAATGCTTCTTTCATATTTTCAATAATTATGATTATAATCAATTCTATATTAGAATGAACAAAATAGCTACAGCAAGAGAAATAGAGAAATAATGAAAATACCATTGAAGGCCAAGGAATTTTTACCACTAATTGAACGCATGAAAGGCTAATGAAACCAGGAAATTTCAAGAAAACAAATACGCATTTATAGACATTACAAATTGTTCACTGGTGAAGGCATGATATTAAATAGGAAACTACTACATATAAATAAGTCGTGTTAATCCAGAGATGCTCTTAAATTAAAATGTTTCACTTGTAACAATCAAGAGATGATGAAATGAGGAAGGAAACACCTGGGCCACTCGATCTTGCTACGATTGCAACAAACACAAGATTGCCTTGGCTCACCGGTCTAATCTCTGGCCTTCCTCTTATGCAGCAATTGACTTTGTCGATATTTTATGTGGTCGGATTTCTTCAAGTACAAAAGAGAACACAGAATTGCTCATAGTTTCATCTGCCCAAGGCCTCCTTTGAAAGAAGGATACAGGGGCTGTGAGTTTCTAAAGCAAAATATGTCATCAATTCGAACAGTGTTTGGTTGAGGTATTGCATTTTTAGCTGCTTCATATTCATTAGAATGTAGGCCGCCATACACTTGAATGGTAAGCGTCTTCCTCTGAGGTGCACCAACTTTGATATATTCATTGAAGAAATCTACCAGTTCCTGTTTCTTGATATTCTTCAATGCTGCAACCTATATTGCATCCAGTGATGAGCACCAAGGTGGAGATAGACACAAAGAAATGATGACATGTAGATGTAAAGGAGATAATAATAACATACTAACACCTAATGCAGATATTGCATATGAGATACATTATTGTTAGGTCTGCAGGAGATCTCTTATTATGGTATTCCTTAGCTAAATGGGAATGATAACATCCAAAGAATAACTCAACCATAGCAATAAGTTGATTCAAATAAAACTTCAATTACCATTAGAACTCCTCTACTAAGGCCAATGGTTTATCCATAGTATTGAGATTATTCTTTATAAGAAGCGTCAAGATTAAAAAGTACCATACCTCCACATCTTTCCTATCAAACTTGAGAGTACCATGTACAATTTCTCTCCAGTAAAATGCAGATTCTTCCCTTAAATTCTTATACTTTTCGAGCTTCAAATCAATCAGTGCATTTACATTGCTCTGCACAACAATCAAGTTAGCCTCAGGAGGAACCTTTAATTTCCAACAGATTTCATGTTTATTAGAAAGTCAAGAAACTAGATATGGGGACGTAAACAGATTTCAATCATTATAACATATATCCATAATTAGGTGGTAAAGCTCTTTGAAACCATGGCACTGTCTCACCTAAAGAAATTTAGACCAAGAGTGCGTTTTATTATGCTTCATATTATGGATATTTAATTGCCTTGCACTGCTAAAATTTATGCAGTAAGTACCATAATATTCTTTTAGTTTAAAAAGAAAGAAGCATCAATGAAGATGGTGCCCAAAAAACCTCACCCTGAATTCATCATTTGTCATCTCTTTAAGTTTATTCTCAAACTCTTTGAGTAATGTCTCAACCCTCAAATAAATATGTCCTGGATCCTGTAGAAAGAGAGCTTTAGAATGAATGAGCTTAAAAAATACTAAAAAAGATAACCATTCCATATACCTTAACCGTGGATTGGACAATAAACTGCAGTCCCCTAATACCAGAATCATTCCTACAAGTGGATAAATTTGATTACTTACAGATAAATTTGGAAAAAACACTCAGTAAGTCTAGAAATAAAAATTGACATGCCTCTGCAAGAGCACAGTTATGTATCCAAGCTGCTCAACTGATCGAAGCTGATGGAAAGTAGGTTGCTTTGCAATAAGAGCAAAAAGCTGGAGTTTGACATTCAACAAAAAATCATCTCGGTGAACCTGAAACATAAAAAAAAAATAGGTATAAGCACCACAATGATATGAAACTCTTCTAATGAAAAGACAAGATTTAAAACACAAAGGCTCAAGAGCAGGAAGACCCAGAGATTAGTCCAGTTGAAAAAAAGCCATGAAAATAAACAATACGATACGTGTTGGTCTTTGGGCTCTTTACATCATGATGTTTTAGCGCTTCAAACTAATTAACTTTCACTATACTCAACATTAAGGACCGGCCTTGGCACAATGGTCGATGTTGCTCCATTGTGATTTGGAGGTCACATCTTCAAATTCGGAAACAGCCTCTCAATGTGGAGGTAAGACTGCAGGCCCAATGACATGATTACCTTTCAAAACAAAAAAAATTTCACAAAGCCATCCACATACAAATAATGACTCATTTGCCA